>JAGKQL010000049.1:852111-864979 GCA_018398635.1 Cyprinodon brontotheroides
TTTAAGGCCGATACCGATAGGGGGCCGATTATATCGTGCATCCCTAAGTTAAAGTTTCTTCATTTGACAATAAACTTCTTATTTTTACCAATCCAAGCAGTGCTTGCGAAAACCTATTTCACACATTGAGTCGTGTTGATCATTTCTATTTGATTTATTATGCATCTCTAAGTTTGATTTTAATAACTTTACATAAAGTATAGTAAAAAAATTTACATTTGTAAACAAAAAATATGTTTAATGCTCTTATAGGCATTTTATAGACGAAAAAAACAAACAAACTGTATTTCTTTTTGCTATATTTTTCTTATATCCAGTACAGAGTTAGGTAAATTACTAATTATTTCAATGGAAATCTACAGATGGAAAGCTTTGCTTTGGATAAAGCTGGTCTACTGGTCTGCATTCACAGATACTTTCTTTATATTTTTAGAAACCTGATACGATTTCTTGCTTTGCCAAAATTTCTACAGGAGTATCAGAATGAAACGTCTCCCTTCCTTAAAGTCTGACATTTGGTAAAATCAGTCTTTCAAGAATCAAGAATATGTCTTTGTTAATAAAAAATAACAAAATTGTGCTTAAATTCCTGCTAAGAAGACACATAATACATGGAAAGACAATTAAAAAAACTCATAGAAGATAAGAAACATGTTTAGAAGAGAAACATGTGAACATATATTGCGTAGAGAAGCTTTGTTGTATATAAAATGATCCGATGCTCTGATTTAAAGTTTTTAAAGTTTTGTCACACAAAGAAATCCAAATAAAATGAAGTGAAATTTCTGGTTGGGACAAAAGGTGAAAAAGTTTAAGGGAGATAAATAAAAGCATCGCAATGGATAGAAATGTTATAAAATATAGTAAGTCCAAATAAAAAAAATCCAGACCAACTTCCACCAGACTCTACTAAGTGCTGATAATCCAGGCTAACATGGCTGCTATCAGCCAAGAGAAAAAAAAGAGAAGCATACATTTCTAAACTACTAATGTTTTTTTTTTTTAAGAAATACGGGGGGGTTGATAAACTTTGTAAAACTACATTAATGTTTGTTTGGATTTTTATTTTGCTTACAGTAAAAAAATTACAATAAATAAAAGGCGAACATTTTCTCTGACTTGGTTTTCATTGTTTTTCAGAGGGCAGAGAGTTAGTGTGCCGGGGCCGTGTGGGATTAACTGTTCTTAAGGCCATTCAAATTAAATCAAATATGTTCAGAAATGTTTTATAAATATAAAACAGATGTAAAATATACTGTTATTTCTACATATTTATTAAATCATTGTGCAGAAGATGCAATAATAAAGCTGTAAAGCAATGCACTGTGTTTAAACTATAACCTCATTTGACAGTTTTTAAATGAATAATCTGTGTTTTCTTGTTTTGTTTTTGTTGACATATTTTTGGGCACGTTTCTGTCGTTTTTTTTCCACCATAACATTCTTCATTCTACCTCCATGAGTTTAAGCTGCCGCTCCCTCTCCTCCAGCACAGCTGCATTTTTCTCCTCCAGCTCCTCCACCCGCTGCTCCAGCTGCCGGCCTCTCAGCTGGGCCTCCTGCTGCTCCCTGCGGCACCGTCGTAGATCCTCCTCCAGAGGAAGCAGCTGCTTGGAGAACAGACCGGCGGTCAACAAGTTAAAGAAAAGCAGTTATCTTTTTTCTTCTAATCAAAACCAGAAACAGGATAGCTTGAATCTCCCCCTGCCTGTGACTCAGCATACTGCTGACACAGACATTTTCCCTGGATCCTGGACAATGAGTGCCACACCTCTTCCTGCAGTTTTTTGGCTGCCTGTCTGGATTTCTCCAGCTCTGCTCCCTTTTCCTGTAACTGCCGGCGCAGCTCAGTCAGCTCCCTCTGACTCCTCTCTCTGGCCTCGTCCACCTGGTTCTGAAGCACATCTGTTGACGCCTCGCACTCCTCCATGATGGTGTTCATCTAAACAGGCAGATAAGAACACAGCTCTGATAAGTCTTTCAATATTTGGACACGGGGGACTAAAAGACAACCATAAGCGCATCGCTCATTTCCGCTGCATACTTATAAATGTTGAAATCAAAAACTTCCATACAGGAAATGTTTGGTGACAAAGAGGGGGGTTATGATCTAAGAGGTGAAGGATACTTTAAAAAACAACACTTTACAACAACCAGGAAGAGTTTTTGTTTATCTGTGTGTGGAGTAAATGTCTGGAATGGATTGAATGACGAGTTTAAAAAAATTATAAATGCAAACCAATTTAATAAACTGATTAAAACCGAGCTCATTTCAAAATACGCTATATAAGATGACTGTTTAATAGTCTATAATGTAATTGATGACATAAATAGTACTTAAAATAATTGTACATGGCTAAACATCATGTGGAATGGAAACAAGTGTTTTTTTTTTTTTGTTTTTTGATGTTTTGACAGTTAATTGATGATAAATTGACAAGCAGGAAAGGGCGTAACATTATAAGATTGTATCTTCTACACTGCTCCTTTTCAAACAGAAAATAGTAAAGATTGGTATTGTCAAATAGTGCAAAACAATTTCTGTTTTTATATTTTCCTTCTTAAGTTTGTTTCATCTTTATTTTTCTTTCTTAATTGTTTTTACTGTCTGTTCTAAAATAAAATCCAATTTAGGAAAAAAAAAATCCTATATCCTTGGCCAAAGATCCCTCCTTCCCCTCACCTTTCTCTGCAGTTGTCTTAGTGACCTGTCCTGCATCCTCCCTTCTCGTCCTCCAGCTTCCCCAAGTTGTTTTGGTTTTCCACAGCTCTTCCACTTGTTTCCTCTCTTCTTTAAGCTTTTCCTTTAAGTCCTTGTGTTCGTGGTTTAGTTTAGTCAGCTTACTCTTAAAAGCAAAGATAAGTTTACGTTTATAGAATCGTTTTCATGTCTAGAAATTACTGATATAATAGCTTATATCCTTAAGTATTTACTATCTCCCTTTAACATATATCTTATATTGGTCAGGTATGTACCCATAATAAAAGAGTATTTCATGGGGATTTTATTTTACTGACTGAAACAGAGAAAAGAAAAATAAAATATTAATTTTTACTCAAATAAAAAGTTTTGATCTGTGAAGTGCATTTTTATTTCAGCCCCCCAGATACAAAAAGCTGTTAAACAACCGCTGCTCCTGCTTAAGTGAGGAATCTCAACTGATCACATCACTTCTGTTTTTAATGTCTTTGGTCTAGAGGTTCCAGCCTGCTCTGCAGACCTAGAACCAGAACTAAACATGGAGAAGCAGCATTTAGTTCCTATGTTCCACTTCATATCTGGAACAAACTTCCAGAAAAACTGTGTAAAAGTGCGGAAAGCCTGAGTTCTTTAAATCAAGACTAAAACACATTTGTTTAGGATTGCCTCCCACTGTTCTCTAGTTAAACTGTTCAACTAAAACATATTTTCTTTTTTTCGTTTTGTTTTAATTTATTTTTTGTTTCTGCATTTTTTTATATTTATTTATTTATATTTTTTTTTTCTACTTGCTTTGATTCTGTTTTTATCTTCCTGTATTTCAATCATGTAAAGCAGACTTTGCATTGTCTGTACTCTGCATTATACAAATAAATTTGCTCTGCTGCCTTGCCTTGCCTTGCAAGCTTTACAGTAAAGTCCATTTTGAAGCCCAACATATTCAAGCTCCTTCCTTTATCGCTGTTTGAGTCAAGTATCGTAAATCTCACAGTCCACAGTAAAGGTGGATAGAGCATCCGTAAACTTTACTTAAGTACTTGGTAAAGGACGGTGATTGGTGGCCTAGTGGTTAGGGCAGGCATCCCCAAGCTGTGTCCTCGAGGGCCACTGTCCTGCAGGTTTTGCCGCTTCTACAGCAGCCATTGATTATCATGAATGCAGAGTTGCAGAAGCCCGTTAACGCTTTACCAAACCAGCTGTGCTGGAGCAAGGAAACCTCTAAAACCTGCAGGGACAGCCGCCCTCGGCACCAAGTTTGGGGGATACCGTTAGGCATAGAGCTCGGATCCAGAGGCTCTGAGTTTCAGCCTCACTCCCAAAGACTCACTCTGGATCCCTGAGCAAGACCATTAACCACACACTGCTCCCTGTCACAATGGCAGTCTACTGCTCCCCAAGGAGATGTTAAATGGTAGAGTTCATTTCTGTGTTTCCAGTAAATTTGTGACAGTGTCACAATTCATAAAGCTGAATTATACTCCTATTTATCATCCATGCTAATATTAGCTTATAGCTGGCGGCGGCCTTTAATGCTACTTTTAGACACTATTGGCTTTGTTCAAATGCAATTAGTCCCACGATTCTACCCTTTCATACTCTCTGGAAAATGGATTTGAATGTGAAGAGAACAGTATTTCCTCACTACCCTGCCATCTCTGGACCAACTTTAGGATTGTTTCAACAGAGTTCTCACCAATAAAAAGTAAGGTTCCAATTTTCCAGACTCTGGCTCCCTGAGCAAAGACTAACCCCACTCTGCTCCCCGGGCGCCACACAATGGCAGCCCACTCCTCCCAAAGAGGATAGGTTAAATGCAGAGAGTTCATTTCATTGCTCTGTACTTTTGCCAGTGTAATAAACATAAAGTTAAGGTCATCTATTATTGTAAAAACGCTACTGATGTAGTAATGAGCAGCTATTGACATCTGTAATCAGAAAGTGAGTTATGTGCATATTCTGGTATTTCAAATGATAAAACTAAATTAAAAAAATAAAAATACCCTACATGATTGATACATGAAAAAAAAAATGTTAACACAAACTTATAAAAATATTCTTTACAGTGATGATAGATATTATGCTACTCTAAATAATAAAAAGAACTTCCAGCTGTGATATCTACTGTTTTCTATATATTTGCCAATAGATTAAAAACTGAAACTCTCTGTCTTCTGAATCCTCTCTCAGCTTAAAATCCTCCTATTCATACTTTTCCTTACTGTTTATTAAATGTTCATATATTTTCAGTGTTTATATTGTTTTTATATTCATGTTTTATGTCAGTGATGCTTTCATCTTTTATTCTTTGTGAAGCAAATTTTTATTTTTAACTGGGAAAGGTGAAATATAAATTAACTTTACCTGCAATGATAGTTAAGTGTTTCCCGACAGTGATTTATTTACATGTCCAGAGTTAATTTTCTGTTATTAGCCAAGTTAAAATTAGTCTAATTTAAGGGAAACATTTGAGATGTGTTAACCGTATCCATGCATGTCTAGAAGGAAATGGGACTTCTCATGACTTTCTTCAGCTGCACCAGTCTGCTTTAAAGGTTAAAGTGGACTTCCAGGTCTTTGAACCAGAAACATCCATGCCGGAATATTTATTTTTTCCCATCAGTACTTGGGAGATTGGTTCATAACCTTTGCTTTAAGTCTGCCTCATATTTCTCCCTGTCTGTTGTTTTCCTTGTCTGCATAATTCCTCAAAGGACATCAGAGAAGATACGTATGTTGTGGTTCTCCCCGTTTTTGGGGGTTTTTAGTTTTCAGTTATCAGTAATTTTGTTTTGTTGATCTTTGGTTTATTTTCCATTTTATGTTTATTTTTGCAGTCTTAAGAAAATAAATGGGTTTTAGTGTAATTTTCTTCTCAAAAAAGGCAAAAGGGGTGTGAATACTTTTACAGGATCCGTGTCCTGACTGCTTTTTTTTATCTTATTACCTGCACATCCTCCAAGCGGGAAAGCAGAGACTGGTTGGACTGACACAGCTCCTCCTCGCTCCTCCTCACATCCTCAAACATTTCCTCCACCTGGTTCTTTTCCCTCTGAGGGAGGAAACAGGAAACGTGATTAAAAAGCAAATGATGCTCATCTATGTTTCAGGTTGTTCCATCCTCTCACCTCCAGCTGCTTTGTTCTCTGCTCCATCATTTTCTCGGTGGTTTTAAACTCCTGGATGGCCTGATTCAGTTGATCCACCTTGTTGCTGAGTTCTCGGACCTTTCCTTTCAGATGATCTCTTTCCTGGATCAGTTCCTTCAGCTGCACCTTAGCTGCCCCTCTCTCCTCCTCCACCTGAGCCTTCTCCTGACCCAGGTAAGCATTGCTCTTAGGAATGAAAAGCGGAGTGAGAATAAATCTCATTACAGATGTATAAAAAAAGTGGGAAAATATGTAACTTTACCTCCTTTGCCTGCTGCAAGTCACCAAGCAGCTTTTCCAGCTCCAGCTCGTATTCTTCTTTCAAAGCAGAGATGTATTTATCATGAGTCTCCACCTCCTCTTTCAGAGCCCCCTTCAGGGCACTGAGCTCCCTTTCCCTGTGGTGCAGCACCTCCTCCTGCTCCTCCTTGGCTTGTTGCATCTCCTGAAAATCTGCACGCAGCTGTGCCAAATCCTGATACACATCCATCATACATAATGTCAG
Source organism: Cyprinodon brontotheroides (assembly GCA_018398635.1). Lineage (NCBI taxonomy): Eukaryota > Metazoa > Chordata > Actinopteri > Cyprinodontiformes > Cyprinodontidae > Cyprinodon > Cyprinodon brontotheroides. The sequence continues at coordinate 858,464 of JAGKQL010000049.1, forward strand.
GGGAGAAACCTTCCCAAAGACTGACTCCTGATTTCCTGTTGTGTTTTTTCTGACCTGAAGGAGCAATTCTTTCTCTGTATTTATCACCTCTGACTTCTTGGCTTGGTCCAACTCGTCGTGCATCTCAGAGAGCTGTAGCTCCAGGTCTTTCATCTCTGCCTTTGATCTTTCTCTTTCCGTCTTCATCTGATTCAGTCTAAAAACAGAACAGAGTTTTATGACAAACTGTCAAGTGATTCCATCTTTGCTGTTCTATTCCCACACTTGAAAGGTTGTATTAAGCTCAACATTAAAATGGATTCCACTCAATGACCAAACTGTTTTTTATTTTTCTTCTTGTATTTTTTACAGATAATCATTTAATTAAACAGGTGAAAAACCTTTAAAAGAAATTAAACCAAACAAAGCATTTACCATATTGCACATTGTAATAGTTCTGAGAAATGCATCATTAAATATATTTGTGAAAATAGATTATGTTTTTAATAAGGATGCACGATATAATCGCCCCTATCGGTATCGACCTTTAAAACTGAATATCGACATCGCCACCCCAATCGATAGTTAACCCGATATTTGATCAGCTTCTGAGTTTCAAAGTCTAAAAAAAAAAAGATACTACTTCTTCTTCTTCCTCAAAAACTTCTTTTTTACAGACTTAAAAACTTCTAAAGACGAGGGAAAAATATTGATCCATTAAAATATCCCAATATCTTCATATGCTGATATATTGCCATTTTAAAAAACACCATATCAATCTCTTTTTACTAATGAAATATTGCTATATGTCATCGTTATGCTACGAAATCCCCCGAAAAAATTCACCAAATGTTGCCATATTTTTATATGTTGATATATTGGCGCGCGGTATCGATCTATTTTACTAACAAAATCTCACAAGAATTTGCAAAATATCACGAGTTTGTAACAGAACCATGAAATTTCACCAGATTTTGAAAGTAAAATATAGATAGATACCGCGTTTTTAAAAAATCTATTTGATATCAGCATATGAAAATATATTTGAGTATATATTATTTTTCAAAGTGTCAGAAATGGATAACAAAACTGCTATTTTCAATGACTACTTATTTTGTCCAGCTTTAACATCGCATCGATATCGGTTATAGGCTACATGAGTTTTAAAATATCGGCATATCGGATATCGGCCAAAATCCCAATATCGTGCATCCCTAGTATTTAACTTTAAATTAAGACCATTTAGTTTGTAATTATCATAAAAAATGCATCAAGAACGTATGAAAGCATTTTAACGGAAGTGGATTTATGCAGGTTATTTAACCCCATAGATTACATGAATTCTTAATTAGCAAAAGTAAATAACCAGTGAGTGATTTTTAGTTTGTTTTAAATATGCATAACGTAGACTATGAAATTTTATTTTAACTGTGGAATACTAAAAGTCCATTTTAATCACACACAGAAGAAAGATGCACAAATTACCCCGTGCAACAGTTTCACAAACACATCAAGTTGGACCGTTTCAACCGCAACGTTAAATCACTGAAAACAAGTTACACCAGCATTTCTCCGACTGAATAAAGCAAAGCTTCAAGAAGCCTTACAAGCCAACATTTTCATGATGCACCGTGTGAGTTAGGGATGCATGATATTGGGATTTTGGCCGATATCCGATATGCCGATATTTTAAAACTCATGTAGCCGATAACCGATATCGATACCGATGTTAAAGCTGGACAAAAATAAGTAGTCATTGAAAATAGCAGTTTTGTTATCCATTTCTGACACTTTGAAAAATAATATACTCAAATATATTTTCATATGCTGATATCAAATAGATTTTTAAAAACGCGGTATCGATCTATTTTACTTTCAAAATCTGGTGAAATTTAATCGTTCTGTTACAAACTCTCGTGATATTTTGCAAATTCTTGTGAGATTTTGTTAGTAAAATAGATTGATACCGCGTCAATATATCAACATATAAAAATATGGCAACATTTGGTGAATTTTCGGGGATTTCAGTAGCATAACGATGACATATAGCAAATATTTCATTAGTAAAAGAGATTGATATGGTGTTTTTAAATGGCAATATATCAGCATATGAAGATATTGGGATATTTTTAATGTTTCAATATTTTTTCCTCGTCTTTAGAAGTTTTAAGTCTGTAAAAAGAAGTTTTTGAGGAAGAAGAAGAAGTAGTATTTTTTTTATATATACTTTAGAAACACAGAAGCTGATCAAATATCTGGGTTAAATATCGGTGGGGTGGCCGATGTCCGATATTCAGTTTTAAGGCCGATACCGATAGGGGCTTCGATTATATCGCGCATCCCTAACCTGTCTGCTTTGTTTTCTTTTACCTGCCTTCTTCTCATCTGAGGTCTGATATAACGATTCGATGACATATAGCAATATTTCATTAGTAAAAAGAGATTGATATGGTGTTTTTAAATGGCAATATATCAGCATATGAAGATATTGGGATAGTTTTAATGGATCAATATTTTTTCCCTCGTCTTTAGAAGTTTTTAAGACTGTAAAAAAATAAGTTTTTGAGGAAGAAGAAGAAGTAGTATTTATTTTTAGACGTTTAGGAAACTCCTCAGCGCGGCGCATACATTCTATTCACAACAGGATTAAATGCAAGCTTACCAGCTGTCTGTTCAGTCCTTCGCTTCCTCAATACTAATTTTGCACAGCTTCTTCCACTGCCCGAGAAAACGGGGGCTTTTTATTTTCATGCTTCGATCCTCTGCTTAAACTAGGAAGTTTGTCTCACCTTTTGATTGATTGACTGACTGATTGCACGCAGGTAAGCTGCATGCTCACGCTCAAACAGCTGATGTAAACAAAGGGGGCGTTCGCCGCAACACAAACAGTGCCTTGTGAAAATACTATGGCTGCTTCAACTTTCTGAACATTTTTGTCACTTTACTCGGCCTATAATGCTGCCGTTGGAGGAGAATCTAACCAAATCAAATTCTATTATATAAGCATTTATAAAACAACCACAGCTGACCAAAGTGCCAGACAGAAAAACAGATAAAACAGTTAAAAAAAGACAGCACAAACATGGATAAAATTCACATTCACACAATCAAAGCAATTCAATTGGATATAAGATGAAAGAAATAAAAGGATAAAAATAAAATAAAGCTCACTGTCTTGCTAGATGTTAAGAGCCAAAGAGAAAAGGTGGAGATTTAAATACATTGAGAGAAGAGGCCTGTCTGATGAGCTGAGGAAGGTTCCCTCTGAGCTTCCCATTAGCTTTAGGCTCTCAGGAGCAGCTGACCTGAGAGAGCCAGTAGGTCTATAAAGAAGGCACAGTGGGGCAAAACTATTCAGGGATTTTCAGGGAAAATTCCGGTTTTAACACTTTTAGCCCATTTTCTGTAGTGTCCAGGATGAATTCGAATGATCGACACCGGTTTTGACGATTGGTCCCGTTCCTGCTATTTGTTGGCTTCCAGAATCCCCTGGCTGCTTCAGAATGGCTTCCATAGTGCATGTCCGCCAATGTCCTTAAAACAACCTTAAACGTTCTTTTAAATATGCTACTCACCGGGTCGTCAGCGCTGTTCAATGACGTTCCAAAAAAAGTTTCGTGAAGAAAAACCGTTCCTGTAGTGTTTTATCTAGCATTTGTAAATCCCAGAACTGTTTTTCCGATACATCACAACCGCTTATAAACTTCCGCCTCAATCGCAATCTGAAGCGCTGCAACACCCAGACCACTAGTTGAACGACAATGTCTCTATATACCCTACTCAGTATATTCCGGTTCAAAACGGTAATCCTCTACCGTCAAAAACTCAAAGTCCAATATGTCCTCCTCAAGAATCCACCTTTCGTATTCCATTTTCAGAGTTTTTAAAGTGTTTAACAGAGACGTTAGCACCTCCACGCCGGAGTACACAGAGTGAAGCTGAAACACTTGGGCCTTAAGGCGTAAAAGACTACAACTATGCGCAACAGGCCCCATTTCCGCTTCCGGTGGCTGAGGGATATTGACTATTCCAACAGAACTCAATGGGATTTACAAAATGCTAAATAAAAACACTACAGGAACTTTTTTCTCTTTACTTAAACTTTTTGAACGCCATTGAACAGCGCTTGACTTAATCTCGCGGAGTAAAGTATAGCGAAAAAAGAACGCTTTAAGGTTGTTTTTAAGGACATTATCGGGACATGCTCTATGGAAGCCATTCTGAAGCAGCCAGGGGGGATTCTGCATGAGTAAAATATCAGAGACAGGACCTAATTGTCAAACTTTTTGGTGCTCGCATCATTCGATTTCATCCTGACACTACAGAAAAATGGGCTAAAAGTGTTAAAAACCGGAATTTTCCTTTAAAAGCAGATAAAAGAATTTTAAACTGAATTGTAAATGTATGGGCAGCCAGTGGAGTGAGGCTAAAATATGGGAGATGAGCTCATAGTTGCATGTGTCGGTTAAAAGGCGTGCTGCAGCATTTCGAACCATCTGGAGATGGGAGATGGAGGAGGCACTAACCCCCACATAGAGGCCAATGCAATAATCCAGATAACCAAGGCATGGATTTCCCTTTGAACTGTTGCCTTGGAAGTACTGACTTTATTTTGGCCTGCTGTCTCAGATAAAAACTTGATTTAACAACTGTCCTGATCTGGGTGTCAAACGGAATACTTGCATCCACTTTCCCCCCTCAGTTAGTGATGACTGGTTTGATGCACTGGACCAAAGAGCCCAGATATGTTCCACCATAAAACATCTTTTCAGTCTTTTCTTATTTAAAAAAAAATCAGAGCCATCAAGGACTTTATGTCATCAAGACGGCTTGATTGTTCCTTATGTTCCTAACGAAGCACTTGGCTCTCAATCTGCAGGAGTTTTACTAGTGGTTCCTACAACTTCAGCCTTCAGCTGATCCAAAATGCTGCAGCCAGAGTTTGATGAAAAATCAAAAAGAGAGATCATATCTCTCCTATCCTGGCTTCTCTTCACATTGGCTTCCTGTTAAATCCAGAATAGAATTTAAAAATCCTCCTTCTCACATATAAAGCCTTAAATGGCCAAGTTCAACTCTTTATATCAGAGATCTGATTGTTCCCTTATGTTCCACAGAGCACTTCGCTTCCTCAATCTTGCGTTTAAGCCCTGTGAATTTCTAAAAAGTAGAATGGGAGGCAGATCTTTTAGTTATCAGGCTCCTCTTCCTGTGGAACCAACTACTAGTTTTAGTCCTGCGGGAGGCAGACACCCTGTCTTTTAAGACTAGGCTTAAAACCTTTCCTTTTATATAAATTTCAGTTAGAGTGGCTCAGGTTATCCTGATCTATCTCTATAGTCTGCTGCTATAGGCTTAGACTGTTGATATAGGACCCCTTTTTCCACTATATCTCTGCTTCTCCCACTCTGTAGAATCTGTTAGTTCAATCTCTAATGCTGCTGCTGCCATCAACACCTTTGTTTCTAGATGTTGAGCTTGGCCTGTTTTCTCCAGTGTAGTCCTGTTTCTCTGACTGTGACTAACTGATGTGCTCTCTTCATCCTCTGACATGGGAGCTGGCTCGGAGCTCGTCTTTTGTGTCATCACTAGGCGCAAGAAGAAGTCACCTCCCATGAAGCTCGTGGAGGAAGATTTGAACAACAAGGATGATGTCAGAAAAAACAGTTCAGGAATTAAATTGAAAAACTTGAAACTTAAAAAAGAAAAAAAAAACTTCAACAATTTCACTGTTTTATCTGGTGAACTGTAAAGTGCCTTGAGATGACATTTTTTGTGAATTGGTGCTATAGAAATAAACTGGTCTGAATTGAACTGATTGAGGCTGTGATAGAGTGAGTATCTTTCTTTTTAAGAGGGACATAAATTAGCAATGTTAAAAAATTCCAGGCTTTCTGAGTGTGGATCCCAGCAAATAGAGAGAGAACAAGTTGTTCTGGGCAGAATACATTGATACCTTAGTGAGGAAGATGGGTTGTTGGAAATGTCTTTCTTATGTCCCTACAAATATTGTGGGACAGGTGGCTAAATCGTTAACTTTATGTCACCTGGATTATTGTGCAGCTTTAGGGTCGTCCGCATCTAAAGGTCAGCGTGGGAAATTACTAAAGCTGTGTTTCATAGAGGGAGGGGGGCATTCAAAGTTATGGTCACCAAAACATTAAACTTTGGTTTCCTCTGAGCTCAGCACTTTCTTTCTCCTGTTTGCTTTCCGTCTCATTTTAACAGTGATCTGTTTCACATCTTTGAGACGCTCCCCCAGAGTCACTATCCATGAATGACACTTCTGATAAGATCTTCCAGTTCATGTCGATTGTCCAAGTTTCGATTTAGCACCGAGGGGGGATTTACCACTAGTCAATACTAGGCAGTTGCCTAGGGCCCCAAGCTCCTGAGGGCCCCATACATCTCTGTTTCCATATATGGTTAATATAACTATTCCTTATTTGTGCACATTAATTAAGTTTATGATAAAAATCTTTTGGCTAAAATGCCATCAGAACGCTGATAATATTTAAGTGTATCTCAGCCCCCCCC
>JAGKQL010000049.1:865479-889837 GCA_018398635.1 Cyprinodon brontotheroides
TCGAGTAAATTCTGGATGCTACCCACTCAGGACACTTGGATTACATTGGACGAGCAGTATGGAGGAATATTGACACGTTTTTGTGGACTTTTATGGACCTTTCTGTCTCGGGCGCCATGGACCTCCATTATTTGAATGTCAGCAGACAGCAAGAAGCCTCCCAGATCTCCAGATGCATTTGAGATATCAAAAAAGTACTCCAGAGTGTTGTTCAGCATGGGGGTGAGTAGAAAATGAAGGCTAATCATGTTTTGGGTGTACTATTCCTTTAACAACACTACAAACAAACATTTCCCGCACGTCTCAATGCCTCATCAGCGCAGCACATGCATTCTATTCATAACAGGATTAAATGCAAGCTTACCGGCTGTCTGCTGGCTGTCAGTCCTTCGCTTCTTTAATACAAATTTTGCACAGCTTCTTCCACTGCTCGAGTAGAAAGGCAGGCTTTTTGTTTCATGCTGCGATCCTCTGCTTAAACTAGGAAGTTTGTCTCACCTTCTTTTGATCGACTGACTGATTGCACGCAGGTAAGCTGCGTGCTCACGCTCAAACAGCTGATGTAAACAAAGGGGGCGTTTGCCGCAACAGTAGGCCTGGTGTAAACTATGTGGGTAAAGAGCCGCACTGACTGAAAGCTGAGTGAGGGGATTATCATGCTTTAAATAACTGCTATCAAAATCGAATTGTTTTGCAGCTCTTTTCATTATTAGAAGCTACAGCTGTTATCCGTCTTACAAAGCTTTTAAATCAAAGTGATTTTAACTCACCTTGTTATACCAAGCTGTAACAATGAGCTTCTCCTCGACCTCCTTCAGCCTGGCCTGCTCACATAGACGCTAAAATAAAGGATACGATTGAATTATTACACTTCTTCCCACGTTCCTTGATTCATATTCGTTTCATGAAGGTGAAATTACTTCGAGGTTGAGGATCTGCTTGTCCCGATCTGCCACTTGGTTTCTAAGAGCCTGGATCTCAGCAGTGGCAGGATTCAGCTTGGGGTCCAAAGCTCGTATTACCTGCAAGCCAAAATGAAAGACGAAGGAAGATATTAGCTCCCTTTATCCAACCTGATCTTGTAAGGGTTATCAAAGGCATGTTCATACAACTCACATTGCGAGCCTTCTCCAGATACATCTTGTACCTCTCTTCCATGGCCCGCATGTCGTCATCCTTCTTCTTCAGGGCTGCCATCAGCTCATCCACCCTCAAAGCTGATGCACAAGAAACCAGGTTTGTTTCATGTGTGATAGAATAGCAGAAAAACAGCAAAAGAAAAGAGCATTTAAACCCACATGTCTGAGTGTTATCAGGCTGGAGATCCTCCAGAAGCTCCTTCTTCTTCATGATTTCATCTTGAGCCTCGTTGAGCTGGGACCTGAAGAAAGACAACAAATCAACATCCTCCAACTGGAGACAGTCAGCCTATATTTCTATTATCTATGAGCAAAACAACTTACATGTGGGCATCCAGTTTCCTCTTCAGGTTTGACTAAAAAATAAATAAATGATAAATAAATATAATAAGTAGTTTAGCTCAAAACCACAGGCTAAAAATTAAGTAAAACTCCCGACTAGAGCTCTAACTACTGATCATTTCATCGATAGATTGATTTCTATTGCTGCGATCCAACTACATCGATCGGTGATCAGCAAATTGTTGATAAAAATTATGTGAACTAGTCTAAAATCTACTTAAAGGGTAATCAATGGATCATATAAATATTAGGGAAATAACACATTGATGTGTGGTAGTTTTTTTTTTTTTTTTCTTAGATGTCAGTATTTTACTGAGCCCCCAAAAGTATCTGGTACACAAGAGAAGAAAAAGTATCTGGTGAGCATCAGAAACGTTCTCTAAAATGCACGAAAGTATTTTGTGCGCACATGATACTTTCTCGAATGATTGCACAAGTATTTCGGACAACAGTCTTCATTAAAATGGATGTTTATGTTAAATGTACATGTAAATGAACCTATTAGGCTATATGATCAGTTTGGGCTACCATATAAAGACGTTGCCCCATTGCTTGCAAGTCGTCACCATCATGTTGTGTCTGAACATCACTTAAAACATATCCTAAAATTCATGTTGTCTATTTCAGCACAAAGGATAAACAAACCTTGATTATGTTGTGAAATTCATTTAAACACATCGCGGCAACTGAAACTGGTTAACTGAAGCGAGGGATATAGATGTATGTTTACTAAATCAGGGTTCCTACAGCATAAGACTACAGTTAAATTCAAGCTTTTTTAAGACTTTTTAATAGCCACGCTGAAATAAAAAATTAAGCACCCAAATATACACAAGAAAAACACAAGAAAACCTGCTTCTGCAACAACTTTGAATTCAAAAGGTTTATTATAACATAAATCACTGCACTAATGTTTCAAATTTTGAAAAGCTTCCCAGACAGAAAAGCTAAAAGCACACAAATGACAGATATATATTTAACTTATTGTTTAACTAATGAACTCCACAAACCTTTGTTGTTAGCTAGGAACAAAACAAATCAGTTTTAAAGCCACAACATACAAGTTACCAGTGCTAAGTCTTTTTTTGCAGCTATTTTTCTTTGTATGGTTTTCTTAGTATGTTTGATTTGGTGATACGGTGGGAGGCGCTAGGTGAGACAAGGGGTGGGAACTAAACTTCGGAGAAATACCGGCTGTTTCTCTGTAACTCCATTTTGACGCTTTGTGTTTCGTGCTAGCCGCATGTGCGACTCCACTGCCTTAATTCCCATCGATTCTGAGCTTGAATGACTTCTTGCATAAATCCACTGGAGCCTCATGTATAAACGTTCCCCTGGTTTTAGCTATCTCCATGGAGAAAACTTCTTGGCTGGAGACATTTTGGTTACATCTTTTACACGCTGCTCATGTTTTCACAGACAAAAAAGTTAATGGTGCATCTCTGAAATGTCCCGGCCTCAACAATGCTTTTAATGGTTCCGCAATCGAGACGGAACCAATAATGGCGAGCCGTGGTATTTTTTTTATACTTTAAAAAATGAAAAAATGTAAATTTTAACGTTTTATTTAGATTACAAAAATAAATAAGTAATATAAATAATCCTATTTATGATTTGATTATTTAAGACCTACGAAAGACTGGTTTAAGACATTTTTAATACCAATTAAGGCCTTAGTTTTATTTTGAAGAATTCAATGCCTTTTAAGACTTTTTAAGGACCCGCGAGAACCCTGTATATGACCAGAAAAATTCATTTAAGGTTAAAAAAAAAAGAAGAGGTCAATCTGATATGAGAAAGTATTTGGTGCACACTGCACAGAAACGCTATAACTGGTATTGCAAGAGAACTTTTTTCTTCTTAAGTGTCCCTTTAGAGGGCTCAGTTAAATTTTTTATGATAAAGACATTAAAGGGTGAATCGATTAAAGTCATGTCTGTGATTGTGCACGTGCAGCGCAGCCTTCAAAAGAGCCTGGTGGATGCAGGGGAAGTGACCGAGCCGATTCCTTGCTAAGAATTGTTCACAGTGTTTCTGCTGCTGCAGCATCAAGGTATGGCTAACTGACCGTTAGCTCTGCATAAGGCCTCACCATCATGTCCCGTTAGAGACTGCAAAAACTCAGCTGGAGAGATATACATGATCAGTTTATATGCATAGAACTGCAGCCAGATCATGTGGATCAGCTGATGTGTTGTAGAAAAAAATAAAGTAATTTGTTAGTATTTGGTTACTAGTGCTCTGCTGTTTCTTTATTACAATGAAAGCAACAGTAGATTCAGCCACTGCTCAATTAACCTGAAGCCGTGTCAGTTGCATTTATCATTTTACATGAACGTTCTATTTGTAATATTTTCATGATGACAAAAAGCAGTGGTTAAATATATATAGCATATTTAGTGCACATTCATTTTTTTTTTATCTTTAATTATTGAAAATAATACAACAAAGGTTAACTTCCTATTATTGTTGGTTGAGCTCAAAATAAAATGCAGTATTTTACTACAGGTTTGTTTATGCCCATGTTTATTTCATTTATCCCCTAAAAGAAACCACAAAAATCTAGAAGATTTCCAGTATGTAGGTATTAAGTCACATTATTTACATTTCTGAATTAAGATTTACTGATTGATTTCAAGTCGCTGAATGAAATCGATCGTTCTAAATGAAGCACAATCGTCCACGAATCAAATGGTTAAAATAAATCATTACACCCCTTCTCCTGACTGAAAACCAAGTTCTTTCTCCAAACCATGTGTCACGTTGGACTAATGCAATAATTAAAGAAGGTACTTACAAAACTAATTTTGAAAGTAACTAAATACATAAGTAATTTATTAGAAACGCTTACAAATACAGCAGTAGCCATGATGAAACCTTCATTGGCTGACTTTTATGCTTGGCTGAACTTGGCTGGAAACCGGAGGCTATTTGGCTTTCAGCCAAACTTTTAAACCGCTACTACTGTATGTAATTAGACTATTAAGCAAAAACAGGCATGATACTTTAAATATGTAAGTAAATAGGTAGATAGTAGGTAACAAAGTATGCAAGTAACTACAGATGGGAATAAACAATGAAGATATTACAAAGTCAGTATAAGTGTAAATAATTAAATCACCCGGAATGTTATAAAGTTACAGCATAAATCAGTAACTACTGAGATGGGTAATTAATTGAGCCATTAAATAAATAGCTAAGTATGTATGAGTGAGCAACTAGAAGATCCAACAAGAATTAAACTAAAATATTTTTCTAATATTCCATATTTTCCCCTCAACAGAAATGATTAACCTTGGTAATATTTAACTCTATGGTCATAGTTCAATACAATACCGCCACATGGCGGCGACACACTTACATCATCTGGTTTGGCAGCCTGACTCTGCAGCGCCCTCTGGAGGTCCTCCACCTGCTGCTGCAGCTCACTGATTCGCTCCCGGCTCAGTCTGGAGAGGAAGCAGAAACGAAAGAAACCCTCAGTGACTCGGAAAGAGGATCATCACAAGGACAAACAAACCATGACACCTGCCTGTTCTCCGTGTCCAGTTTACTGTGAGTCTTCTCAGCTTCTCTCAGCTGAACCTGCAGGGTGGCGATCCTCTCCTGTTCATATTCCTCCTGCTGCACCCGCAACATCTTGTTCTCATGCTGAAGTCTGAAGAACTTCTCTCTACATGATTATGAAAGTCATTACTAAGATAAATGAACGTAAAGAGAATATAAAGAAAATACTGAAAATGTAAAACACTACCTGATTTCAATGGGAATCAACTCAGCTGCAAGGTTCTCATGGCTGGGGCTGCCAGAGGGAAGGATCCCTGCATTGAAATATATGATAGTACACTCAGTGTTGAGCATGTGTATAACAAGAATGAAAAAGGTATAATTAGTGGAGCCCAGATTAAAGGAGTCACCATGACAACGGGCAACAGGAAGTGCCTATTTCACATCACTGCAACTAGAGACTTTAATGCAGAAATGAAAAGACAGCAACAGCACTACTGTGAAGGAGAGGGAGGTGATGAAGAAGATTGCTGCTTGAATTAAGGCCTAGTTTATTTCATGTCCCACTATGGCAAGCCGTTTCAACATTTATTAAAAATGCTCTCGTATCTGTTGTATCATTTCTAGATCACTAAAATAGGATTCTTCCTCCAAATCTCATTCCTAGTCCGAAAAGTAATAATAGATTTTATAAATTACAGTTTTTCCAGCAGCAAGTAAAAGTAAAAATATATATATAATTGTACCAGTTAGAGGTAAGTTTTATATATCTAGAAATGTTTACATATTCTAAGTGGTAATTTTGACATTTATCAGCCATCTTAAATACATATCTTCATATCCAAATTTATACAAATTATGACCAGCAATATTAGGAATATGAAGTTTTGAAATTAATTTCTAGACATCCAGAATGTTAATTTTAGATGTGAAAAATGTCATTTTGTTTGAAATGGTCATTTTGACAAGGAAAAAATGGTTTAGGAGGAAATAAGGAAACAATTTCTGGTTGAAATACATTTACTGTTTGAATGGTAGGGTATGAATGTATTATATCTCACTGGGGAGAAACGCAGCTGTCAGCAGGTGAAGTCTAAAAATGTTGTTTTGAACAGGTAGGACCTGTGCATCGTATCATTGGGTTCCTCCTCAGTTTGATTCTGTCTTTCATCACACAGTAAATACTAAGGGGCTGTTTGCAGTCGCTTTGGATATTATCATCCCATTAAATGGTCGTTATTAGCGTTCATCAGTCCCATAGAAGGTCTTCCAATAGTCACTATCGGAGTAGGCACTATCGGATAGTGCCTACACCTACCAGTAGGCTCAATAGGTTGGATTCCCTCAATTAATCCTAACCCGGAAGTTATTTCTGTTTTTACAGTAGAATTAATTAATCTATTTATGTGTAATAAAAAAATAAATATTTCAGTAGTTGTACTGTAAAGAAAAATATGATCCGCTCATAAAAAATAAAAAAAAACGTTTTTATAAATATATTTTTTTTTTAACCATTTTTCAAGGCTGCACTTAAAAAAAAAAATGAAATTGTCCAGAAAGCTGTTCTTTTTGTTTTACAAGTGTGTAAACAAAATGACAAATAAATCTGTCTAAATCATATTGATCCACTTATATTAAACAGTCCGAAAACAAAAATCTCATATTCTGCCAAATGAGTTGTTTTTAATCAGCACATTAAATTTGTCTGACTGAAACACATAAAGTTGATTCAAATTAAAGCTTTAAAACACAGTTTTTGTTTTTTAAAGGTACATTGTAAATAAAGTAGATAAAAACTATCAAGTAGGTAAATAGTAAATAAAACTTACTTTTCTATTTAACTGCTACTGAACGCCTGGGGGCGGTGCTCAAAGCACTGAATGTTCCTTTAGGGCATGAGTAGTTCAAGTAATTCTACCTGTGACACCCTGGATGCCCCCTCAGAGGGTATAGATGCTGGTGTCATCCAGGGATCAATTCCTACAGATTCTTCGCACAGAGCGAGGATTCTGAGTGACAAAGAATCTCTGGTGGTCATCCAGGATTCAATGAACCGTAGTTACATCCGTAGCTTTTATTTTAGAGGTGTCCAAAGCAGCTGTTATTAATGATAAGCTGCATATCGTCAGCCATAAGAACAATTCAAGAAGGTAGAGAAGGAAAAGCCTGGAGTCATTCTATGGGATTCCATAAAAGTTCAAAAATATCCACTGGACTTGGGTTTCCACGGTTTGAAGACGTTTCGCCTCCACTCCAGAAAGCTTTCTCTATTCAAATGTCTGGATCTGCAGTGAGTTTGAGCCTTATATAGACAAAGCCTTGTATCGCTTGGAAACATGCAAATGGAAACCGATGAGTGGGTCGTTTGGTTCCATTGTTAGCCTGTAATACCTGAAACCTGTCTATGATTCCTAAGGTCTGTAGACCTGGCGAAACTTCTTCAAATCATGGAAACAAAGTCCAGTGGATTTTTTTTTTTACTTTTATGGAATGACTATGACCTGGATGACTGAGAATCTTCATCAGCACATTCTATGGGACTGGTGCCGTTTCACCATGCAGTGATTTTCTATAATACAATGATATATTATTACACGTCAATGTGCTCTCAATCATAACCCAGCTCTGTTAAATACCTGCTAAAGAAGCCTGTTTAATGCTGCAGATGTGAGGAGGGATGAGGTCATGGATACATTGATTGTGAGGTGAAACGGTGGCGCTCATAAAGATCACTCTGTGATAGGATATTTATATCTGAGAATCCTCTGCCTATAAATATCTAAATCCCTGTGAATTAATGTTTCTCATTCTTTTTGTGATTCTTGTCAAAAGGACATCCAACGTTTTTGTTTTTAACACCTAGTGTGTCTAATGAACCTACGTGACTAATTTCACTGTATGGTTTGCACAAAACTACAAGAAAACTCTCCTGACTAAATCAGGAATTATAACAATGTGTTCGGCTCTAAGGAGGGTCGAGAGAGACGACAGTGACTTTTTAAGAAATCCTGCTTTTGACCAGGTTAGCTCTAGGAGAATGTTACTATGGTAACAGAAACAGAGGTTGAGTAAACTCACTCTGTGAAAGACAAAACTAAATTTCCACACTGGAAAAAATCCAAATCTAGATAAGTCTTTTTTTCTTAAAATAAGTGCATTTGTTCTTGGATTGAGGAGGTAAAGGAGACATTTTGCCAATGGAAAAAGACAATTTACACTTAAAATTAGAAAACACAATTGCATTGTCTTATTTCAAGTGCATATTATCCAATTATCTTATTTTAAGAGTAAAATTGCTCATTCCGTTGGCAAACCATCTCATTTACCTGCCCAAATTAAGGGTAAATACACTTTTTCACTCATTTTAAGACATGTTTTACTCATTTTTAGATCATTTTTGCAGTGCATGATTTCAGGTTTAAACCTGCTTTGTGAAACAATGCTGATGAGGACGAGGACTTTTTCACATCACTGTAAGTGTTCAGAAAGGGGGTACCTGGCTGTGAGAGCTGGTGCTGTTGAACCTGAGCACATCGCAGCTCCTCGTTGATTTCCTTCAGCGAATCTCGCTCAATAATGATCCGCTAATGGGGTAAAGATTAACATTAAGAAAAAGGTTTTAAACAAAGCAAATATGTTATTTATATTGATGGTTAAAGTTTTATAAGCTGTTCAACCTCCTTTTCTTTTAACACAGTTTCATGCTTTTCTTCCAGCTTTTTCATCTCAAACGCCATGTTGTCTGCTCGCCTGGTTTCCTCAGACAGCTTACTGTGGAGGTCCTGAACCTTTAAAAACAAACAAAAACCAAAACAGCTTTAGGCTAAATATATCTTTTAATGCAAATTAAATTATGTATATAATTAATTCAACTTTAAAAGCACTACTTTAAACCTAGAAGTAGGCGTTTGCTCCTTACTTGTCTTTTGTATGACTCGAGCTGTGCGCGGGCAGCATTTGCTTTGCGTAGCTCCTCCTCTAGAGTGACGCTGTTCTGCATGTAGGTCATGTTATTCTCCTCCAAAAGCTTCATCTGCCTCTTCAGATCGCCAAGATTCTCCAGCTTCCGCTTGTATGTTTCCACCGATGCTTCCAGCATCACCACTCTGTCTGAGCAGTTCCTGAATAAAATAAACATATTTCCCTGTCAATAAGCTCTTATAGGAGCAATAAATAATAAACTATGAACAAAACTAAACAGATAGCACGCCTTTGACTCCTACTCCCCTTTCGGAGAATGTTGTCCACGTTGCCAGGTCAAGATAGACGAGGACGTAATGCAGGTGAATTCAAGATGAATTTAAGATCATTCGATGTTACTTTACAAGCAAATAGATTTCTCATATGTTGGTGTATGTCCTGTTTGTTGGAGCATAACAGCTTTTTTAAAGACCAGGGAACAAAGTAGACGATCAGGGAGAAATTTGCATTGATATTAATAAAACCCAAGCTTTGAACATCTAAGAGAGCGCTGTTCAATCGGTCATCTGAAAATGGAAACCATTAACCTGCCAAGTCATGGTTTTTTTCAACTAAACGGACTTATAGAGAAAGCTCACATGGGAGAATCTGTTGAGAGGACGTCTACCAGCTGAGGGATCCACAAACCTGACTTAGGCATAGGCTGCAGCAGATGGAAGCCACTGGGTTCAATAAGAGGAGTAAGAATGTGTGATGCTGTTAGGCGTTTGCAACAATCAATGCAGGGAACGCTGTAGGCATGGGGATGGAGACGTACATCAAACCTTTCTGGATACATCCCAACCAGTGGTGGAAAGTAACAAGGTAAGTTTTCTTGATTACTGCCCTTAAGTACTTGTTTTAAGGATCTTTACTGTACTTGAGTAATTTTTATGGTGAGTACATATGACTTTTTCTACTCCACTCCATTTCCAGGAGGTTGATAGTTCCTTGTTCCTTTTGGCTCAGCTTAGTTTTGTAATCTACTGTTGATGTTTTCTTTCTTGAAATACAACTTCATCATGTCAGATAGCAGCCCTTAGGACTGAACTTTGGATACCACTAATACCCCATTTACACTACCCTTGAAAAACCGTGCGAGGAGACCGGTCCGAGCTCAAAGTAAGCAAGATAACTTATTGTGTGTAAATGGAAAGCAAAACTGAACTGAACCGAGCTAGACACAACGAACCGGGCTAACTGCAGACCAGTTCCAGAGGTGGGCTCGGCTCGGGTTATCCCTAGCCGGTTTCTCTGATAACAAGTAAAGCGCATGAGCAGCAGAGCAGCGTCATCTCCGCGTCTGGCTGCACATCGCGATTCACACTCCATTCCAGTAGTTAGGCGGTAATGCCCCTCCGGAAGTTGCTTGCCAACCAACACAAAACAGAAGAACAACTATAAAATGTCCTAAAGTTTTCGACTTTGTCAAGTAAACCACGAAAGGTTGCCGTCGCTCACTTCGACCCTCTGCGTAAAACACCAAAGTACATCAATAATAATAATCAAGCATAACTTTCTGAGATGTGGCCGAGGCGCTGCCATTTTGATTTGCTTGATTCCCTCTTTCTTCATCATCTTCTTCTTGTGTGTTTTATGGCGGTTGGCAAACAGCTTTGGTGCCACCAACTAGCTTGATTTCTCTCTTCAATACTGGCAGTGATACCGCAGATCGTCACTAGGGAGGCGAGGAGTCGAGTAACGTAAGCTACGCCATATGTATACTTGATGCCGCCAGAACCGGTGCTCGCCCCCTGTTAACTGATCCGGAGCTTTCGGACCCGGTTCCCGCATGGACGTCGCTTTTCAAGAGTAGTGTAAATGGGGTATAATTTAGAGATTTGCATGACGTTACTACAAAGGTCCCAAACTGTGGGCAGCTATTTCTGGCTCATACATTTACTAAGGTGTTTGTTTTTGGCATGTGACCGAGGTGTTTAGAGGGATGAGTTCTCTGATCAGAGTTATAGTTTCTTTGTGGTAATAGAGTCAACATTAAAACTCTATTCCAGAGTGAAAATGTGAGGAGAATCACGACTCTGTTTCCTTTTTGGTTTGTTTTTAAATAAGAAATAATAATCACAATAGCTGTCCTTTTTTTTGTAGCCTTTTTGTGCTGAAGTTATTTGCAGATGGTAGAATCTGTAACAGGTGGTTCTATGCATCAAAACATCAGGTGGTTTCTTAAAAATACAGGTTCTTTCATATTAATCTGAAAATTACACAAAAATGTACTGATGTACCCCTTTAAAAGTTTTAAATGTACCCCTTTTTCATCATTCTATCTCTATTCTTCTATTCTGCAGTATTTGTTAGTTTAATCTCTAACGTCTGTTCTCTCTGCTTTCCTCATAGTACCCTCAGCTGTGTCTGGTCTGTTCCTGCTTGTCTGTGACTCCATCCTGTGGCAGGAAACATCATCGGGGCTGTGCTGCCATCAACACCTTTGTTTATAATATGTTTGAGATTCTTCAAATTTCAAAGTGTAGTCCTGTTTCTTCTTGACTCAGTAAACTCATAAAGAATGTGCGCCTCTTCATCCTCTTTGACATGGGAGACGGCTCAGAGCTCGCCTGCCTGGCTGTGTGTGTGTGTTTCCTGGACGTGCCACCTTGGCAGCTGTTTTGTATCTCTGGCTTCTGTCTCCCTTGAAATTCCCCAAGTAGTCTGCCTCACAGCAGATGGCCGCCACACCTCACAAAGGGTTTTTCCTTCCACTGCTCAAGCATGCTTAGTGTGAGGGAGAGTCAATGAGTCGATGTAATCAGCTGTTTTCCTTAGATAGAAAAACTTCGAATCAATCTGACTGGAATGATCTGGTAGAACTGGAAAGTGTCTTGAGATGCATATGATGAATTGGCCAGAAATAAACTTCCTAACAAGCCTTCATGCCTCTCAAACCACCAATTTTCTTTGCTTTTCAAGCAGGAAATTGTCTCCTGATGCAAAATATAACATTAATTTCAGTTAAAAATAAAATATTTTCATCTTGAAAATTTGGTGAATCAAGAATAAAATCATAGTAAAACTCTTACATTTTGTGGTTCTAATAAAAAATTCCAAGCAGTGTTCCTTGACAATAACATTCACTGGAAGCAAAATTACATACTGTTTGTTGAGTTTATGCAGCTAAACCAACTTTTAAGAATGAAAAAAGTCTTGGAAAATAAGAGTCTTAAAAATCCATGAGTTAAATAAAATGAACTTTATAAGAATTTTTTAAAAAGGAGGAGTTTGTGAAACACAAACCTCAAAACATCCAGTTCATCTTTCAGAGCCCGTGATTCCTCTGCCAGGCTGGTAAGCTCATCATTACGATGCTGAAGCTCAATCAGCTGCTTCTCCAGCTCCTCACAGTGGATCCGGTAGTCATCCTTGGCAGCCTCCAGTCTAGATGAGCACACATGTGAGCATTTGATTTTCACTGAAAGTAAAGAGCAGAGGTTCATCTGAAGCTGCAGTAATCAACCTGAAGTTCTCCTCCTGCAGACTCTCCAGTTGCTGCTGCAGCTGACTGTGTTTCCTTCCCGATGGTGTGCTCGGGTCATCAAACGTGTCTAGCTGGCTGGTGCGGTCCGTTAGGACATCGTTCTCAGCCAAGAGGCTGTTTCTTTCCTCTAGAAGAACGGCCACCTGTCCAGAAATAAAGATGTTAAGGCTGTTCTCTTCAGGAGTTTCAAGCCGGGGTTAAGGTTAATTAAAGTGAGCAGAAAGGAGCTGCAGGGTTAAATCTCCTGCTGGTCAATAACAGCATGCAGAGCAGGAAAGTCACTTCTCAGAATTAAAAGAGGCAACACAGAGAAAAAAAAAATTTTTTGTTCCATGTTGAAGCAAACAAAGTTCTTGGTTCTTGCTGGAAATGCAGCTTAAGAAATGTTAATACATGGATATTAGTTTCCCTCTTAATCAAATAAAGGTTTATTTACCAATTTAAAGGGGAACATCGGTTTGTTTACATTGGCCCCTTAATTTTACGATATTACATCATGTTCTACTCAATCATATGAGTTTTTGTGTCATTTGGAGCCGTTCTGATGATATTCCGTTGGGTTATCAAACGTCTTCCTTTCCTATGCTTAACGAGTTGAAGAGCACAAACTAAACTGTTCACATTTATCATTTATGGTACGCCAGCATTCATAACATGGAGGCCAATCACTGTCCCCCAGACATCCGCGGTTATATATTTTATATTTATATTTTTTTTAAAACAATGACACAAAACTCATACAGGTGAGTAGAACATGATGTAATAACGTAAAATCAAGGACCAATGTAAAACACATCCCCTTTAAGGATAAAAAAAGACAAATTGAGTAAAATTTAAGCCTTGCTTATACAGTTAACAGTTTTTTCTTTTGTCTTACATTTTTTGCTTCTCACTGTGCCCAAATATATTTTAGATCAAGGTTCCTCAATTTCCACCCTCCAGGTCTGGTGTCCTGCAACTTTTAAATGTGTCTCTGCTTATACACCTGAATGAAATGTATTGAATTAATTTCTTCTTCAGTATGCAGTCGGGTTATTCATAGCGCTTCAAATGTCCTGACATGTATTTATCAAACTTCCTAGAGTGTTTCTCCTAAGTGCTGAGAATTTGGGAATTTACTCCAAATCACAAACTTAAGAATAAAGTTGCAGGAGTTGCCACTAGAGGGTGGCATTGAGGTGAGGTAGAAGCTGCATAAAGCTGAAGACATTTAGCCTTTTTATGACAGATCAGGCTGATCAAACGGTGTTCTTTGGACAGTGCGGATAAAATCTGTGTTATGGACTTAATAGCAGACGTAATCTCAGCAGTAACCACATGCTACATATGCTGAAATTAAAAGCCATTGTAATCAGTGTTGCACCGATACCGATACCAGTATCTGCATGTTGTCTAAATTAACTCCTCTGAGCCCATTTTCATGTTTTTTTTAACTACTGTAATTTTCGGACTAAAAGCCGCAACTTTTTCCCCATTTTTCGACCTTGCGGCTTATATAACAATGCAGCTTATCTATGGACTTTTACAGCTAACGGCCACTAGGGTAATACCTAAATCTATGGATTTTACCATCCACCATGCTTGACGCCACATTTGCTTCAACACACAAGTACGGTAGCCGCGCGCGCAGGAATGCGGAGGTCCTCCTCGAAGCAAGACTTCTAACCGCCGAAAGTGGCAATCGCAGATGAGAACAACAGCGAGAAAGACGCGATTACTGCGTCGCTAAGACAGTTTTAGGTGTTAATCATAAAAACCTGCGGCTTATAGTCCGGTTGCCGCTTGTATATGTAGCAAATCGGCGCAATTTAGCTTGCAGCTTATATTCAGGTGCGGCTAATAGCTCGAAAATTACGGTAGTCCTGCATGTAACTGGTAAAACTTCTCTGATTTCACAGTTAATGCTCATAAATGCCTCACAATGAAAAAAGAAATTGTGAGGCATTCCAAAAAAGTGATTTCAGTACTATTAGTGATGCACATCAACAGGTCTGAAAAAACCTTATAAGAGAATAAAAACCTTTTAGTAATAAGATTTTTTTTTTTTTTAAATAAAGGTCTAAAACATTTTATCGCAATACTTAGGTTATGCAATTCTGGAAATAACGCTGAAGCATCACAGCCATCAATTAACAGCTTCATTCAGCAACTGGTCACTTCAATGGACTTGGTGACATCATCTAAAACTCAATTTACAGAAGCAGGTGCTGCTCTAAGAGTCACACTTAAGATCTCGTCCCATCTTTTTATTTAAAGCCAGGTTAGTCGATACATATTTTTCTACCTCAATAAATAAATATCCTTATTTTTTATCATTTGTGCCATTTAAAGGGCTGGACTGGGGTCACAACTTTGCAGCAAGAAGTTACATATCCTCAATAGGTCTCTTGTGGAGAGTCTGATCTCTTCCACCATTATCTGCTGGTTTTACAGCATTAGAGCTTAAAAAAGCTCAGCAAGCTAATCAAGAAGGCCAGCTCTGTTCTAGGAACTGCTCTACAGCCTCTGGAGATGATTTCACAGAGAAGATTTCTTCATAAAATAAAGAAGATTTTGGACAACAGTCGAAGCTACAGAAGACCCTTCCTGCCTACAGCTATCAACACCTACAACAACTCAATCAAAAACAAAACCATATGAGGTACTGCAACATTTAATTTCCCCTTGGGGTTATTAAAATATTTTTGGATATTCTACAAATGAATTTTCCTTGATCTTCTAACTATGTTTTAATGTTATACCTTCATGAAATATATTGTTGATTTTACCCTAACTTTATTTAGGTTGTGGTCAAATTGTTTTATCTCCTTTACTACCTGCTTTTATCTTTTCTTGGTTTTATTTTCCGTTCTATTTTCCTTTTCAATTCATGCAAAGCACTTTGAATTGTCTTTCTACTGAAGTTTGCTATACAAATAAATGTGCCTTCCCTTTATTCAGAGTTGGAAGGAAACAGTAAATATTTCATAACAAATGAATACTTTGCCCTGCAATGGCCTCTCGCCCATAGACAGCTGGAGATAGGCACCAGCACCACTCGCCTCCTTACATTTCGACCCCACTTGGGATAAGCGTGTTAGAAAATGGATGGATGGACGGATGGATGGATGAATACTCTGTAATGCCAAAGTCAGTATTTTGTCATATAAATGTCTTTATTTGACTTTGAAAAGCTTAAAAAATTATGATATAGAACAACAACAAAAAAAAACAGATATTTAAGGGGAGGGGATGCTTACTTTACAGCACTGTACAAACACTGAATAAAACCGTTAGCTGAGTTTGAAGTAACATTAAGGCCTAGGTTCTATTCCAGATTTATTTATTTCAAGGTTTTTTGGTCAGACTTTTCCTTAATCAAGAGGGCCAAATGGATATCATAGCACACATTCAAGGATGAATGTTTAGAATACTGCCAAAATGACTAAACTTGCAGTAGATAACTTATCATTACCCTGTTTGAACCCTGTGTTAGCAGAGTTAGAGCAAACATTTGAGCAGCTGGTTCTGATGGGTTTAGCTGGGTTTAGTTCCTCCCTCACCCCCGGCGATAAGCTGTGTTTAACTTACCTCTCTGCCCATAGACCCGAGCAAGGCAGCAAAATGATCAAATCAATCTGCTGAGAGTCCAGGTAAACAGTTGATCAGTCCCGATGCTAAATTCAGCACTTCTAACAGTGGCAGATACGGGCTGGATGCCATGTGAAGCCAGCAGAGCCCAGACTGTGGCTCCACAGCCGTTCTGCCACAGCGGCTCCAGACAATGGAGCCAAGCATTTCAGAGAATTTCAAAACTTTGGGTTACGCTGTGCCAAAGGCTTCCATGTCTGAATACACCGAGAGCTACAATCTGCTAACTAATGAGACATTCTGACAAAAACAAAAAACTAAACACTTTATGAAAAACCTGATCTCCATACAGTAGAGATATAAACATGTGCATGTTGTGCATGAGCTCCATATTCACCTGTAAATCCAGCTCTTGACAGCGTTGAGCCAAGGCTTCCTTTTCTGACATGAGTTCAGAAAGATCCTCCAGGAGCTTCTTCACCTGAACAGATGGAAAAAAATCACAGAGTAAAAACCTAAACATTAGGATTTAGCAAAGAATTTCAATTATTTTTTTCAGCACTCGTTCACAACAAATATATCAATTTCACAAGAAGAACAGGTTCAAATCATATGAACACAGAGGTGTCAAGTCACAAAGTAGAAAAACTTGTTTCCTTACTTAAGTAGACATTTTGTCTATCTATACTTTATTGGAGTATTTTTTTTTAACAACTTTTTACTTCTACTCCTTACATTATTTTTGCAATTATCTCTAGTTCCTACTCCTTGCATTTCAAAAATATACTCATTTGTTTCATTTGAGCTCATTGTTTTTATGACCTGTTGGCATCTAAAAATAAAAAACATTAAATAATTAGTTTAAATAATAATTATTATTTATTAGGATGCACGATATAATCACTTCTATCGGTGACATCGGCCTGTATCGCCTTTAACACTGAACATCGACATCGGCCACCCCACCGACATTTAACCCGACATTTGATCAGCTTCTGAGTTTCTAAAGTCTAAAAAATAATACTTACTTCTTCTTTCTTCCTCAAAAACTTCTTTTTTACAGACTTAAAAACTTCTAAAGATGAGAGGAAAAAAATTGATACATTAAAATATCATAATAATATCTTCCTATATGCTGATATATATTGCCATTTAAAACACCATTATATCAATCTCTTTTTCCTAATAGAAATATTGCTATATGTCATCGTTGTGCTACGAAATCCCCGAAAATTCATGAAAATTTGCCATATTTTTATATGTTGATATATTATCGCGGTATGATCTATTTTACTAACAAATCTTACGAGAATTTGCAAAATATCACGAGAGTTTGTAACAGAACGATGAAATTTCACCAGATTTTGAAAGTAAAATAGATCGATACCGCGTTTTTAAAAATCAATTTGATATCAGCATATGAAAATATATTTGAGTATATATCATAAATGGATAACAAAACTGCTATTTTCAATGACTACTTATTTTTGTCCAGCTTTAACATCGGTATCGATATCGGTTATCGGCTACATGAGTTTTAAAATATCGGCATATCGGATATCGGCCAAAATCCCAATATCGTTCATCCCTAATTTAAACTAATTATTTTGCATTAATTACTTTGTGGTTGGACTCTGTGCTGCACCAACTTGTTGTTTCCCACATATCAAAATAAATAGTTTTTCTAGATGATTTAAAGTTAAATTTGATACCATTAGTTATGCAGTTATACATCTAGGAAAATTATGTGTGAGGAAGTTATAATCCAGATTTGGCAGAAAATGTTCCTTTAATAGTGTTGTGCGGTACCCTAAAGCTTCTGTCGTAACATTTAATTCCTGCATCACTTTTATACTTTAGGGAAAATTCGGTTTTTAACTTTTTTAGCCCATTTTCTGTAGTGTGTCAGGATGAAATCGAATGATCGACACCAAATTTTGTGATTGGTCCTGTCTCTGCTATTTGGCTCATGCAGAATCCCCGTCTGCTTCAGAATGGCTTCCATAGTGCATGTCCGATAATGTCCTTAAAACAACCTTAAACGTTCTTTTTTTAAAATATACTACTCACCGGGTCGTCAGCGCTGTTCAATGACGTTCCAAAAAAAGTTTCGTGAAGAAAAAACGTTCCTGTCTTGTTTTATTTAGCATTTTGTAAATCCCAGAACTATTTTTTCCGATACATCACAACCGCTTATAAACTTCCGCTTCCCGTTCGAATCTGAAGCGTTGCACACTCCAGACCACTAGTTGGCGACGGTATCCTCTACCGTCAAACTCAAAGTCCAATATGTCCTCCTCAAGAATCCACCTTTCGTATTCCATTTTCAGAGTTTTTTAAAGTGTTTAACAGAGACGTTAGCACCTCGACGTCGGAGTACACAGAGTGAAGCAGAAACACTTGGGCCTTGCGAAAAGACTACAACTAAGCGTAAACAGGCCCCATTTCCGTTTCCGGTGGCGGAGGGATATTGACTATTCCAACAGAACTCAATGGGATTTACAAAATGCTAAATAAAACACTACAGGAACGGTTTTTCTTCACGAAACTTTTTTTGGAACGCCATTGAACAGCGCTGACGACATGGTGAGTAGCATATTTTAAAAAAAGAACATTTAAGGTTGTTTTAAGGACATTATCGGACATGCACTATGGAAGCCATTCTGAAGCAGCCAGGGGGGATTCTGCATGAGCCAAATAGCAGAGACAGGACCAATCGTCAAAATTTTGGTGTCGATCATTCGATTTCATCCTGGACACTACAGAAAATGGGCTAAAAGTGTTAAAAACCGGAATTTTCCTTTAGGTCGTTTTTAAAATTGTACTTTTACTGAAGTGAAAAGCTTAAGTTGATCTTCTAACTTCTACAAAAGTGTTTTAAACAGAAGGTTTTCAACTTCTACTTGAGTAATAAATATTAATACTTTTGACTTCTCTGTATGAAGGTTTACAGAATCCAGTTGAAATGGATGCAAACTGGTCTAAACACAGCAATGATGTAGAGGGAAACCCTCCTCCCTGTCTGCAAAAGTACACAGTTGTTAGGTTTATTCTTTACACATCATGTGCATTGTTTTTCTGTTAGCCAGATTAGTTACACAGAGTAGAAGGCCTTCCTTCCACATTATGGATGTCACTGTGTGTATGGAGGTCTAATCTGACAGCCTTCGTGTCTTTGCAAATACACATACAGGATATGGGCGCATCTTTGGAGCCTGATTCGATAGAGGGGACGCATCTGTATTCCTTGTTGCATGGAGTGCGCGATGCATACAGGTCAGGGTACATTGAAGGCGTGTCAGTTTCTGATAATGGACAGCTAAGCATCCACATGTGATGCAACACATAGACTCATGAGGGTATAAGAAGGAGGGGATGACCTTTGTTCGGGCTCAACCTTTGCGGACGCTCATTGACGTTTTTTGAGCCCACAGCTGTGTGCAAGCTCCAAGCAATTTCTCCTATCCTGTAAACGACCTGATCTGGAATAAACGCTCTTACTTTGTACTCCTGTTTTTACAGTCCTTATTTACTACTCTTAACTCAAGCAATATAGTAAAATACTTGCCCCAGGAAAAGAACTGGTAGGAAGTCCTGCGAGGCCAAGCTTTCAGGGGACATAACTTCCATATTTAACACATTCAATTTACTTCAATTTCTTTATAAAGAAAAGTTTTAGGACCTTTTTTTCCAAGGTCCTTTACAAAACAAGAATTACTATTCAGATTCAAAGTCAAAAACATACATTCCAGCTGGTTGTAATTAGTCAAACCTGCTTAAAATGTTTCTTAAGGAAAACCCTGAAATTGCTTCGAGTCATTGATTTGCAGCCTCCACTACTGTTGGATAGGATTGTAGCAACGTTTGCTTCCTTTATTTTGCTGACTTTGCAGCAATCCATCGTTCCGACCATGTATGAAGCAAAACAGGAGAGAAAAACAGTTTCTTTGCTGGTTCTTCTGAAGAAAGGTTTAGCAGAGCCAGGCTCAGGGTTAGCATAAGGTGCTTTCCCACTGAAATTGACAGATCAATGCAGGTTTTGAAATGCAGGTCAACCCGCTAATAACCAGCATATGGATTCTTTCCCATTTGGTAAGATATGTGGGTCTGACCCCCTGCTGGAAGCTGCATGGCCTCTGTTCCCACACCGCTGTGTGTCTGGTGATGGCATCACGCTGGGTTAACCTTCATGATGTCATAAGTGCGACAGAAAGCAGGAAAGTAAACATGGAAGGAGGCCGTAGACGATGTGCCTCCTTGTTTCACTCTGTTGTCCATCCAAATCTCTCATTAGTGTAATGTTGTGACGTACGTATGTTGGGCTCCATGGTAGAACGTATGTAATGGATAGTCAGCTATTCAAAATCAATTGCCTAAAAGATTGATTTTTGTAGACCATTTAAAGTGTATTATTAAAAGTGAATTTTCTAAATGAAGAATGTTGCAGATCGTTCATGGATGCTTGTTTTGATCAACATTGTTTGTGGTTTTATATTTTGTTTTGTTTAATGGCATTTGCACTGTTTTTTTTTTTTACCTCACAGGCTGCCGTAGCTAATGAGAGGAGGCCCTACAAAAGCCAATGAATGACTTGAACTGTCCAGATGTTTGTCACAAAGAAATCAATGCTTAGTGTTCCCCAGTGAAAGCAGGTAGCTACGTTTTGTTTTGTTGTTTGTATTCTAAGTTTATGTTTTGCATCCTAATATTTGTATAGGTCCTTAGCCACGGGTCCATGTGGGTCAAGCGAACCGTTCCCACCGTCACTAACAGCTGATTGTTTGCAGGTTTAATATACCCACAATGGCAGTCACTGATCATGGAGCCTTTATATGCTGAGGGAAAAAAAACGGTGCTGGTACTATAACCTCCAATAAAAACACAGCTACACAGATGAGCTCTGAGCCAATATTCAAAGCTAAAGATAATAAACAAGACAAACAGTCAAAGTAAAGGTTCAGCTGAGGTCTACATTGGAAAAAAATCGAAATCTAAATAAATCTAAAACACTAAAACAAGGCTAAAAGAAGTTCATTTGTTCATGAATCGAGGAGGTAAGTGAGACACTTTGCCAGTGGAACAAGACAATTTCCATTTAAAATAAGAACAAACAAATGCATTGTCTTATTTCAAGTGCATCATCTAATTATCTTATTCCAAGAGTAAAAATACTCATTCTACTGGCAGATCATCTTATTTTTAATGACAACTCAATTTAATGTAATTAAGTTTGTTCCGATCCGGATCCACGATCGGATCGGATGCCGAGTATTGGCAAAAATGCTGTGATAAAGCATGTAAAATGCCCATCCAGACTGCCGATCCAGTTTTAAAATCGGGTCCGTATTTTCCAGTTTCACTGATTGAAACGATCCATTCCACTATTTTGCGCCAGTGTTTCCCTGTTTTGCATTTTTTATTAAAACTTACAGTAATACTTGCACCTTTAACTGTTTACGGTTTTTACTGCTCACTGTGCAATTTCAGATTGCTATTCATAATTTTGTCCAGTTTGTGTTTATCTCTTAATAAACAGATAAGTTTGTTGTTACCAATCATTGTGTTTTATTCAATCTCACCTAATTTAGCTGGCTAGATGTTATCAAGAGTACTAAAACCCTTTTCAACATGAGTCTTAAACAACTAAGGCCAAATACTTTAACTTAAACTTAAATTACATGCTCAGATAGGTTGGTATCGGCCAGCAACGGTATTACTGATCGGAAGTCCAAAAACAATATCGGTATCGGATCGGAAGTGCAAAAACCTGGATCGGGACATCTCTATGGTAAATACATGTTATATAAGAGATTTTTGATCATTTCTAGACCGTTTTTGCAGTATAGGTGAGAAACAGGATTAATTTGACTGAGCTATCTACTGAACAGAGTTAAACTTTTGGCCACAGTAGCTCAGCCAAAGTCCCCCCCTCAGGAATTTGCCACCAGGTTTAGCCATTATGAACAAAATGAGAACATTAAAAGATGACAAATCAGAGAAAATACCTTTACTTAGCTTAATTTAAGAAAAAATTATATGTAAAGAATAAAGAATTCTTACTAACCTGCTGCTCTGGATCCCCTGACAGCTCGGTTCCTAATGTTGTTGCATTATCTTTTTTCATGAGCTGATGAGAAAAATTTCACCAGGTTTATTAGACACAACCAACGAATGAGCTGCAAAACATTAGTCTGGTTTACTGTGTCTGGTTTACTGTGTTAAAAAAATATAAAATACAGGTAAATATTGGTTATTGGCCATAAAAACATTAAAGGTATAGAGGATGATCTTTATTTCCGGGTGGATCAACTAAATAGGTGGTCCTCCTAAGCCAGTGGTTCCCAAAGTGTGGGGCGCGCTACTCTAGGGGGGGCGCAATGCCACGGGTAAGGGGGTGCTGAAGAAAAAAAAAAAAAAAAAACAGCTTGCTTGACTGGAGCATAAATGGATAGCAGGCTCACTAGTTACCACTGAAAAGATGGGGAGGATTAAAGTACAAAAGAAAACACTCTCAGGGAGCTGTTAAATGTTTTCACTCCATTTTGCACAGAGGCTTTTTTTTAATGTATAGATTATAGCAAAGTTAAATATTGTTACATATAAAAAAAAAGAAATATGTTTAAAATAACACAGACAACTAATCTACAGTATAGAACTATGAAAAAAATACAGTTACACAAAAGTGTTCCACTGTAAAGATGGTGTGTAGTTTGTTTTGTTGCAACCTGAAGTGTGAAATAAACTTCAGTGTGAGTTTGAAAACAAAATATATGTGTATAGATTTATTATATATTTTTTTTAGAGACATCTTATTGTAATCCAAAGGGGGCCCAGAAGAAAATCTTTGGGAACCACTGTCCTAAGCGATTGATTTGATTCCTTCTCGCTATAATCGCAACCCCCACCCCCTTACAGGGGAACAGAACACCTCGCCTGTCAGCCAGGCCAGCAATTCCCTTTAACAACCCCCCCTATCAGAGACATAGACAGGTGTCGGGGTTTTACAGGCTAACAAAGAAACAAAACAAACCCCATCCTAAAGGGGTGGACCCATCCATCCGGTTCAATTTGCATGTTTTCCAATCCAAAACAAGGCTCTGTTAGGCTACTGTATAAAACCTGGAACTCAACGCTATTTCTGAAATTTTGAATTGAAAAGCTTCCTGGATGGAAACAAAACATCTTCAAACTAACAAAGTCCAGTGGATTGTTTTTTAACCTTTTTAGAATGACTATAACCAGCAACAAAACATCTTTCATCGATGCTCTAAGATGAATATTTTCAAAACAAATTAATAGTTTTAGACAGAATCGCTATGATATGTCTGTGTATGTGCAAAATATAATTTGAAAGAGGAAAAATGTTACTGAACTGACCTCCTGGATGGCTTTCATAACAACATGCTGCACAGACTCCTCCATGGTCATGATTATCTGAATGTATTCTGCCAACAAAGAAAGTCATTTCATTCAGTTTCTGCTTCTAAAGGCCACCAAGGCTGGAAAGATTCATCATTTGACTAAAGAAAAACGTGTTATACATCGATGTTTATGTTAAATCCAGAGTATATTGTACGAGCGTTGTTGACATGCACATCTGACAGCACAGCCCAGTATGAGCTGCAGCAACCTTCCCATCTCCTCTGGCTCAGAGTGCTCTGCTACTAGTGACATGTCCGGCAAAGGGAAGTAAGAAATGTCCTGAGCTAAAACCTGATGGTATACGGACATAAAAATGAGCATTCATGGACAAAACAGTTTTTAAATCAAATGAAAATAAAACTACAGCTGCAGACAGAAGGAATTCAGCAGGGACTATGGATAGCATACCTCACTGTAATAGTCAACCACTTTCTGAAGGATCTTCTTCAAATTGTTCATCTGAGAAGAAAAAGATAAGATAAACTTCCTCAATAGTTCAAGAATTAAGCAAAAGGATTAAATTACAATAAAAACTGTCCAGTCACTGGCCAAATGCAGGTAAATTAATGAACTGGTGAGTCGATATTTAACATTTCAATCAGAATTAAAGCCACAAGTGGCATTGAGCGGCCCTCGCAGCTCGCACCGCGGGAACCAAGCGACCTCCACCTCCACGCTCCTTCCCAGCCTATGCTCCTGTTCTTCAGCCTATGCCTGCTGCTTTTTGCTTCTTCTTCTATCCTCCTTCTCCCTCCTCCTCTGCTGCTGCCACTGTTTTCTTATCCTCCTCCTCCTGTAGCTTCTCCTCTCTCCCTCATCCTCCTGCTAATGCAGCCTCTCCTCATCATCCTCCTGCTTATCTTGCTGTGTTCTCCTGCTGTCGCTCTTGCTGCATCTCCTTCTCCTCATCCTGCTGTCGCTCTTGCTG
>JAGKQL010000049.1:907781-929988 GCA_018398635.1 Cyprinodon brontotheroides
TGATCTCAGACAATCAGAGATGTGTTGATCTCAGACAATCAGAGATGTGTTGATCTCAAACAATCAGACATGTGCTGATCTCAGACAATCAGAGATGTGTTGATCTTAGTCAGCCTTATCATACTCAAGTGAGAAGTGGTGTGTAAGTATCTACCCACTGGCTGAGATACGACCTTATGTTTATGATGCACTTACCTTGGTTATCATGTCATTTTGCAGACTGGATCATCTGCACCCTGAAGCTTTATTGGGTCAGAATCACCCGGCGTCATCCTCAGCATCGACCTGCACACTCGAGCTGCTCATCATGCATGCAAGCTGCCTTAAGGTGAGAGACATGGTTGCAGTTACACCTGTGTTCTGCAGGTTCTTTAGTACGTGATTATCATCACGCCACCCATCGTACGACTGTAGAATAAACACAATCTTTATTAGGGGTTGTAAGCGGCTTCAGAGGGTTGTTGCCAAACAAAGTTTGTTACAATCCTCCCTGTTCCTCACGTGAGCTTAATCCTTAACCAAACACAAAATCTCTAAAATTGTTTTTGCGTACGTGTTTGCTGTGTCTCAAGAGAAAATCAATCGAACTTGTCCAGATGACATCCTTAATTTAATGCTTTTTTTTTTGTTCGTTTTTTGTTTTTCTGTCCATGTGGTTCCCTTCAGGAATCAACGCAGGCCTGTCCGTCCAGGAGCACGGGAGACTGCAGCTGCCCCGTGTGTCTGCAGACGGCTACATTCCCAGTCCAGACCAACTGTGGCCATTTATTCTGTGGTATGAGATCACAAAAACACGCAACCTGACCCACCTCTGTCAGAGTTTACTTAACACAAATTATTTTTACACTTCTCACATTACAACTTCACATTTCGATTCCTTTCAATGAATGATACTTGTTTTTGTTTTTTCCAAACTTTAGAACTAAAAATCAAATACTGTGGCCAGAAAAAGAAAAAAAGACAAATAGGACTACCTGTAAGCAGGAACAAGGAAGCTGCTCCAAGTCTTTAGGAAGAGTAATTGAGCTTCTACATGAAGGCCAATCCTGAAAGTTTTGTTGACCCTCAGCCGGGTAAAGATCTACTGCATGAAGTCAGATTTATGACAGAAGGGTTTAGATCAAAGCATATTTATGAGTTAGGCTGGCTTATTCAAGGTCCAGCTCCAAATGGTAATGTTTGTAGCTGCTCTTCATTTATTCTGATTATGCTTCAACTGTTTATCAAAGCAGAACGGGCAAAATGTCTCTAGATGTTTAAGGTTGGAACAGAAGTACCATAATGAACCAGAGGGTTGATCTACAAAGTGTTTAAATAATTAAAAACACGTCTTTTTGTATCACTTCATAGTTAAATCCACATGGAAACATTAAAGTGGGATTTTTTTAACCTGGCAAAAGGTGAAAAAGTTCATTAAGTGTGAATACTTTGTAAGGTACAGTATATCATTTGGTCAATGAGTGATTTAGACTCTGTGCAGCAGCTACAGAGGCCCTAATTGGGCTTTATTGATGTGGAAAAGTGCACAGAGTTTACATTTGTAGTTTATCTACTTGAAGAACCAAAAAAAGTACAAAAAAAGCAAACAAACAAAAGAAGAAAGGTACTTTAAGTCTTAAAAAAGCCTCGGTTAGAGAGAGAGATCAGCCTTCTGTCTGAGTGAACTTCAACCAGAGCTTCGGCTCCAGTCATGTTTTTACTTATCAAAGTGTTCTCAGGTCATGTCAGCTGAGCGATCTGCTGCTTTCTATATTTGGATATCGATTCCTTTCAGATAGTGATAGTATTTATGACCTAAACCCACTTCTGTTTAACCTTGACTCTGTTACTGATTACTAAACACATGCTCACCTTCAGTGCAACGCCCTGCAGCTATCCCTCAACTAAGTAACCTTTTCAGTTAAAGCTCTTATTAATAAATGTTAAGAAATCTTAATTGATGAACTGATTATCTGCTCTTTTTCACATTTCCTTTAAAGATGTATTTTTATCTAATTAAATGTAGTAAAAACTGTTTTTTTTTTCCATTCGTTTCTGCAGCCAACTGCCTGCTTACCTACTGGAGACATGGCTCCTGGTTGGACGCGGTCAGCTGTCCCCTCTGCAGACAGAAGGTAGACTGATGAAACAGCCTTACTGCAAATCATGAGTGTTTTTGACTATCAGAGGTGTTATAAAAAAAAAAAAAAACTGGTCATGTTTTCAGGTCAGCGTGCTGTGCAACCTGTTTAAGGAGAGTCGATCAGATCAGCAGTCCAAGAAAGTCCTGGGAGAAATCACAGACTACAACAAACGCTATTCTGGAGCCCCACGAAGGGTCAGTGATCACAGAGACTCCTTTAGCACAGCAGAGTGGTACCCTGGATAGGATTGACGAGAATTATATTCTCATATAATGGAGCTGGGAATGGGATAAGGGTTGAGCAACGTCAAGAATGTCTTTATCTAAAAGAAGTGAAACAAAAAAAGGCTGAAGTTAACATTTATAGCAGGTAATGATAGCCTCAGGGATCCTCCTCCTATGCCATTAGGGAATGATGATTGGGTTCTGGGATGATGAAAGCACAGACTAAGCTGCAGGGATGGAGCATCCAGACTGACATCCTGAGCTCCATTCTCACACGATGGTGCTGCTTGCTCACTAATGTCCTCTAACAAACCTGTGAGGCATTAAGAGCAGCTAGAGGTTAAACTGCATACAGGTGGACCTTATTCAGAGGATTTTACAGCCAACTGCTGGTCCTCATTTTACTAACAGGCATGACAAGAACAGAGGTTAAACACTGTTTGTCTTATATATCTGTAACAAAAAAGTTAAACCAATAAATGAGACAATTTATTTCCTCTTCTTTAAATTTCTTTGTAATTATCTCTACTTTCTACTCCTTACATTTTAAAAATGGACTCATTTGTTTTATTTCATTTAAAAATGGGGTGATTCACTCACTCTCCATTGTTTGGGAGCAGTGTGGTCTTGCTCAGGGACCCACAGTGCAGGCTGTGGGGATCAAACCGGGCACTAGCAACGTTCTCAGAGACCAACAGCTCTGCTCTAACCACTCTGTTGGTATTTAAAAAAATTAAATAATTAGTTTCATCCAATCAATTTATTTCTTTGTGGTTGGACTCGGTGCTGCCCCAATTTCTTGTTCACCACATATCAAAAGAAATAGTTTTTCAATATGTTGCAAAGTTAAATTTATTATTTATAAAACTAAGAAAACTGAGTATAAGGAAGTTGTCATCCAGAATGGTAGAAAAATGTTCCTTTAACAGGGTAGTGTCCTTAACATTTCTTCCTGCATTACTTTTACTTTTATACTTGAAGTACTTTTAAAAATAGTACTTTGATACTTTTGAGTAAAAATCTTAACTTGATGTTTTCAAACAGTAGGTTTTATACTTCTACTTTAGTAATAAACATGAATACTTTTGTCCCCTCTGTCTGTGGTTGTATTGAGATAAGAGGTCAAAGGTTAAAGGTGATGCTTTGATATCCAGACTGTATTTGAAGGCCTGATGTTTGAATCCCTCCATGTCTCCATTCTGACCTACTCTCTTTTATCGTGTTCCTTCCAGGTGACCGACTACCTCTGCGATGCGCCTCTCCTCCTGCAGTTACTGACCCGCGGTCTGGGCACCATGGGAGGTCTGGTCTGGCTCTTCCTGTTCAGGGTGGCCCTGTGCTGTGTGGGGACCGTGGTGTCCATCTCCTCGCCTGAGGCGGACCCTACAGCTTCGCCATCGAGCCCGCTGGAAACTGACCCCTCTCTCTGCGGACTGTTGGGGGTCCTGGATGACCTGGTGGTGGTCTTCCTGCTGCTCCTCTGCGTCATCAATGTTAATCAGCAAATCACACCAGAAGGGGGACCCTCTCCAAACAGGACGACCTCACAGGAAGTAACGGGGAGCTCACTGTAGTTTAATGTTGATGCACCGTCAGTATAAGCTGCTAGAAAATGGACTTTTTACTCTCCGCCTGTTTGGATTAGCAGATGAGAGGATATTGATAAGTGCTGTTTGCTAAGAGTGTGGGAGTGGGACGCCGTCTGAGCCCCTCAGACTGTGGACTGTTGCCAAGTGTTTACAGAGCTTATGTAACCGTGATGCGTTCAAACGCAGCACGCTGGTTCAGCTCTTGTTACAACTCATCGAGTTCCTAAGCTGATATTCAGTTGCTGGATGAACATTTCTAATCAAAAGGAAAGAAATGTGACTTTTTTTTTTATCCAGGAACTTGTCTGTGATGCCTTCCCTGTATATATGTGACACCCTGTGAAGTTGTTTTATGGTGAAAATAAAGAATATTTATTGTTTAATAGTGTTCATCTTTATTCCCATCACAGATTATTTTTTCATACAGACTTATAAGCAGGTTTAGTTTGAAATGTTACAGCAAAGTAGCTGATGATTTCAGCATGATTAGTGTTTGGTAGTTTAATAAAACACGTAAACATCTCTGTCAGGATCGTTAACCGTCTCCAACGTTAAACAAAGACAAATGTAACAGGGAGCTAAAGCTGCAGCGTCAATCTGTGCCGCTGCACCAGGCGGCTGCATTCCTGAACATTCGCAGCCAGGGGGAAGGTGTCAACGAAGGTCTGAGGCCCCTGGGAGCCCAGGGCCACTGCCAGCCAAGGGTGCAGCGCTCCGGGTGGGGCATCATGGCCAGGTGCCTCCCGTCCCTGGAGCACAGGCCCGCGATACCCTGAGGGGAGCCGTTAGGGTTTAGAGGGTACTCCTCGGTGGGACAGCCCTCGTCGTCAAGGTAACGGAGAGGGGCGAGCCCAGAAGAGGTGATCAGGTCCTGGACCTGAGAGCTACGGAAGGACATCAGACCTGCAGGACAGGAAGAGGATCGGAGCAGATTAATGACAAACACAGCTGCAGATTCTACTCAGCCACACAGATCCCTCCTGTCTTTACAGTGCTGTTCATAAAGCTACTGAGGAAGTTCAACCATTAAAACTTTATCATTTACTCACTGCTGCGTGACCCAAACAGATCTGAAGTAGTTTGGACTTTTACCTTCTCCGTGTGCAACCCACACCCCCAGAGCAGAACCCTCCATGCCTCTCAGCCAGATGGACGGGGACTTCTGGATCCCAACGCTGACGAAGCGAGACTCAAACCTCCCGGAACGATTGTGAGTCAGAACCACTTCAGAGTCTCAAAGAAAAAAAAAGGGAGAAAAAGATTTTTTTTGGCACTCTGGGTCTCTGAGCTTGACCTTTAACCCCCCACTGCTCCCCAGGCGTCCCACGATGGCAGCCTACTAAGGGGAGGGTTTATATGCAGAGGTGGATTTTACCAATTTGAGATCAATAAAGTTCAGTTAAATTAATCTTTTTTTTTAAAAACCTTGCCTTACTTGAAATAATCTTTGCTTATTTATTTGAACCAAAATTAATGTAAACTTGTATACATTTGTAGTAGAAACTTTTTTCCTGTAAAGAGACATCTATTAATCCAATAATGTAAGAACTTAATTATTGCTCTTTAATCTCACCTTTTCCGTCCTCTCCCTCTCCCACCCAGCCCAGCAGGGCCAGCAGCTGGCAGCCATTGCAAACTCCCAGACTCAAAGTGTCTTCCCTCTGCTGGAAGTGATCAAATTCTGCTTTTGCCTTTGGGTTGAAGGCAACGGTTGCAGCCCAACCTTAAGGAAAGAGGTGGAACGTTACACACGGAGGAACCCTGCGCCTGAACACCCTCTGTGATCAGGTGTTAGGATGCTTTACCCTTAGCTGACCCCAGCACGTCTGCGTAGCTGAATCCTCCCACAAACACGACCGCCTTGAAGGGCTGGAGGGTTAAGGAGGCGGAGCAGAGGTCCTGCATGGTGACATCCCAAACCTGCAGAGCCGGGATTACGGGTTAAAACAGGAACTGATTCTCTGACAGCAGCTCCGATGCTGAAGGTGTCGTTGCTTACCTCAAAGCCTGCCATGTACAGAGAGACGGACATCTCTCGGTCTCCGTTGCTGCCTTCCTCTCTTATCACAGCAACTCGTGGCTGACCTGCAGCTGTAGGACGATAAGAGAGCCGACTCAAAAAGCTGGATAAAACGTTAAGTGGGGGTAATAACTCAGAATGCATAAAATTCCACCGGTAAAATCTTTACCAGCAGGTGGAGCCATTGCGCGCAGCTCCAAGCTGACACCAAAAGTTCTAAACCTAACAGCTCTGCAACTGTTGGAGCTAGAGGTCTGATATTTTTCTGCATTTGTGGATGACTTGATGTAGAACAAATATAATACAATAAAACGTGCCTTTTCTCAAGAATGTCTTTATTACTACTGTTTAAAAAAGACCTATCATTTCCAAGAATAAAACTGATGCAGGTTGGTCTGTGTTCTAGTCACCCAATTTAATTTATATATTAGGAAGCTGAGGGTGTTAGCTTTCAAATAACGATTTCACATGTAATTTGGGCTTACAGTTGCCCAAGTTATTTGCTTTTCCATTTGGGTATGCAAAATAGGGCAAGGATTACCCAAAATGAGGTGGATGTTAAGAAGTTAAAGACCATTTTATCATACTAATAGGTACAGCCTAAAGGAGTAATGGAGCATCTTTAGGTTTTGGGGATAGGATTATCTATCAATAGTCCTGCATGCTGATCTTTGTGACGGGCTCACCTAACGCTTTAAAGCGCAGAAGCAGCAGGTTTACATGCAAAGTCTATGGCTGACGCGCATCAGTAGGTGCTGCAGCGCGTGTAGAGCAGCGCCTCATGAGCTTCTGAAGCATGTGACACTCTTCACAGGCCGCAGAAGTTTGAAAAGTTGAACTTTTGCTGCTCGACGCGCAAATCAACCAATCAGAGGAGCTGAGAGCTGGCATGGAGACAGAGACAGCACTGCTGATGCAGAGCGCTATGATCACTCCTCTGAAACAGTTTAACAACTCCTAAATTAACTTAAAATGTAGAAACCTGCAGGCAGAATATGTTTGCTTTTATTATCCTGGTGCCTGCGGTTTGAACCACATAACTGAAAAAATGCTAGGATCTACTTCCAGCTGCCAACAGCAGTAGAGGAAAACCCTTAGGAAGCACCCGGGCCTGAGGCAGCTGCTGCTGGGGATTCCCAGAGACAGCGCACCACCGGTATGTGGGGGTTTGAGTGGCTCTGACAGCAAAATAATGTTTCAGGTGGATTTTAACATGTAAAAATATATTAAAACTAGCATCAGAAGCATCAGAACAGTTTACTGGACGCTCTTGAGCTGCGTCTGACCTTAACATGTACAAGCATCCAAAATGAAGCAGCAGGTGCTTTTTTGATGCTGAAGGCGCTTTAGTTGTGAACGTAGCATAAGAGTCGCAAGAAGCAAACCTTCTTAAAAACTTATGAGATGAGATTCTTTCACGTGACGGTGGAGGAGCAGGTTGGCTGGTCTGATTTAAAGTGATGGATGGAAGGATTGATGGTC
The DNA here is from genome assembly GCA_018398635.1 of Cyprinodon brontotheroides. Taxonomy (NCBI): domain Eukaryota; kingdom Metazoa; phylum Chordata; class Actinopteri; order Cyprinodontiformes; family Cyprinodontidae; genus Cyprinodon; species Cyprinodon brontotheroides. The sequence goes on from JAGKQL010000049.1 coordinate 915,220, forward strand.
TTTAACTTTTTTTAGCTGGCATATGTTAGTTACGGATGTATAGCACATATCTTTATATATACATTTATTCATGGTTCCGATTTCTCTTCCTTATCAAAATGATGAGCTATACTCTGTCAGTCATTAAAGATCCACAGAAAATGGGTAAATGTGTGATCAAAATGTGTCAAATTCAAAGCATATAAACATTTCCAATAATCGCTAACACTAGAGCCAGTTATACTTCCTTACTGAGCTGCTTCATGTTTGGAGTTTCAGAGGGGTCAAAGGTCAGTTTAAAGTACGGTTGCGTCCTCTTAGAAAGCCCCTCCTCCTCCTGCTTCACACACAGCTCGTCAGCTTGAAGGCGCTCCAGCTGGAAGCTGGTTTCCTCCCAGGCTGCTCTGAGTTCAGGCAGGGCCTCATAAAGGACCTCCTGTCCGTCCACCTGGACTCGGACCTGGTAGGCGGACAGGGGAGGAGAATCAGCAAACAGTCTGAGCGCGGTCTGCGCTAAAAATAAAATGTGTCACCTTAGCATCAGGACCAAAGCCACAGGTTCTTCCGATGTGATGGCACTGCAGGCCTCCGTCCCTGTATCTCTGACTGACAGCCTCAAGGTGGGTCTGACAGACCTCCAGAACCAAACCCAGCTCCTCGCTGAACAGCAGCTCCATCACTGCACATATAAAGAGACAATGAAGGCCCACCAGTCTGATCAAATATCTTCTGCAGGAAGTTATATAGAGTTATAAAAATAAACGTGTAGATTTTTTGTGATGGAAATGCAAAGGCAGCAATAAAGCATGGATCCTTATGTACATCTGATAAAACCTGATAAATTTTCTTTGCCTGTGAAGAACCGTTATGATGGACGTTTTGTTAACCTGTGAGGATTTCTGGAGAGAAAATAGCTAAATAGAAAAGAAGCAGCTAAAATAAACAGTATTTGATCCAAATCTTAAAAAGTACATTGGAGAAATTAATTAACTGTATTATTTGATAAAATCCCCAAAGTTTTTTTTAACCTGTTAGGAGACAAAGAGCACCTGGGTTTCTAGAATTTGGAAACTTGTGCTTCAGTTTCTACGGATCCTGCAGTAAAAATGTGGAGCGAAGAGCGAAAGGAAGCAGGTGGAAGCAGACGAAGGATGGGAAGAGGCTGAATGCTTGGCGGACAGATCAGTGAGATGCAGACCTCCGGATCCTTCTGAAGAAAGCTCAACGTCGAGGCCACGGTTTCCAGCAAACGCCATCTCCAACAGGCAGGAAATGAGGCCTCCATCGCTGATGTCATGTCCTGCGCTGATTAGACCATCTGAGCACAGAGAGATTAACTTATATTTAGACAACTGGGATTGCAATAAAACAACAAAAATGCCTTTTAGGTGCCTTTGAGATCACAATAGATTACTCTCTACTGAGATACTGATTCTAACCAGCAGGGGGCAGTTTGGTCCTGCTAAAATTCTAGGAAATGAAGGAAAAAAAATACTATTATTGAAGACCTAACCAAATTAATTTAACTGAAAATATTCAATGTTTTCCTTTGGGCGATTAAATGGTTGCATTTTATCCGTCAGCAAACTGACCCTCCAGGAGCTTCTGGGTGGTGTTGAAACAGGCGATCAGGTATTCAGGATGATCCAGGTCAGGAGAGCGGTCTCCCAGCTGGCTGTAGCACTGAGCCAGGGCGGAGCCACCGAGGCGGCGGTGACCTGGACTGATAGGAACCCATAACAACACTCCTGGAGGGAGAAAAACACAGAAATGGCACAATGTGAAATCTGTTCTAGATCCGCCCTCTCTTACCATCAGCGTATCTAACCTTTATCATCTGGATCCTGAAGATCTGGCGTCACCGTGGCAGTGATGTCAGGGCAAACAGCATACGCAGAAATAACCAGAGCACCTGAGAGACACGAAATCCTATTAAACTCCTGAACACATGCAGATGAAAACATGCATGCAGCAGAAAAAGGACAGGTGGGTTTCTGGGTCTTTTTTCTATAAATTTTATGCTGGAATCAAACTGCAGGTCTCAGGTGGAATCTGTCTTTAGACATGTAGTTTAGAAGAAAAGCCATGATGGAGATTTTTGATCATACTGGGGACAGATATTTTTTAGCAGCACAAGACTTTTAATAGCTTCTTCTAAAAAGGTTAAGAGAGGCTGATACACATCCAATATTTTATGTTTTGGGCTTTTATACTTTTTCTGCAAAGAAAGATATTTAAATGACTTTTAGAAACTGTTTAAAGTTAAATTCACCTTAATTTAGTTACTTTCTATATCACCAATTCACAACATGTCATCTAAAGGCACTTTACAGAGACAATTCAATCGCATCATACATCAGATTGGTTCAGTTTTCTATGCAACCTCGGAATCCCACATCCTCTTCACCGACCCCCAACCCCTGCCCCCGATGCTTTCCAGAACGCCTGTGTAAAGCAAAGCCTACAGCCTCCGCTGTTCCTCCTCTCTTGCTCCGCTCTGAGTTCCTTGGAGCTTGAGGAGAGAATTCGTGATATTATCATTTGTTATTCAAAGGAAAACAATACAAGGTAATGAAAGCTTAATTTAATATGACATTAAATATCACAATCAGCATCCATCACACATGCAGTTTCCCCGAACATTTTCTTTTCGTCATGAGTCCTTGAATTAAGGATAACTAGGGTAATACAAAATTGGTTTGTTCTTTACTTCCAAACTCAGAATCTTTTCATCCATTCCTACGATAAGAAGTTTCTTTTAAAGTTGTGAGATGCGCTCTTTGACAAGATTTGATGGATTTTTTAAATTATATTTTGATTGAGATGATTAATCTACTTCCTGGTTCGCTGGATGACCAATCGTCTGCCTTCTTTGCTCTAATTTGTAGTTACTGAATGGTGATTACCATATTTTACTTTGACAAAAACTGGATCTTAAATTGACGTTCTTTTTCTACCACTGTTTGAGTGCGATTGTGGATCTTTGACCTGGTGGTCTTCCAACAGATCGGAGTGGAGCAGAAAAATAGTGGTGTTTATTGGACCGTGGCGTTCGGAGGAGGCTGCAGCGATGGATGTGGAACAGTTCTTAGGGGCGACAGTGCCGTCGGATGAAGGAGTTTCCCCTGAAATCGCCCGGCTCTGGCTTTCGGTGTCGTTGTGTCCTTGGGCAAGACACTTCACACTCTACTGATGGTGAATTGGCGCCAATTATGCGTGCTGCAGAGACTTCTGCATCAGTGAGAGCCCCAGGACAGCTGTGGCTACAATGTAGCTTACCACCATCAGTGTGTGTGAGTGAATGGCTGAATGACCTGATATGTAGGTGTAAAGCGCTTTGGTCAAGTCTCCTGACTTGAAAAAAGGCGCTATGTATGGTATACACTGACTGACTAAACAGGACTGCGCAAGTGCTGGATGCAGGAAATGCGTGAGCGGAGCAGTGATGGATGATGTTGGATCTTGAGGTATTGCTGATATTGCATTTGCTGACTCTGCAGCAATCCCCTTACAGGAGTTAAAAAGGAATAGTACACCCCAAAACATGATTAGCCTTCATTTTCTACTCACCCCATGCTGAACAACACTCTGGAGTACTTTTTTGATATCTCAAATGCATCTGGAGATCTGGGAGGCTTCTTGCTGTCTGCTGACTTATTCAAATAATGGAGGTTTATGGCCCGAGGCAGAAAGTCCATAAAAGTCCACAAAAAGCGATGTCAATATTCACTCCATACCTTGCTCGTCAATGTATTCCAAGTGTCCTGAGTGGGTAGCATCAGAATTTACTCCAAAGCGAAGTCATTTAGAATGTTTTTAGAGCATAAACAGTAGTGTATAGGATTTCCTGGCGCGTGCCTCTGTGAGTTCACGAGTCTACGGAAACAGCGGCAGACCAAACCAGATGAAAGTCGCATTCAGCGTCTGCTCTGCGATAATGCAAGCGCCAGAAAAGAAGAAATGTGCCTACTGTTTATGCTCTAAAAACATTCTAAATGACTTCGTTTCGAGTAAATTCTGGATGCTACCCACTCAGGACACTTGGAATACATTGGACGAGCAGTATGGAGGAATATTGACACGTTTTTTGTGGACTTTTATGGACCTTTCTGTCTCGGGCGCCATAGACCTCCATTATTTGAATGTCAGCAGACAGCAAGAAGCCTCCCAGATCTCCAGATGCATTTGAGATATCAAAAAAGCTAATCATGTTTTGGGTGTACTATTCCTTTAAAACTCCCTTTTAACAGCAAGAAACCTCCATAAGAACCACAGACTGACAGTTAGCTGAAGCCACTGAACCTCCTTTTGAGCTACGATTAAAACCATTTTTGGACATTTTCTCCATCACCGTGTCTCCCATCTGAGGCTGAGGTCAATTAAACTATAAACAGAGGGGTAATAGACTGTGGCCGTTTCACAATCGGTGTAAATGTGCGTTCTCATGTGCTCGAAAAGCGTCATCAGCCTCAGCACTAGTACTGTTCTATTTCACAAGAACAAAAAGACAGAGAAAGGACAAAGTCCCCCGATGTTGTTCTCGCCTCTCCCTCTTTACCCAGCATGCATCAGAGCAGCCTTGTCCGTTCTCTAGCTGTCCCGATCCATGCACTGCAGCAGCAGCAGCTTCCAGGTTAGCGCTCACAGAGCTCAGAGTATAAAGTTAAAAGTTCTCTTTTCTGTTGCCGTTGTTCAATAAAAAGTAGGTTTTAAGATCATTTGAGGCGGTGAACATTATACTTTAAAGCATCACTATATGGCACATTTACTGATTTAGTGGGTCATTTTAAAAAAAGTTCATATGTTGAGGACTGTGGCAACCAGCGGACCTCAGAGTCTAACGGTAAGCGTGGCTAACCGCAGCCCATCTGCAGTTTTTCTCTCAGCATAGCCGTGTGTGAAGGACCGCTGGCTCTGATGTCGATTTGTTTGTTTCTTTTGGCAAAATGTTCATTTGATTTGTGTTTATCTGACTGTGTTCATTATTATTCCCCCACTAAAGGAAAAAAGTAAGAATTTATTATTATCTATTAATAACAGGAGGTGAAAGTACCTGGAGCTTTGACGGTCTCCGTCCCCACTCTAGCTGCCATGCTCAGGGAGTCCTTGCCCCCGTCGATGGCCACCCCCAGCTGGCCCATGACCTCACACATCGCTTTGCAGGCCTCCCACAGAGAGGCCCCCTCACCCGGCAGCTTGGCAGCCCACATCCAGTTCCCACTGCACTTCACGTCCTGAAATGAACAAGAAACGTTTTCTTCAGAGGTAGGATTACAGCGTGATCGTGACACGTTTCTGTTGCTTTCGTAGGGAAGCTGACCTTCAGAGCCGTGACTCTGGCAAACACCAGGTTGGTCAGAGCCTCTCCTACAGCCATCCTGGCCCCCGCCGCAGCACAGACCAGACCTTTCACTGGCTGCTCCCCGATGGCCGTGGCCGCTCCCTCCAGGCTGAACGGCGACAGAGCGACGACGGCCACGTCGGCAAGCGGAGTGTGAAGAGGGCCGACGCACTGTTGCTGGGCAACCAGCCCAGTCACAGAGCGATCCACCTGACGATGGAGGGAGCAGAGTCACAATAACTGCACACTAACCACCAGAAAATCAAAGAACTGAGCTACTGGATGCAGGAGGTCACCTTGTTGGTGAGGTAGCGTTTGGAGGCCACAGCAGGCAGACGTAGAACCCGCTGCAGAGCGTCTCTGACCGTCAGCTTAGGAGGAAGAGTCAGGGGCTTATGGGTGGGAGCCAGACGCTCCATCTTAAACTCTTTTTGTGGCATCTTGCCCAGAACCCACTCCAGCTGCAGGTCGACAGGATGCCGGACAGCGTCTGCCTGTTGGCCGCTGCCTCCCTCATCATCCACCAGCACAATCTGGGTAAGAACACATGAAGATTAACACACAACTGTAATCTGCAACGGACAAAGATTTATAAAACACACCTTTCCATCCCCTGTGATGTGTCCCACAAAGTCAACAGGACACTTTTCTCGCTGACAAACCCTCTCCAGGTAAGACTTGTCAGACGGACGCAGCAGAAGAGCGTTGCTCTCTTGATACTCTGCCCCCCACAGCTCCAAAACACTCAGCGTGGGGTCGCCTTTCTGCACACAGATACATTGGACAAGGAGGGAAATGACAGAATCAAATAAACAGCTAAAAATGTCTTTGGCAGCATACCCAGAATCCTCTGCGCTGTGAAGCCCAGAGGAGCTCTGATAGGAAGGTTCAGATGAAGCAGTCAGGACGCCGAGTGCAGAGCGGCCATAACTGTTCCTATTTTTAATGCATTTAATGTTTAATTGTTATGGTTTAATTACCAAAGTTTATACATATAGCCTGGTAATTGATTTAATATGTGAAACTGCTAAATATATGATGGGCCTTCCTGTTATCTGCTTCCGCTCTTGTTCTCCTCCCCAGCCTATAAAAGCTTCTATGCTTCACAAACATCCCACTGATATCCAAAGTGAACGTTGCCATGACAACCCGGCATAGTTTAGCCACTGATCAGAGAGGGTCCCACCTGGACAGAATGGATGATTTCTGGTGTGTCTCTAATTCAAGATGAATTTATTTATGTGTAAATCTGAGGAAAAAGGGTTTAGTGTGTTTTTTTTTTTCTGCATTGATTACCTTAAACTTGCTGCAGTAGATAACGGCGCCCGCCGGCTCACTGAGCTCCTTCAGAACGTTACCTGAAGATGAAAACTCGTCAGACTCAAATTCTTAGCTTTAACAAACATGCTGTGCATCAAAGTCTAGAGGCTAGCACCGTTCCCTCCTGCTCCCTGGTCATGGATGCTGCAGATGGGGTTCCCGGTGCTTCGTTCCAGACAGGCCCTCAGAGCGCGGTTCATCTTCTGCTCCATCTCAGCATCTCCTCTCTGAACTGCTCCCAGATCCCTCTCACTGCAGTTGTCTCCTTGAACCTACGATAAATAGGACGCCTTATAACAAATGCCCAAAAAACAAAGTTAATTAGCGCCTTGTATGGATTTTCGGGGGTTCACACCTGAACAGAAGAGGCTGCTCCTCCTCCCACGCCGATCCGATACACCGGCCCGCCGATCTTTACCACCTCCATCCCTGATAGCAAACAGCCGGACAGAGAGTCATCGATCGATGAGCAAAGATAGCAGCAGAATTGATTACTCCAACAGGCCGTTACACAGCACCAGCTTCTGCCTCTTCTTTCTTCACATAGGCGTCTTCGATCGAGCCAAGGCCGCCGCTGAACATGATGGGCTTAATCCACTCCCGTCGCTCGCCGTTAGCCAACCGCATCCCAAAGGAACGGGCAAAGCCTAGAGGAACAAGACTGTATAATTACAGTGATCCAATGTTCCAACTTCCTCTGAGCAGATATTAAACCACAGCAACTAAAATCTAACTTTACTGCCTCTGACTAAATCCAGCAGTGACGTCTTAACGTTGAATTTCCTCACCCGAGAGGACGGGTTCCCCAAACTTGTTGCCGTAGTCTGAAGCGCCATCGCTGGCCTCGATGGCCACCTGCAGTGGGGGGGCAAAGCTGGACGGATACTCCCAGCCCGCTCCTTCCTGCTCCCAGGGGAGGCTGTACCCTGCAGGGGAAGTCAGAGAGAAAAGTCATGTCTCTTTGATTTTATGACCATCTTTCCACTGATCGTGCTTAAATGCTCCTACAGATGCTTTTTTATGCACAAATTCAACGTTTGTCTTTAATGACATGCAGCCTAAAGGCCAGAACACACCGAATGCAACAGAAAATCATGTCTGACGAGGTCGTGGCGCTTAGCGCTCACTAAAAGTCAATGGGGATGATCACACCTGCTACAATTTAATGCAAAGGGGGCTGTATAGCTCCGACTGAGATACAGCCCGGGTCTATTTTAGTCCGACTACGCAGCAATTCAGCTGAAATTACATGGGTCTGACAGGAAGAGAGATGCGGTTACAAAGTAAAACACATCCGCTTTGGGGGAAAAGTACAAAGTATAAGTATATAGTAAGCAGGACAGACTGGTGCAAAAGCAATAAATGAAACATTAAGAAATATAAAAGTTTCTCCATGATAGGAGTTCAGGAGGACAGAAAACTGATAAAGTAGTGATCCTCTTTGAGCCTCACAGAAACCAAAATAACGATGGTCAGACAGAACTAAGCGCAGCGTATCTCTCTCAACTCTTTATGGTTTTTCTTTCTTTAGATGTAGATCTCATTATGTTTTTAACATATGAACATTATCTGTTCTGCTTAGAGATGTTGTACAGATTTGTTAAGCTTTGCTTTATAGCTGCGCTTTTGTGCACTGCAAAAACGATCGAAAAATAAGCTAAAATTTCTTAAATTAAGTGTATTTACTCTTAATTTGAGTGAGTAAATGATTTGATTTGCCAATGGAATGAGTATTTTTACAGTTAAAAGCAGACATTTAGATAAAATGCATGTGAAATAAGACAATGCAACTGTGTTTTTCTTATTTTTAAATGTAAATTAACTTGTTCCATTGGCAAAATATCTTTTTTACCTCCTCAATCTAAGAATAAATGCACTTATTTTAGGGAAAATAACTTATCTAGAACTCCATTTTTTAACTGTGTTTTTTTAGAAATTTTCATAGACAAGTCAAATGTGGGAAACTATTTCAATCTGTGTATAGCACAGAGACAGATGTGAAACAATTCTGCAAAGATCTGCCTACGCTGCCTAGTCAGAACCTCTCTTTGCAGTCAGCGTGACACGGAAAAAAATCGGATTGGAGATTAAAAAAATTTACACAACTTATGTATTTAGGCCTCAACACACAGCAAAAAAATTTTTAATCTCAATAAACCATTTTTTTTTTCTTAAAATATGTGCATTTTTTCATGAATTAAGGGGGTAAGCGAGACACTTTGCCAATAGCAAATTACATTTGAAATAAGAAAAAACAATTGCATTGTCTTATTTCTAGTGCACATGATCTAAAATACTCATTCCATTGGCAAATCATCTAATTTACTTGCTTAAATTAAGGGTAAATACACTTAATTTAAGAAAGTTTTACCAATTTTTAGATTGTTTTTGCAGTGTAGATCTACTCCAGAGTTAAGAAGTCCTCAGAGAATTTGGAAAGAGACTCAAAACTGAGACTAAAATGAATATTTCATCATTTCTTAGGTCTGTAAAGTTGTATTAAATCAGGGGTCACCAACGCGGTGCCCGCGGGCACCAAGAGGCCCTCAAGGACCACATGGGGGGCCCTCTTCGTCTTCTGAAAACAGAAAAACTCACTCAGTGGGTTAAGTTTAAGTTTATTTTCTGTTGCTCTACTTTTTAATCATTTATGTATTATTTCATCATGTTCACTATTTCATCATATTTCAGTGGTTTCAAAATGACAATATTAAAAAGAAAATTATAAATGAATAAAAGAATAAAATAAGAATAAAAATGAGTTTTTAATGGATGAGATTTACTGTAGGTGAACACTGATCCCTCCAGCTCATAGGTCAGTATTGGTAGCCCTTCCTATGACTCGGTAGCCATGAAGTAGCCCTCAGCCCTAAAAAGGTTGGTGACCCCTGATCTAAATGCACTAGAAGCTTCTGTCCTCTGAACAGATAAGATCCAAGTCATGATAAAAGATCCATGTCTGGAATAAAATAACTAAAAGTAGCATTAAGTCAAGCATGGCAGTGGGGTTGCAATGGTTTGGGCTGGCAGGTTAATGCAAACACTCATCTCTGACATTGGACTGTCACAGCAGGCAGCGTTGGCAGCTTAGTGTAGTTTAGTTTGAGCTTCACATGTTAGACGGAGGCAAAGTAAAGCCTTTCTGGCCAAAGCAGGAATGCGCTTCAGTTAAAAAAGAAAAATGGCTGACAAACTTCAATCCAATTCCTGACATTTGCTGCATTAAACCTTTTATTTAACAGTTTCCTCGGTGACAAGAAACAGTCATCAGACCTGCTCTGAGAAACCGATTCTTTCCACCATTACCTCAACATGACGTCCACACATATGGGACCATCATATATACCGCTTAATTACGTTACAACAGCAAAGAAAAATGCATTAAATATATAAACATTATAATGTGGGAGGATCATCAAAAATGAAGTTTGCTTGAATTGAAAGCTTAGGATCTACTGGAACAGGCTGGCATGCTGAACGGAGCCGGCGGCCTTTAGAAATGATTTACAGACCTTATTGACCAGCTTCAGGCTTTCTGTGGAAAACAGGAAACATCCCAGGAAAACTGGGTAACATTTATTTATTTCAACAATTCAATCCAAACAGTTTGCTTGTACTTCTTGCTTCTACAAAGATTGATCTATTTCAACTTCCTCTAAAAGATTTGGAGTTTATTGTTTGCAGCTAATAAAAACTAAACTGACTCCGCCAGATTGATTTGCTCTCGTATATCCATCTGGAAACCTTCCGCTGAAGTTATTTTGGGAAGGGGCAAAAATACTGGTTAGCTGATTGGCCTATGCTGGTGATAGACGGGCCAAAAAAAAACCAATCAGATCAACGTAAGCATATGACGCGAACAGAGCGTACACTACAAAGAGGAGCCAATTGATAGATCAAACTCTTGCCTAAACCAGTCGGGAGACGCAGCAAAAACATCTTTTTCCTCTGAGAAAAGCCTCCAGAGCAGTGTTTTGCTCTTCTTTCAGTGAAGAAATACTCTGTAATTCCAATTCATAAAACTTGCTCGATAGCCACGCTTAACGCTAGTTTCATCGGCTGAAGCCGCCATGTTCTTTTAGACTGAACTGTCGCGCTTCTTCGCTAAGGCCCCACCTCAACCCGCCAAAGCCACAACGCTGATTGGACGCTCGCTTGGTGAACGGCTCCAAATTTTCTTTAACGGAGAGTCTCCAGACTGATTAGCGAAAGTGAAACCTTGAAAGCTTGCAAGATCAGGATGGTCTCACGAGGCTAGGTTAATACCGCAATCAAAGGAATCTTATTATGCAGGCCGGGCGCCTCCAGTCACTGCCCCCCTCAGGACACTGGCTTGTGCATCATTTCATGGGCATTATACTGCCGTGCATTATGCAGAAGTTAGGCTGTCGGTGGACAGAAGTTCTGGACTCATTATTAATACTCTGTATACGCCCAAAATTGAAAAAATACATAGAAAGTTCAGCGTATGCCAGCGTTTTAGAAGATTCTGGGATGTCAGGCATGGGCTGGATAAATGGTAAAGGTGTGACAGGACAAGACTCTTTATGCTAATGCCTACTTTGTAAGGATAAAAGCATCTGCTAAATGCATAAACATAAACATACCTAACAAACTGGAGTAAAGAGATGAGAGTGACCTACTTAGAGCAGAAATTATACCAATATTATAAAAAAAAAAAAAAAAAATCAGCATTTAAAATAATTGTCACTATGCTCTAGTTTCTCCTGGTTTAAATTCTGTAGGTAAAATAAATCTTTAAGTTAGCTTTTGCTATCTGATTATTAATCCACTGATGACAGATCAATCAATTAGCATAGTGACCGTTAGCTTCAGATGATCTGCACCTTTGATATAGCAGCTAACTGTAACAGCGCAGCAGCAGACCTGGGATGTGCAGGTTTCCAAAACAGTATCCTGCAGTTCCAGCGATGACGTGTCCGCCCCGTCCGGCACTCTGGACGTCTCTAATGCGACCTCCAGTCCCCGTGGTGGCGCCGCTGAACGGTGCAACACCTGCAGAGTTCAGAAAGCACCGTATCTGCTTAACAATCCCATGGGGACGTGTGATCGGGGGAAGCGGGAGTGTGTCTGACCTGTTGGAAAGTTGTGCGTCTCCGCAGTGAAGATGACGTGTCGCAGGGAGCGGCGCGTCTCGTACGGGCTCGCTTCAGAGGGGTCTGCTGGGTAAATGCTCTGCAGCTCCTTTCCTCTGATGCCGCTAAACACAGAAACAACATTTCACTGAGTGTGAGCAGAATCCCTCCAACAGCAAGCTGCAGCGGCGCCGCCTCCAACAACACCTGCTGTTGTCGCAGAACTTGATGACGTTGTTCTGGTTGCTGTGCTGCTGAGTTTCCATAATGAGGCTGAAGAGCGTCTCTTTCTGCTCCTGCCCGTCGATCACCATCCGCCCCCGGAAGAACCAGTGACGGCTGTGCTCGCTGCGACACGGAGAGAAACAAAGAAAGTGAATCGGAGAACAAATGACGACCCGGGAGACCGTGAAGCTGATTTCCCCACCTGTTGGACTGAGCCAGGTCAAAACACTCCACGCTGGTGGGGTTCCTGTTAATCCTCTGGAACATGGAGGTGTAGTAGTCCAGATCCCAGGAGTCGAAGGCCAGCCCTGCAGTGAGCACGCAGATCACAGCATTAAAACCAAAGCAATGCAGAGATCCAGACACTGAAGTGATGCTTCTGCCAAGTTTAACGGCATGGCTGCAGGAGGACAAAGCCTGGCTGGCTCTGGAAGAAGATGAGTTCACAAACATCTTATACAGAGTTTGGAGCTTTCAGAGACTTCATCTCATTGGATTATGTGGAAAAGGCTAAAAGTTGCACTAAAAGAACTTAGGAAATAGCCCTTATACAACATCAATCAGCAACATGTAATTTCAAGGCACTTTACAGAGACAATTATACCAGATCATACAGTCCGATTTGTTCAAAGTTTACTAACTAAGGAAAACCAGTTGATTGCATCGACTCATTGACTTCTTCAGCAATCCCTCACACTAAGCATGCTTGTAGCGACAGTGGAGAGGAAAAAAACTCCCTTGAACAGGAAGAAACCTCCAGCAGAACCAGGCTCAGTGTGAGCTGCCATCTGCTGAGTATCCCACTGGGGTTCATGCGAGACAGCAGCAGACATAGAAAAGCAGCGTAAAAGGCGGCCCCGCCCAGGATATGAAGGACCAACTCTGCCATATTTAAAAATAAATACAGAAATAACAAAAAGTGAGACATAAATGTATATAACTCTTTAATTAGCTTTTTTTATTTGCCTTTGTAATATTTACCTTATTTATTTTTCTGTCCTTATAATCTTCAACTTTATTTTTTAATTCATTTATATTTTTAAGTATTAATTTATGTGCATGTTATAATATTTTTTGTCTGTTTTTATTCTTCCTCTGTATTTTTTACCTCTAGTTATTTCTTCACGCTGTTTATTTCCTCTCTGTTGTTTTTACATTTCTTATGCATTTCTGTCTCATTATACAAATGAGGGTGTGTCCTAGAGAGCTCGGCTTCTGCTCATTGGTTGGCTTGGCGGTCCATCTTCTTGAACTCACAGAGCTCTGAGTACCAAGTTAAATGTTCTCTTTCTGTTGCTGTTGCTCAATAAAAGTAATACGTTTTAAGATCATATCAGGTGAACCTTATACTTTTAAGCATCACCATATGGCCCATTCACAGATTTACTGCGGACTTTAAAAGAAAATGTGACAAACTTGAGAGGACCGTGGGCAACCAGCGGAGTTCAAGCTGGGACGCAGCTGTGGCCTAACCAAGAGCCCGCCTGCAGCAGCCCTCTCTCGAATAGCCGTGTGTGAACTTCTGGTTGGTTAGCATTTTACTACATCGGCCGAATCTACAGGAGGAGAGTCTGATGTTGAGTCTGAAGTCATTAGAAACTTGAGTAGGGACTTTGCCAAACTTTCCTAACTGAAACAAAAATCGCCATCATAGCTCTGGCTATAGACCTGGCTGCCGTTTCAGCTTCGGAGCTCTGCTTATGTTTGCCACAGTCCTCTCAAGTTCGTTACATTTTCTTTTAAATTACGCATTAAATCTGTGAATTGGCCATATGGTGATGCTTAAAAGTATAAATACTTGCCTCAAATGATCTTAAAACGCACTTTCTTATTGAACAACAGCAACAGAAAAGAGAACATTTAACTTAGTAATTTGAGCTCTGTGAGTTAAGAAGATGGACAGCCAAGCCAACCAATGAGCAGAAGCCGACTCTCTAGGACACACCCCCTCCTCATTTGCATAATCAGTCAGAAATGCAGACAGAAATGTAAAAAGGGCAGAGAGAAATAAACAGCGCTTAAGAAATACAAGGAAGAATAAAACATACAAAATATTATATTGGATGCACATAAATAAATACTTAAAAATATAAGTAATTAAAAAATAAAGTTGAAGATTATAAAGGACAGAAAAATAAATAAGGTAAATATTATAAAGGCAAATAAATAAAGAAGCTAATTAAGAGTTATATACATTTATGTCTCATAACTTTTTGTTGGCAATTAATTGTATGCTTTATAGCTATTTATTGAGCATTTATTTATTTCTGTATTTATTTTTAAATATGGCAGAGTTAGTCCTTTCAGATACACACAGCCAGGCAGACGAGCTCCCAGCCAGCTCCCATGTCAGAGGATGAAGAGAGCACATCCAGTTAGTCACAGTCAGATGAAACAGGACTACACTAGAAAACAAAAAGGTGTTGATGGCAGCAGCACAGCTCGCCTATTTCTAGAGGTTAGAAGTATTTTCTGCTGAAAGCTCCTAGAATACGACTCGATATTGATTCATACTAGGGTTGCAACAACGAATCGATAAAATTCCATAAAAAGTCGACGCTTAAAAAGCGCTTGGTAAATCTAATTTTATCATCGCATTAGTTGAGCCGCTGACACGTTAGTTCTCTATTTTATTCCGGGGCCACAAATTTATAATTTGAATCACAGCTATTTTTTATCTCTATGGTTCAGTATTTTCTCAAGTAGCAACTTTAACTGCTATACTTTCGTCTTAAAAGGTAGAACTCTTCTAGTCTAAAACCTCATTTGTTGAATTGATTGAACCCCTTAGGGGCTTTAAAACAAAAA
>JAGKQL010000049.1:932627-990934 GCA_018398635.1 Cyprinodon brontotheroides
GCAGTTCTAAATCAATTTTTTGATTCGATCTGTTTTTACAATAATGAAAGTATTTTATTTTTTTTGTCACATTAAACATAAAATGCAAACTTGTAAATCAGACAGTTTAAACTTGAGATGTGAACAAAACTGTCTCAAAAGTGCAAACTGGTTTGTGAAAAGTGAAGCTTTACTCGAGCAAAGCAGACGTGACACAGCAGACATGCATGAGCTGCATTATCTTCTCTGCACAAACCATATTTGCAGCGTTGTCTGTAACTACAGGGTGTTTTCTGGTCAGCCCCCATTTGTTAATGTCTTCAGTCAACCTATTAGCTATATCTGCAGCTGTCTGAAGTCATCTTGAGTGCATCTTTCCTGCTTATTGGAATGTGAACGTCATGCAGGTCACTATAAAATTCATTGATCTCATTCCCTAGACATCGATTTTGCAAAAATGTAAAGGAATCAATTCAAAATCTATTAAATCGATTTTTTTTACCCAGGCCTACATATTTCTCTCCAGGATGGAGTTACAGCCAAACAGGAACAGACCAGATGAAGCTACTTTGATGAGAAAAGGCAGAGAGAGCAGAACGTTAGAGATTGAACTAACAGATGCTGCAGGCTGAGAGAGCAGAGACAGAGTGATGAAAAGGGCTCCCTATGTCCTCCAGCAGTCTAAGCCTATAGCAGCACAAATGCAGAAAATAGCTCAGGATAACCTCAGTATTTTGGATAAGGTTTAATATAGTTGTCTTTTTTAGTCATGAACCTAAATAAAAACTTTGGAATTTGAGGTTGAAACCTGGAGAGAAGCACATGCTGTTGTGAAATGTTTTCCTTTTTAAAAATACACTCAACCTTCAGATCACAAGAACATCTAGGCTGGTTGGTGCATTTAATGAGCAGATCTGCAGCTGGATCATTATATTAGTCAAGCACACAGCAATGTGACACGTGCACAACAAGTCTGCTAATCAGCAGCGCCCTCATCGTCTTGTGACTCTGAGAAGTTAAGTGGTAATGTCATGCATCATGTGACATTATGGCCTCCTTCAGCACACAGTACTTACAGAGAGCTGCAAGGCTGAGAGGAAAGCATGAAGAAAGAGATGAGAGAGAGGTCACGCTATTTCATTAAAGAGTTGGAGTAAAAACAGAGCAGAACCCCCCCCAGAGCGGCTGAACCCTCACCCAGCTCATGGTTTGCCGTCTCCAAGGCGACGCGACCCTTCCCCAGGATGTCCACCTCAAACACCGGCTGCGGCCTGGTTTCCACAGCGAAAGAGGTGATGGGCTGTTGGTAGACGCACTCCGTCATGCTGTCATGGAGACACTCGATCAGCTTCTTTAGATCTCCGCTGAGCTCGCTCACGCTCTGTCCATTCTTGGCCTGACGGGGAGACAGACGGGGAGACAGACGGGTCGTCTCGAGATTCGGGGGATTGAATCGATTTGTGAAGCTGAGATTTTTACCTTGATTAAAAACCGGCGAGACTGCTCCACTCGGGTGACGTTGGAGAGGCCGGCGCTCTGGCAGATGGACACGGCGTTGGTGGACCAGGCGGTGGAGAAATTCAACCTGTGAACACGATGATAAAAAGAGGAAATTTTTTAGTTTCAGACAGTGAGGGCGATCAACAGCAACTACTCAGTAAAGAGTTCACTTCAGCCAACTTTACGCATTTATACTAATCTGCATCCTGAGACCAGCTTCCTACGGTGGCCCTGAAGTGCAAACTGCAACTACAAATCTACATTAAGAAAAACTTGCTTTATATAGTTTTGTTTTCCTTATGTGGTTGCGCTTTTAGATTTGTGGTTGCAGTTTGCACTTCAAGGCCACCGTAGTTTCGTCATCTATCCATCCAGCCAACTCCTCTCCCTAATAAATTCATCACCAGCAAACCAGAATAATATTTGGCCTATTTTTATTTTCCTAATCCTCACTTTAAAAAGGCTTTGGAAAAACTAGAATCAGTGATAAAAATATTCGGACCTAAGAGAAAACCAGGAAGAGGTATTGGTCTAGAAAATAATTCTCTTAATATAATTGGATAGCTTCCTGTTTCACTTCCCAATTTGATCCCCACAGCCTCCATTATGGTAGCTCAGTGCCAGTCCGAACTTAGTCCCGCCCACAAGGTTTGAGGTCGGGAAGTTCGGTCTGGCTCTGCTCCATAGTAGCGCGAAGTATGATCGCCACTGTCAGCGTATCCAATCAAATTGTCAGGGCGTGGCTTTATAACGATGATGGACAGATGACCAACAGTAACGTGAATCAACCACGCGACCAAAGCGCGCATGGGTGACAACAACAATGGCTGCCGCCGGAGAGTTGAGGTGAGTAGATTCTGCTATTAGGTCTGTTCTAGAAGATATCGACAGCAAGTTAATTTTTAAAGAGGAACAGAGAAACGTGATCAAGTCTCATCTTCTTATTCTAGGCGCGGAAACTGCACGCTTTGATTTTTTTGTGGACAACAACTATGCGCCGCTAACATACGCCACGCACTCCGTTGCTCTTATTGGTTGTAGGTCTATCCAATTGAGTACAGAGGCATTTTTTTTCCTGGTTCGTTCAAAACACGCCCCCATAATCACAGCTCTATGGAGCAGCATCAGACTCATATTCTGACTAGAATTGAGTCGGACTACGCTCAGGCTACCATTATGGGCCCCTGAGCAAGACCCTTAACCTCCCACTGCCCCCCGGGCGCTTAATGATGGCAGTCCACTGCTTCCCAAGGGAAGGGTTAAATTCAGAGATAAAATTTCTCCAATAAAGTTCAGTTATTATTTAACATGAACATTCATTATAAGCTCTGGATACATATTTATACTGATCCTATTAAACCTCCAGCTCATGAAGAAATTCACTTCTCAAATAAATGTCAGCACTTCCTGATGTCCCCGAATACAAAAGTAAAACTCTACACACATCTAAAAGAAATCCAGGAAGCAGAAAGATTATTAGGAACCACCTTAGTGATCAAGATAAACTCAATTTCTGTTTGTAGCAGCAGAATCATGGAGAAAAATAAAACCTAAATCAGAATATAAGCCCATACACATGAAGAAAGGACAGTTTGAGGTGGATTTGATAATAAATTGACTAGAATTTGTTTTTCTTGGGAACAAATATAATGTGATGAGGATTTAATTTAGCAACTGGTCACTAGGATAGAAGAGGGTCTATAGCTACCTTGCAATCATAGAGAAGAGGATTAAAACCAAAGCCGAGACATTAAATTCTTTCTATATGCCAACTGGAAAAAAAATGTTCTTTATGGTTATTCAATTTAAAAATACTTTATCAATCCCAATTTAATATCATGTAAAGACTCCACTTTGCTTTTACTGAAACTGAGAGACAAGGGTTGAACTTTTAGCCCTAAGGAGAGACACTGTATTCATGTCCACTGTTGAGTACAGTGGAGGATCTGTGATGCTGTGGGTTTGTATCTCGTTAAGAGTGCATTTGTGATGAACTCTTTGGAAACGGGTTCTCTACTGGGTCCATTTGGAGAATAAAAGTCCAGAACGTTTGGTCAATAAATAAAAAAATGGTTCAGAGATTTTTTTTTATGGCTTCAGAGGTTTAGAGACCGAAAACCTGTGGTGGTTCAGGCAGAAGATAGAAGCTAGGATATTTCTATTAATAAAATTGTTCAAGATCATACTTCTGCAATGAATCTTATCTAGAGGCTGTGCAAACACATAAACGCATTCATGTCTCAGATAAAAGTGTTGCCAAAAGCCGCCAATCATCAAGCAGCACCTCGGTCCGATCTCTACAAGCTTGTCCCCGCCTCCCTCTGTGAGCTTCGGTTGGTCAGAGAGCGGCTCTGCCTGCAGCGGAGGACGAAACAACCACAGCAGGACCTCCTTCTGCTCCGCATCCAGACCTTCGCCACCTGCAGCAGAGATCAGGACAAAGATGAAACCAGAGACCGGACGTTTTTAAAGCGTCCACGCCGTCTGAGCGGCAGGATCTGACCTGTCAGCTCCACGTTGAAGCAAAGCTCAGTTTTGATCAACAGATTGGGGAAGAGCTTGGCTGCTCTCTGCAAGGCTCGTCCATGAAGAGCTTCGCTGCTGTAGAATCTGAAAACAGCCATGACTGAAAAAAGAGAGGCAAAGAAATAGTTAACAGGTCTGATTCTAACATCCTACAGTTTGAGTCACTGAAATCTACTTTGATTCTCGCCTACAAATTTCTAATAACTGTTCATAGCTCAGTTTTAAGCTCATTTATTATTAATTTATTTTTAAAAATCAAAAACCGAAATCAGTTCCTTGATTAGCATCAAAACATCACCAAGTCAGTGTAAAATGCTGATGTCCAAAGTGCAGCCATTAGTGCCTCTCTGATTCAGTTTGAGCCAAATCATAAATCAAAGCATCATGAATCTGAGCTGCAATCATTCATTTGGACATTTTAAATTGTGACTTTTTATTTTTTTGACACCAATCAGAAAAATAATTCATCAAGAAATGCAATTTTCCACTCTAAATGTAAATTCTTTCAGTGTTACAAATAAACAAACATTCCCTAAAGTTCTCTAAACTGATTCATTTTGGCTGATGAGGCTAAAAGGTTGGATATACCTGATCTAAGGAGAACTAAAGTAACTAAATTATTCCTTAGGATTCCAAAAGTACGTCAATTTATCTTTGGTTTTTTTTTTGTCACAAATTTGGGGGACACAAAGATATAGAATGAGAAGCAAAGACGAATGTCTGCACATAAATGATTATGAACATTTTCTTTTGAAATAGGAGATACATTTAGAAAGTGAAATACATTTTTTATTGTTTCTTTCCAGTCAGCTCAGCTTGATTCAATGAGAAAATTAAAAACCTGCTTGGTCAATTTGTTGGTTGCCAAAAAAACAGAAAGGAAAAAAATATTAAACAGCTCCAAAAAAAATGTAAAAGCTAATTTTCTAATTAACCCTTCATAGGGCTCTCTGTGGAGTACTTTGTAAATCAAGTTTTCCAGCCAATAGTGTTATTGGAATCCAGGACTAGACCTTATTACCTTTGTAACATTTAAAAAATATGAATAGTTTGATGGCAAAAATTAAAGTCAATGTAATAACAAGAAACATCAACTATATTTAGAAAAATTACAAAAGTGCTTCTATAAGAAATTTCACGAAAAACACTGAGTGAAAGAATCACATTTTGTTTGGTCCAACCTTAGAGGCATTAATGCCGATACTGGCGCTGACATTTTTTAGTTTATAAACCTGAAAATAATTGCTAACTAGGCTTTTTAACTTTTTAACTTTACTTTTTAATTAGCTTTTTATCTTTCTTTCAAGACTTTTTTACTTTTTATTCAGCTTTTTATCTTTTTTCTTGACTTTTTACTTTTTATTTAGATTTTTACCTTTTTTTCTTGACTTTTACTTTTTTATTTAGATTTTACCTTTTTTTCTTGACTTTTTAACTTTTTCTTTAGATTTTTACCTTTTTTTTTTTGACTTTTTGACTTTTTATTTAGCTTTTACCTTTTTTTTTTCCTTTACTTTTTACTTTTATTTAGCTTTTTACCTTTTTTTCTTGACTTTTTACTTTTTATTTAGCTTTTTACCTTTTTTCTGATTCTTTTTACTTTTTTATTTAGCTTTATCTAATTTTTTTCTTATACTTTTTACTTTTATTTAGCTTTTACCTTTTTTCTTGACTTTTTACTTTTTATTTAGCTTTTTACCTTTTTTTCTTGACTTTTTACTTCTTTTTATTTAGCTTTTTACCTTTTTTTTTCTTGACTTTTTTACTTTTATTTAGCTTTTTACCTTTTTTTTTCTTGACTTTTTTTTACTTTTTATTTAACTTTTTACCTTTTTTCTTGACACAGAAGTTTTATTTTAGCCTTTTACCTTTTTTTCTTGACTTTACTTTTTATTTAGCTTTTTACCTTTTACTTTTTAATTTGCTTTTTACCTTTTTTTTTACTTTTTAACTTTTTTAATTTGCTTTTTGCCTTTTTTCATGACTTTTTAACCTTTAAATTAGCTTTTTGCCTTTTATTCATGACTTTTTTAACCTTTACAATTAGCTTTTTACCTTTTTTTTAACTTTATAATTAGCTTTTTTGGCCTTTTTTGTTTTTACAATTCCTTTTTTTAACTAACTTTCCCAACTTAATTTACAGGAGGTAATATATCATTAAAAGGGCTCATCTAATTGGTCAAATACCAAATAAGATGTACAGCCATGTAGCAGCATTTCTGCTGAATGGCTGGATATAGATCTTGTGCTTCTAGACCTCACTGAGGGACAGGGGGGAATCAAATGCAAGTGATCAAAACTGGTAACTTGCCCTTGCCCCATAAAGGGTTAAATATAAGGTATAAACATAAAGTACTTTGGAAATCTACTAGATTGGAGAGAAAAAGGCATCACAATAAAAGTAAGAAAGCAAATAAATCACAGATCATCTATTAAAAAAGAATCTAGAAGTGATTTATTTAAACTACATATCAGTCCAAGGACAAAGATCAATAAAACTGATCAGTGATTAGAGATTCCTCTGTCTCATCAATTCAGGACAATTGATGATGAGGAACATTTTAGTTTCTACAGATAGAGTCCATTGATAATAAACCTCCCTAATCTACTAATCTAATCCACTTTGTTGCCTTTCAGATGCTTTGATTGAGCCGGGGGGGGGGGTTACTATTAGGCAATACTAGGCAGTTTCCTAGGGCCCCATAAAAGTCTGCTTACATGTATAGTTAATACAACTATTCCTTATTTGTGCACATTAATTATGTTTTTGATAAAAATCCATAAAAAAGCGGGTAACTCTGCTCTCCAGAGCGTAGTAGATTGGTAACCCCGCCTCCTGCTCTCCCTCCATCTTGGTATATCTGCTGTCATGATTACTGGCAGCTATTATTTCATCCAAATGAAAAATGGAGAACAGAGAAGCAGATCATGGCTTGTCTACAGTGAAAAAGAAGGACTGGGTTATTTACTTTGGCCTTTTTTGGAAACACAGGAAGGAGCAATCAGCTAAGTGAGCTTAGTGCTTGGAAAAAATCTTTCATTCCTTTAGAGACAGTACGAAAAGTCAGCTGAGTACAAAAACATAGAGAGGAAATCAAGAAGAGAGGGACAATTATTAACATTTTCTCTATCTGTAGAATGGATCCGCTTTTATGTGCTGTCTTCTCATTTCAGAGGGCCCCTGCCTGTCTTTGCCCAGGGCCCCAAATTTCCTAAATCCGCCCCTGGATAGAAAAGGTCTCAAATTCATTATCTACAAAGAAAGCAAAAACAAACATCCAGAGATATAAAACACTCTATGATCAGTGAACAGGATAAAGTGATGATGATGATGGTGAATACACTGAACCCTGATGACGTCACTGAGTGAAGATTAAAAACAGACATGAGTTTTAAATAAGGAAGGAAAGTTTAGCCAACATCTTTTCTTACAAATCTAAGCGCTTAAGTTTGATAGAGAACTATAAAAATATTGTCATGTGCGCCATCATGTGTATTTTGTTTCCTTTTGATTTAATGACTTTAACTTTCCTCTCATTAAAGCTCTGATGCAACTAAGAGCGACTCTCTGGATGCTTCTAACTAACCCTGCAGCAAACTGCAGCCCTGTGATCCAAACTTTAAAATAACTGCGAGTTGCAACAATTTAAATCAACATAAAAGTGACTTCAAGATGGATCGAGGGAAACAGGCTAACCTCTCCCAGGGCTGCAGTGTGAAAGCTACCTGATCAGAGGGCTGGAGGAACATAACTTACCTGCAGCAGCCTCGATAAATCAGGACCAAACGCTGAGATTACAGCTGGAGAGACCCGCTGTCCTGGAGGAAGGAGTGGAAGTGGTCTGCAGACTGCCAGGAGGGACGGAGCTCGACACATGTGCGCCGCTCAGACCGCACTGCGCATGCGCAGCTGGGTGGGAAAAGGAGATCCTGGGATGTCGGACAGTTTGGGATGACTTTGAATGCATCACGTTAACACCTAAGCTGTTTTTGAATATTTCAAATAAAAAATCCATTTTAATTTTATTTTCCTTTTTAACGTCATACCTTATTTTTTTAAATTAAAGTTTTAATTAAATTTAGATGGCCTGGTGGTTAGAGTAGTGCGCTTGTGCTCTGAGAAGGTTGGAAATACTCGGTTCGATCCCCCACAGCCTGCACTGAGCCTGGTTCTGCTGGAGGTTTCTTCCCGTTAAAAGGGAGTTTTTTTCTCTCCACCTTCGCTACAATTCCGAAAGTCAATGAGTCGATGCAATCAACTGGTTTTCCTTAGATAGAAAAACTTTGAATAAATCTGACTGAATGATCTGGTGAACTGGAAAGAGATGTGTTGTGAATTGGCGCTATAGAAATAAACTGAATTTAACACCACTCTGCTCCCAGGGCGCCGCACAATGGCAGCCCGCTGCTCCCCAAGGGAATGGGATAAAAGCAGAGGTAAATTTCTCCAGTGTGAGATCAATAAAGTTCCTGAGTTCCTAGTTTTTTAGCCTTTAAAACACATCATGGTCCTCTTTTCAGTTTTTATGCTATTTTGTTGTAAAATATCATCTAATCAAGAGAACTACCCTCCAACATGACGCAGCTCCCTCTGGAGACACATAATGCATCAGCAGCATTGAGAACATCCTTTAATTAGTGCATTCCTTGTTTTTTCCTCCTCTATTTGCATCATTCTAATCAAATTCTGACTTTAAATCTGGTAAACTGCCCCCTGTAGGACTACAGTATATTTGAGACTAACGTGAAAGTACTGCATGGATTTAATAATAAAAGAAAAATTGGATACAGTTGAATCATTAGGGGGTTAATAAAGAGGAGCAGGGCAAACCGTTTAAGCATTATAAAAGATCACTGATTAGGGATTGCTTTGGGTTATTCTTTATAAATGTTTTATTAAATCCAGGCATAAAAAAACTCCAATATAAATAAACTAGACTGTGTTTTGACTCTGCCTAATTGGAACGCACCTTATGGATAAATCCCTTTAGCATGTATAAATATTAAAGCTTATTAGAAAGCCTGGTTAAACTAAAAATGTAGTTTAGTTGAATAAGGAGTTTATGAACCTTAAACAAGATCTGTCTACTTAACTGAGCTGCAGAATAAATAGATCTTTAACAGAAAAAAAAGAAAACACCCACAAACTCAAGACGTCAATAGCTGCAGTCTCAGATATATTTAATAAATTAAAGCCAAGGTACAAAAAGACCACTGTACATCTCATTCCTTCCTCCCCTCATCCGCCTACGACTCCAAACTGTGGAGAGTTCTCCTCCTCTCACTTTGGACTAAGAGGAGAACACAAACCAGGGATCAGTGATGAACGGCAAGACGTTCGTAGTGCAGTAGGACTAAAGCAAAGCAGCTTGCATCAAAAGTGATTCCTGCCTTGGGTCTCCGTCTCCGTCCATCGCTGCAGATCAACCTTCAGCTCATAAATTAGCCCCGACACCCCCCTCCCCCACCCCGAAACACATACATGCTACATGTCTGCAGGCACCTCGGATAAGACAGAAGGAATATACTGAGATAAAAGTTTTATCACAAGGTACGATTCGGATGCCGAGTGCTGCCGCTTCACAGGATAGTGTAAATGACAGCTGTAGCATCACAGGCGTAAAAGGATGAGCACAGAATGTCGGCGTGGAGAAACTCCCTCCGTCAGGGATACGGCGCCCGGTCCTCTGATCCTTTCCAAGGCAGTGACCCAGAGGATTCTGGGTAGCTTGATCACAAGCGTTTGTTAATAGCAGTGCTTGGTGAGAGACGTGGATGGATGGGTGTGGTTTGACGATGAGGCGACGTGGATAAAGGATGGCTGCCGAGGAGCAGCGCAGTCCGTGACATGCTGGATGCTCTAGGTCAGTCTCTCTGAGGAGCGTGCCTGAGTGAGCATGGTGTGAAGAAGAAGAAGAAAATGGGCTCTTTGAAGAACAGAAATGATGCATTTGTACCATAGGTCCAACATAAGTGCTGAAAAAAGATACATGTGCAAAACCTTCGTACATACAGATATGAGGACACCCGCACACTCAAATACGCAAGTGTTCAGCAGTAACTGTTAATATGCACAACTTAGATTAATATTTCTGCACTATTACAGCGACTAAGCAGCCCCTTGTCTTAAATTCCTAGTTCCCTTCTTAGCAGCTTCCATCATGGCGCCGGTCGCCGTTGTTCTCGCCGCTTTACTTCAGGGTAAAAGAGGAGACTGCAGTTGGACCGGGTGGGATTATACATACATGAGGTACAGCCTCTCAGACAGAGAGCTTGTTGACTGTATAAAGTCCAAGTATTGTGGTTTTCAGCTTTTTCTCTTCCCTACTCACACCCCTTAAAAAGCTTTTAATAAAACAGAAAGTCACAAAATAATTATTATAATTTGGCAAATGCAGAGATCACAGAGGCCTGGAGCAAACACCGGATGAACTTCCTGCAGAATCGCTCCTTTTTTATCCTATTAGCAGCAGCAGGACTGGAACCATCTATTTGTATTTACATAGACATTTATAGAATTAAGTTGGTTTACTTTGAAAAATAATGTCAAGTAGCTACGTACGATACCACTACCATTTTATATAGATGCTAATAACCAGCAAACGAACGTAGGGAACCACAGGAAGATCCAGAAAGGCAGAACAAGCCAAAGATGGGAGGAGGCAGCGGGCTGGTGAGCCGCTCCAAACCCGTCCAACACAATGACCTTTAAAGGAGCAAAGAGAGGGGACAGAAGCAATCAATCCTAAAGCGGCGAGAAAGAAATCGATGCAGCAAAGAGGAGGCCTCCTCTGAGGCCTGCTGGGAGTTGAAGTTTGCTGATCCGATGGCAGCTCTGTGCTGGGTTCTGTGTCTGGATGGATTATCGTTACAATCGTTTCTTGATTTCCTTATGGGCTTGGAGAGCTTTGTTGCTGTGGCGTCCAGATATTTGCGCTGAGGACGAAGGTTACCGTTCGCCGGGAGGTGGAGGGGCAGTGATTCAGTATTCAGCAGCGTACTCTGTACCGTGCAGGCCTCTGCATAGCAGTGTGAACTCTTTCACTATGTCCTTCACCCTCCGCTTGTTTACCCGCTCTCTGCTTTTCAAAAGAGGGGGGGACAAAGAAAAACAGTGAGTAAAAGTATTCCTCTAGGTTCTCTAATCTTAATTTCTAATCCAGTGGTTGATACCTCAGTATCTGCTGTGAGAAGTTGTCTTTTTGTTCAGTGGTGATGCGGGACGAAGGGAAGCCGGGGGGTTGCAGTGCCTCTTTCAGCCACACGGCGAGCAGAGAGAAGCAGTGCTTATTCAGACTGAACAACACTTCTGCAAACTGGTCCATCAGACTCCGGGAAGCTCCGCCCCCAATACCCTGGAAGAGGAGGAAAAAAAGACACCTGGTTTTTAACATTTATTCAAATTAAAATGTTTAAAAAGCAAAGCCTCCCCATTGCATGACGCTGCCACTGCCATGCTTCACAGTTTGCATTTAGTATTTTCATATTAGCCGCATGCTTCTTGACGTTTTCTCTGATTTAGATTCATGTCCGTTTGCAGTTGATGGATGAACTCTTTGATGTTCAAAGCTTTGGGAGATCATTCAAGTTTGTCGTTAAATAACCAAATCCCTGCTTTGAGCGTCTTCCTAACTTTTTCCCCTGCCTGTCTGCTGCACCCCTTGGTCTTCATTAGGGCTGCAACTAACGATTATTTTAAAAATTGATGAATCGGCCGATTATTATTTTTGATTAATCGATGAATCGGACAAAAATATTTTTTATATTAACCTCTTTATTCCAGAATAAAACATTTTAGACAGAAATCAAACAAGCACACAAGTAAAGGTTGCTCATTAACTGTACTGGTGCAATATGAAAAATAAATGTTTGTGTTAAAACTACGCAAAACTTACATGAGAAATGTAGCTGTACATCCACAAAATATAGGCTACTTTGTTTCATAAAGGCAAAAAAAGACATTTTTTTTGTTTTTAAAAGGCCTCTAAGGGGTTCAAACAATAGGCCCCCCCATTTCAACAAATGTTTTTTTAGACTAATAGAGTTCCCATGCCTTTTAAGACAGGAAAGTATAGCAGTTAAAGTTGCTACTTGAGAAAATACTGAACCATAGAGATAAAAATAGCAATGTGATTCAAATTATAAATTGTATTTGGAATAAAAATGAGAAACTAGGGGTGCTAAAAAACACATCCTCCAAGACAGATATTTACATGGGGAATGTGGCAGATAATTAATTGACATATTACTGATCTTTGCTGGATTTTATTCTGCTTTTTACTTCCCATAAATTGCAGTGTTGATCTTTGTGTTTTGGTTAGGTGACAGTTAAACTTTTAAAAGCCTTTGACTTAATTTGGTGCAAGTTAATTTCTTTATTTATAGCATTGCAATCTTAAAATAAGCTAATCTAAAATGAAATTAAAAGTAAAAATAAGTAGCCAACCCTATCACTGTCTGTAACCTACTAACACGCAAGGAAAGCATCAGATGAGCTACCTGGGAAACTAACGTTACGTTTCCCCACTTAAAACCAAACAAACATGGCCGCCCACCCTGCTGATCAGCTCTTCTTCACTGCCATCGAAGGATCCAACATGTTTTCTTTTCAGTGTGCTGCATCATAACAGGGGTGCTTCCGTGCTATGTTGGCTGCGTTGTTTCTACAAAAGTTGTATGTTACGAAATTTTTTTCACTTTACAAAGCCGCAGGCTATTTTAATTATTGTAGATCAATTTATACCAGTTAGTCCCGGCGCATGCGCCGCTTCATTTGCAGCCCGCTGGACGCTGAGGGTAAACATCCAAGCGCTCTGACTGCAGCGCCAGGTAGGGATTTCTGTGGGAAGGGAGAAAGGGGTTGGATGGGAGAGCGCCCACCTGCAGCAAACCCGCATACCTTTGTCTGAGGGGTCTGGAAAAGTCGCTGAGTTGGAACACTGCAACGTAGCTTGGTCATCGCCAGGCCATATTTTTCTTCCCCGATGACGCATGGGCGGGCGGCGGATGACGCATTAATCAAGGACACAACTAATCGATGATTAAATTTTGTTGCCAATGCTTTTAAAAGTCGATTTTATCGATTTTATCGATTCGCTGTTGCAGCCCTAGTCTTCATGATGCGGTTTGGTTACCAATGTTCTCGGGGATGGACATACCAGTAGACGTTTGACTGAATTTTATTCTACTTAGGGAACATAAACAAATGGGGCTGCGTTCAAACACACATCTAGGTTCTGAAATCTTAAAAAGGTTGAAAGAAAAGAGGTAAGGTGGTGTTACTTACCTCCAGCACAGCTTGCACCAAAAGCTTGCCGTCCTCCTGTACCACCCTGGCTAACGGAGGGACGTCTGAGCAGTGCGGCAGCAGCTCCGTCTACCAAACCCCCAAAAAAAAAAAACATTTCAGACATTTTAAAGACAAACTGTAGACATTCAGCAGTGTGTATTTATGCGCATGTGATGCTTACAAAGAACAGACATGTTGACTTGACCGTTGGGGCCTCTGGAAACTTTAGAGACAGAATTCCTAAAGTTTGGAGAAGAAGATGGAAATCATTGTCATGTCGACATGTGCCGAGTGGATCTCTGCACGGGGAGGCGTGCCTGAAACAGTCCGGTGCCGACTTACCGCAGTGGAAAACTGCCTTCACATCAAGACTCTCCGACAAGAACAAGTCGGGCTTCCGTTTGAGGGCCTACGAGGCAGATAAAAGCAATAAGGCATTACGTTTCTGTAGGCCCGACTCGTTCGCTACTGCTCAGCCACATTCCACTGCATAAGCTCCTTCAGAATACTGTCAACAACAACACCCGCTAAGCCTGGTAGCCGGATCTGATGGCAACAGAGGACCAGATCTGCCTACCAGGCTACAGTGCTCTCTATCCAAACGCATACGGAGATCCTCCAATGCAGAACTGATGCAGGTATAACAAACAAATTGCAAAAAATCAAACTTTGAAATCATTTGAAACTTAAGTCAAAAACTAAAGGCAATGGTGGTTTTTGGCTTTGATTCAGCTTCAACTCTATTGCATCTTCCTTGTTTTTTGGTTGACTGGACAGAATATGCAACAGAAGTGTGTAATAAGTAATTAACATGTGCAGATAAAGAGAAAGACAACTCATCTCATAATAATGAACTTATTCAGGATGGAGGAGAGGAGAGAGGGAGAGAGGGACAGGGAGAAAAGGCCAGATCTATCCAAAGATAGAAAACAAAGGAAGAATGAAGACAAAAGACAAAAATAGAATAAAAACGAGAGAGCCATCAGCCAATTAGTTGGTGCAGATTAATATTAGCTGAATATTAATTCATTTGGGCTTTGATCGGCTCTGGGCTGGAATGACTTCAGAGGAGGACTGGGCTCAAAGACTAACCTAAAGTCACCTGGAACCACCTGATGACGGCTCAGCGTCAGCTAAACCATTTCAGGACAAATGATGCTTTTCAATCCTAATGTGTCAGTGAAGAACAATTCAGACACATTTGGCTGCTTTAAACGGCATATTGTTAATTACGTCTGCAATTAACGACGATTTTGCTAACCAATTAATCAGTCGAATATTTTTTTCGATTAATGATCGAATAAGAAAAATGTTGCTTAAAGAAGACTTTTTACCAAACTAAACCAAGTGAAACTAAAACTTCTGGAAAATATTTTGGATAGAGCAGATTGATAGCAAAGGTTTTTTATCTTTAATGCAAAATGTTTACATATTATTTTTAGCAATTTTGGTATAATTACTGCTCTAAATGGGTTCCTCTGTCAGCTAAATTCATGTTTTAGAGTCTACACTCCAATTAACAAATAAATCGATAACTAAACTAGTTGATTATTTCAATAATTGATTAATCCCAATTAATTGTTTCAAGCCTAGAATAAATTATATCTGCTTTTAATTGATATTAAGGAGCGCAGTGAAAGTTTGAATTCCTCACAAAGTCTAAATTAAACTACAGTCTGTTTACTGGTCAGACAAAAACAGGTTTGGCTAAAGAAAAGAGTGATGTAGTTCTCTCTCTCCCCCACACAGTGCTCCACACTGCTGCTCAGCTGGCTGATATAGGCACCAGGGTTTCTCCTTTGCTTGCAAGTAAGACAAGAGGTTCAGAAAAGGATCCAGTCAAGAAAAATATCAGAAACATTTCCAGACACTTTATGCACTAATTTCCTCCAGCTGACCAGCAGTCCACAGCAACATGTGTGGGAGAGTTTAAAGTCATTTGGAAAAGAGCTCTATGAAACCTTAAAGTACCTGAGGACACCAGTAACCCCCCCCCCTTACCTAGCTGACTGCAGGCTCTGGCAGAGCAGGCAGCCCGGCTAGATAAAAACCAAGGCAGACAGGAATAATATTCTGCACAAGTTTTTATAAAAGACACCTGATTTTAACAGCAGTGTAAACAATCGTTGCCTTTCTGTTTAAATAAGCAGTTTTAAAACATCTTTCTGTTAATGCTGTGAAAAAGAGAAACTATGATAGAAATATCAGTAAAGTAGGATATATTAAGAATATAATCTATTTCATTTTTTAAGTGTTTATTTCTGCTAATATTGGTGATCTTGGCTAACAGCTGATAAAAAACCCATCATTCAGTTTCTCAGAAAATGAAAAAAACTAACATAAGACCAATAAAACTTTAATCTATCGAAGAAAGATTCTATTATAGCGCAGACAATGATGAAGTAGATTTATTAAGTAGACTGTTATAGAGGGAATCCACAAGGCGGGAAACTATAGAAGGTCAATGCCTGAGAAGATCACAGGCTGCTGCCTTCCAGCATATTCAGAGGAAGCATGCTGAACATTTGGTGCCAGGGAACTAGTAGGTTAAAGTTAATTAAACAATATTAACTGTGAGAAATAAAGAATTAAAGTTGTTAGATTAGATTAGATGAGCTTTATTGATCTCACAGCGGAGAGATTCATTGTTTACATATTGGCATAGTAATTAAAGAAAAGGTGCAAACAAGGAGGAAAAATGTGCATTAAGAGTAAATATATATATATATATATATATATATATATATATATATATGGTATACTGTTTTTGTTTTCGCTTCACAGGAAAAATAGACCCCTTATATTAAATAGTCAACCAGGCTGTTAGGGAAAAAATTAAAATCAATACTTCTATCTTCAGGTCAACATCTGCTGTTTGGGCATTGAGACAAATAATGTAGTTTTTTTTACTGACTTGAACATCTTTGCATCACTTTACTTAATTATTATTTGTTTCTAATTAATGACAGACTGTTGCCAAATTCATGATACTCTTATTATTAGCCGGTTATTTTGTATATTCTTTATTATATGCATGTTATTTTACAGAGATAAGCAGGAATTTATAGATTGTGGCGCTAATTTGGAGCTCATCTAGATAAACCTTCACTTTATCATTGGAAATTATTAATTTCTTATTCTTTAGAGGATATAAATACATGCTGTAATGTCATTTTAGATCATAAAGTAAAAAGATAAATCATTTTTTAAAACAGATTTATTTTTTAAATGGTCTTTTGTTTAATGCTTGGCTCATCTGGACTGAAAATAGAAATAAAAACGTCTTTAAAAAGAACGTTATAAACTCAGTTCCTCCTTGGGGTGTGAATCATTTTTGCAGCATTTACTATAATCTTGTGTCAAGCTGCTCCTGGATCAAAACACATCCGAAGCTTCTTAGCAAGTGGAGACAGAACAAGCTGCTCCCTGTCCAAAGTCCTCTTTAAAATAAAAGCAGATTTAGCATTTAGTTTGGAAACCAAGGTCCCAGAGTTCAATGTGACGTTTGCTCCCCAGTCAGCATCGCTCCACCATATTTTATCAATTTCAAAGTCAAGGCAGGTTCTAGCACTTTAGAGAGCTTTAAGCTCTGCTGAAAAGCATCACCTTCTGCCAACAGTCTGAATATCTGCGGTAATGATGTCATTATGCTTGTGTGGAAGCAGCTGGAAAAAAATCTAAATCTAGATAAGTAATTTTTTCTTAAAATAAGTGCATTTGCTGTTGGACTGAGGAGGTAAAAGAGACATTTTGCCGATGGAACAAGACACTTTACACGTCAAATAAGAAAACACAATTGCATTGACTTATTTCAAGTGCTTATGGTCTAAATATTTTATTTTAAGAGTAAAAATACTCATTCCATTGCCAAACTATCTCATTTACCTACTCAAATTAATAGTAAATGCACTTAATTTAAGAAAGTTTTACTTATTTCTAGGTCGTTTTTCCAGTGAAACAGATCAAACCCCAGAAAGTGTTTGGAGTATTGATCAGAAACAGGACACCGCAGACGAGGCCGAAACCTCAGCAGAGCCACACGCTGATCTCTGCGTTGATGCAGGACTTCCTACAGAAGGAGCCTGTTTCATTTGCTTGTTTAAATCTTTTTCTTTCACCTTAGTATTCCCATTTTCTGAGAAACTGAATATCGGCCATCACTGACTCCAGGCCATTCAAGATCAATCACAGAGATTTAAAGAAATAGATGATTAAACTGGATCAAACTGTGTGGATTGGATCTATAAACGTATTCTAGTTTTGAACTAAATTATTTAAATTCACTTTTCCATATTTTTTCCTCTCATTTATCAAACATTACAGTGTGACTTTTTTTTCCTTCTAAATCAAAGTATTGTGAGTAGGGCTGCAACTAACGATTATTTAGCAAATCAATTAATCTTTCAATTATTGTTTTGGGGTATTCTATTAATAATCTGTTAAATAATCCTTAAGGAAGACTTTTTGCTAAAATAAACCAGGTGAAACAAACGTTTCCACTTGAGGAGTTCTGATAGAGCATAATTACAGACAGAAACATTTATTTAATCTTAAACAAAATGTTTACATATTTTTTTGTTCGCTCTATTAACTAAAGTTAGGTTTTTTAACGATTAATTGATTACTAAATTAGTTTGAGATTATTTGAATGATCGATTAATCTAGTTAATTGTTTCAGCCCTAATTTTTACTGGTGGATTCTGCAAGCAAAACTAAATTCTACAGTAACTCAGGTTTGAGTGGCGAGGCGACTGTTAGAGTCTAAAAGCATCTGAGGAGAGACGAATGTCCCTTTTTCAAACAGCTCCCTGGAGTGTTTCATTCCACTGCCTCTGCTTTGTGATGGGACACCTTAGGGCCCAGTAACAAAGAAAAGAAAGAGCTTTAGAGAGAAGGAGAGGAAGATAGAAGAAGAGTGAGAATTAAGAGGAGAAAGAAAGAGAGAGAAACCCAAAGTGAATGAAATAAGAAACCAAAAAACACACCTGAGCTTGGAGTTGCATAAATGAATCAACAATATCAGGATGATCCCTGGGTCCTATAATATAATAAAGATGAAACTTAACAAATCATAAGAGAGAATAAGAATAATATACAAACAGCAACTTAATAGATTCAACAGTCATGTGGAAATAAAAGAGAACCAAAAATATTTCATCCAAATAATTTACATGTGAGTAAGGAACAAAGGGGCAGAGGAGTGGGGTGGGAGGGGGGGCATATGAAGCTTTGGCAAAGTCTTTGAAGAAGAGACCAACCAAAAACAAACAACAGGCAGAGGACGAACACATGGGTCTGTTTGGAGGGAAACAAAAAAGAGAAGTAACGAGAGAAAAACAAAGAAACCTAAAAAGCAAAGGTGGGTTTGGAGCGGGAACCCAGGAGGCACCTCTGCTACCGTTACAGGATGAGGGGGGGGCTACTGAAGCTGAACGGACCCCCCTTC
This sequence comes from Cyprinodon brontotheroides, assembly GCA_018398635.1. Lineage (NCBI taxonomy): Eukaryota > Metazoa > Chordata > Actinopteri > Cyprinodontiformes > Cyprinodontidae > Cyprinodon > Cyprinodon brontotheroides. Next base: position 951,368 of record JAGKQL010000049.1, read on the forward strand.
CTGTACCAGCAGCAGCTTCATGTTCAAATCAAAAGAATCACATTCCCTCTTGGATTTAAAGAAAGCCTTAGCAGAGAAGCTGCCAGAAAGATCCATTTAAACGAATCCTTCTGGTTCCTAGAATCTACGCTTCAGTCTATAAGACACAGCCTTTTACTGTATGACATCACCTCCCGTATGCTGCACACAAATTACAAGACTTCTTAGAAAATACAAATAACATTAGAAAATGCTTAAAATTTACAGGCAAACATCTTTTCTAGGTGTTTTTTTCCACAGAAACATAGAGGATTTAAATACATCAAACAATCAGATGAGTTAGAAATGATGTTGGAGGAAAAAAAAGAAGCATAGCAGGTGTCTATAGTGAGCGCCCAGCTTTGTCTGTTCCCAAACATGCAGCTTTCATCCACCATATGATCCTGTGAGACGATACAGAGCCCTCTATTACCTACTGTAGGGGTGGAACGGTTCACAAAATCCACGGCTCGGTTCACGGTTTCAGGTCACGGTTTTCGGTTCGGTATATGTTGATTGTTAGCCTGACATGTTGGTCGTGTTGCTGTTAGCATAAACAAAACGCGGTTGCACAATGCTTGCACACTGTTGCACTTTATCCACAGCTTTCTTTCCTCCATCCATCGAGTGTCACTCTAAATGCAAAAGTGTGGTCCCACATGTTAAGCAGTACCTATAAAGTCTATGCTGGCTTCTATAGTATAGCAACTCCTGTTCTTTCCCACCGCCATACCCACAACAATTCTCCACAAATGTAAATTCCTGATTTTTTCTGCTACACCTGGTGTAGGTACCAGATTGACTCGGGCCTCGGCCTTTTGATGACGCCATAATATGGTAACTCCCGCCACTATATGGCAACGCCACTCAGAACGATATGCAAATCTGCAGTTTCAGTCACTTTCAAACAGTATCAGAGTGGACTTTAATCTCTGAATATACTTTGTATTTGTAGTATTTTTTGTTTTTTGGTGTAATATTACAAGTTTATTTTTGTATCCCTTTAGCTTCATTCTCCTGAATTTATTCTGGTTACAAATGCAGACCGCTGGCTCAATGTAGTTTGTTTGAGTGGCGTTGCCATAATGTGACGCCATCGGGAGGCGCAAGGCCCATGGCGAATTCGGTGACGCCATCGGAAGGCGCAGGGACCATGGGAGAATTTCTTCGTAAAATTGTCCGCTTACAAACCGCAATCCCGCCAATAAAGCTTACCCCCCGCTTATACTTTACTTTAGTAAGCTGTCCGTCCAGACCAATCAAAATGTTTGGCGCGAATTGTGCAAACGCTAAAACAATTATGTGCGTTTACGCCATCAAAAGGCGAGGCCCCTCGAGTCAATCTGCGCAGCCCCGGAGTCGGCCCTGGTACCTGGCGCGACCGCTACGCTTTGCTTTTGCTTCTTCTTTTCTTCTTGTTTACTACTGGTATTGGCTTTGTCGCAGAAAGTAATCACCACCTTCTGCTCTTGAGGTATACCTCTATGAGAAAGGAGCAGCGCGAGCGCGAAACCGAACGCAATACTGAATCAACCTGGATATTAGAACTAACGGTTCGATGAGTTTTAGCGTATAAACCGCTCCATCCCTAATAACCATTGGAACCCCAGAAAAAGATGTTAAATAACCCTAATATACTGCTTTTTATTGCGATAATCGCGACTAAACATTGTTCGAAAACATCCACTTCAGAATTAAAACATTTGACTTCCAGTTTTCCTCATAAATCCAAATTCTGAAACGTTTATCTTCTTTAACTCCAAATCTCTGTTATTTAGACCCCTAACTGTTATGATCAAAACATTTTAACTATATTTTTTTCACTTCCGGCACCAGCAGGGAGCAGGCAGCCTGTTCCACACAATTTCCACATTGTGGGACGATAAAAGGATTTTCTATTCTATTCTATTCATTTTAAATCTAAATAAAAATATATGATCTCACTGTTGGAATATGATTTTCAAAAATGTTTTGTTGTGTTTTATTCAGTTTCTGCCTTAAGAAATGCTGTAGATTTGATCTCTTATTAGATGCAACACAAAATGGTCCTTTTTTTAGATGGCTCTTCTTCCATTGAACCAGTTAAACGAGGGAGATTTTAACGTTTATTCTATCTGATGCCTCGGTTTTTACCTCCACTAAATAAAAGGCACTTAAACAAAAAGTTGAGACCTCTAATTTTTTTATGGGATTATCCAGCTGCAATAAGATGAAATAAACTGGAGTTTTTTAGACATCTTTACCAGGGGTGGCAATGATTTGCAAGATTATTCCACACAGAGAGCTGTGATGGGGAGTCTGTGCAGCTTCCCTGTGAGCCGACAGAATAAGCCGCCGGGCTCTGTGCCGGGACTGAACTCTGTTTAAATATTATTGTGTACTGCAGGATCCTGCTCAGAGGGGAAAAGAGAGACTTAAAAGCAAGAGGAAAGCAGCCATTACTCAACCATTTGAAGCGAGAGGAGAGAAGAGGGGGAGAAAGAGAAGGGAGGACACAGAGGGGGGAGGCGTCAGCCAGACCCGAAACAAATAATCTAAAACAATTTAAGAAAAATGAACCTCTTTGATCCCTAAATGATTTAAGTAAAATAAAAATAAAGACATATATGAAGCCTTAATTAATCCGTACATGTAAAAACAATGAATGAATAAATAAAAACCAAGCAGAGATCAGAGAAACTCAAAATGTGACATGTTGACTTTATGAGTTTCCAGCAAATCATAAGTGGAAAAATATTTTAAACGACAGCAAAGACAAAAAAAGGGTCTGCATTGATGAAATCTTTATTCAGGCTTCGAACTGCCATGTTTTCACTTCCCACAGCCAGACAGAAACCAGTACCTGAAAGTTTCTTTTTTCCCCTAATGATGTGTGAACTGTTTGTTGTTCATGATTTTCAGACAAAACAAAATGAAAAAAAAAGCTGAAAAACATTAAACGAAGGAACACAGGACAGCCTCTAAAGTTTGTTTGATGGTTTTACACACATAAGCCAGTGGTAAAGAGGAGACCTGGATCATAACTGCCATTAAGGTAGATATTTCATGTTTTTAATGTTGTTTGATCACATTAAAAGTTCTATTCACTTGTAAATATTCTGATTTGAAGCAGCACAAAAATTAGTGAAGGGAAAAAGAGTTAAATCTAATTAATGTAATTATGGAAATGCTGACATTAAAAACTTTCTCTTTTCCAAACCCGACAGGTTGGTCTGGATGCTCATCATTCACTGCTTATTCTGCTTTGTCACTGGTTTGCTTTGGCTACACTGGAATTGGCTCTAACTGACACGTATCACTGCGAAAATAATCCGGTATACAGCAGCGAAAGCTAAACAGGCAACGCTGTTTTCTAAAAAGACCAAAGAGAGTTTGGATATTTCCTGATCCTTCACCTGAACACAAACTGCTGAGAATCCTGAAACTCCCACCTCTGCAGGACCCCTACCTTGCTGGAAGACGGACAGTGTTACCGAGGTAACCAGCTCAAACAAAGCCTTGATTGGTGGGAAGTGGTCCGTCTCGCTGGCGAAGATATGCACCATCTGAAACAGCAGGTCAACATTTCAGACCGCAGCAGTTTTTTTAACTTCAAAGTCAAATCTGAGTCAAATTTCCAGATATTCAGATATAAATCAAGTATAAACATGAATTTAAAAAACTTAACTGGACAATTATAGCAGGAAAATAAGGATGGAAGGATTTCCTTTTGGTTTTCAGTTCATACGGTTATGTTGTTCTTGGTTTCTTATTTAAAGCAACCAACTAATGAAGGGCTGCGGTTCAAACGGCGCAGCTTAACACAGTAGAGCATCCAGACTAAAGCTGGTTAGTGGTACATTAATAAAACTTAACTTAATGATGCATTATTAGATATAGAGACAAAAGTATTCATTAAATTCTGAAACTGGTATTTCTAAACCATTATTTTTGTTTTAAATTTGAGTCTAAATTTGGCTAAGATTAAGTGAGATAATTTAGAGGCTGAAAACTTTGACATCTTGAAAGTAACACAAATAAATAAAGGGCCTTTTCATTGTTTAGCAATCAAGCAAACTAATTTTAAAACATTTTCTGACAACAAACAGCCTTTGGAGCTTCATCCCTTTAAAAATGTAAATGAAGGCAGGAGATCCTGCTGCTGTAAACAGAAAACAGATTGTTTTTCACTGGTTTTCATGCTTCATACGTCCCCTGCCTAAATAAAACATCTGCTCATGTCAGCAGATGGTGTTATTAAATACTCGCTCACTCCCCTGCATGCTTACCTTTGATAATTGGCTTCTGATAAACTATCTAGACTTCATTGTATTTCTGCAACTGTCAATCACATGTGTTGCATTGACCTGAACCCGGATTTTTGGAGGAAAACTGCAAGAAAATTGACTTTATGTTAAGTTTTTGATATTTAAGAGTAGGATAGGGAATAATACTACTTCCTTACTGCCTTGTACGCTTTAATCTGCTTTCTAATATCAAAAGCCTATCCTGCTGCTGGGAGGAAAAAACTGCTGTTTAAAATAACAATGCTCTTTTGAAGAGCTGTTAAACGCTAAGATTTTTTCCATTGGGTCCTTGATTTTCGTTATTCCATCATGTTCTGCTCACCCATATGAGTCATAGGTATCATTTGGAGCCGTTCTGAAGTTATTCGCGTTAGGGTATAAAATAAACTGTCTTCATCATTTATGATACGCCAGCATTCAGAACATGTAGTAGCGAATCACTGTCCCCCAGACATCAGCAGTTATATTATTTTATGCTTTTTATTTTTTTTTAAAACAAAGTGGAGTGTGTGTGATGTCATCCGTGTAACTCCACTGGAGTGTTGACAGGCAGCCCGGGCTACAGGGCGGCTTACGCTTCTACCTCTTCTTATTTATTCTCCTAGCTAATCTCTGAAAGATGGTTCAATTCCATTTGAGAGGCGAGATCATCTGTGTGCTTAGCGCCTGGAACATCTTCCAGGCATGTGAGGAAAATCATAAAGCAGCAAAGTGCCCCACAGCAGAGCACGGATGAATGAATCCAGCCGGTAGCAGGCGCTGGATGGCGATCATACACGCGCAAGCTTTGTTTCAAAACATATAAATATGACAAAAATATGCAACTATGAGGATGTCTGGGGGACGGTGATTGGCCCACATGTTCTTTAAACGCTTTACGGCGTACCATAAAATGATAAATGATGAAACACTCTTTAGTTTGTGCCTTCAAGTCGTTTGCACCATAGGAAGGCGTTACCCCTGATATAAACCTATAACGGAATATCTTCTCAGGAACGGCCCAAATGACACTAAACTCATATGGGTGAGCAGAACATGATGTTTTATAACGTAAAATCAAGGGACCAATGTAAAAAAAATGGCGTTCCCTTTAACTCTTCTTCAAAAGAGCATTGTTATTTTAAACAGCAGTTTTTTCCTCCCAGCAGCAGGATAGGCTTTTGATATTAGAAAGCAGATTAAAGCGTACAAGGCAGTAAGGAAGTAGTATTATTCCCTTAAAATGACAGCAACTTCCTGAATGTTTAAAAAAAAATTTTCAAAACTGAAGTAATATTTATCAAGAACTAATCATTGACCACTTCATAGAGACCGGCTAAACACAGAGCACCTTTCAAACACAAACGTTTCCTTAAAGCTCTTGTCACACCCTGATGATTTAGACCAGCGTTTGCCTGCTGTAGGAAAAAATCTGGCAAAAACGCTGGCACACGTTGGATAAGTTATGCGTACATTTTGTATGCTATGAGCACGCTGAAGTATGCTGGCACACGTCACATGCTTAAAATATCTGGACGTATGCCAGCGTATGCCTTACGTGGGCCATAAGTTACAGCTACGTTATCTGATTGTTTGCATATGTTAACTTGTTTTAGTAACTTGTGCATAACTTCTCCCCAACGCATATCAACGTATCTGACGTGTTCCAGACGAGCGCTAAACGTGTTTCTATCTTCCAGCTACTGTATAATGGCGTATTGTAAGCATTTTGGTAGGAGGAAATCATCAGTTCTCCTCCAGACATTATCCCCTTCATAGGGTGAGCCAGAAGGTGAGAGTGATGGATCCTCCCTGCGTTCACGGCCACAACTAACAAACCTCCTGGCAAACATGACACTGTATCTGTATCTTCCTTTTTCTTTATTCTTTTTTTTTTGGCCGGCGGTAAACAGCTAGGTTAATACCGTGATCAAATCTTTTTATGCAGCCCGGGCGCCACCGGGCGCATTGCTGCCCCCCCAGGACACTGGCTTGTGATATTTCATGGGCATTACGCTGCCGTGTACAATGCATAAGTTAGGCTGTATTTGGACTTAAATTCTGGACCCATTATGAACACACTATGCTACGGAAGAGGATTAGGGCCGCTGAAAAAAAAAAAAAAAAGTTAACAAATTTTTATTTTATTTCAGTTTAATATGGGAAAAAAACTCAGAATTCTGACTTTAATCTCAGAATTTTGGATCTTAATGTAGATGGGCACTATCAAGGAAGAGATGTGGAGCACTCAGCTTCACTGACAAAGATGTGAGTTTTTTGGGAGGAACAGTGACACATTGGTGGAAAATGACGGAATTAGGCAACTTTTTACACTCCCTGAGGGGTCCCCCATTAACGGAAGAGCAGAAGGTCATTAAAACAAAGCGAGCTAGTCTCTAAAACAGACATGGCTATGGCTTGATGCTAACATGTTTGTTATCTGTCAGAATTCTGAGAAAAAAAGTCAGAATTTTGAGAAAAAAGTCAGAATTCTGACAAAAAAGTCAGAATTCTGACAAAAAAGTCAGAATTCTGAGAAAAAAGTCTTTTTTCCCATATACCTGAAATAAAATTTAAAAATCTGTTAACTTTTTTTTATTTTTTTAGTGGCACTAATCCTCTTCCGTACTATGCATATGCCCAAACTTGAAAAAAATAATTAGAAAGTTCAGCGTATGTCAGCGTTTTAGAAGATTCCGGGACGTCAGGCATAGGCTAAATCAGCAAGGTGTGACAGGGACTTATTGAACTCACGTTTGGGCAGGGCAGCTCTACTACCTTCACTTTTGTTCTACGGCTTTCCACACCTTATCCCCATGACTCTCATGTTTGACTTTGTTTTGTTCTAACAGATTTCAGACAGAGTAATGAACCCAGCATTCAGAATTCACCTTTAAACGGGTCAATTATTTCTAAAGAAGCAAATCTATTTATCTTTAAACAAAATAACAGGACTTATTCATAGAGAAATATTCGCCTAAAGTGTTATGTCATTTCTGACAAGGAAAAAAAGATGAATAAGGAAATTAGTCACGGTAAATGCTCTCCTTTTTGTCTCTTATTAGAAAATAGTCTATTTATAAATAAATGAATCTTTTCATTATATTTCATCAAACAGCGGGAAGCTTAGAGCCTAGTTAGGAATTATACTCAGGATATTTCCCAACCAAACAATCTGTCCCTTTAATTTTTCAGCTCACTCCATGCCTTCGCTAACAAAGCTCCATTCGTCTTGTGCCTTTCGCTGTTTCGTTGGCCGTATACCTGTCGTGTTAGGTCAAGAGCAGATGCCTGGGGAATCGTACTGTACATCTGGCCGAGCATTTCACTCAGCTGAGACACCATGGGGGCGAAATCATGCAGGAGGGTCTTCACGGACTTCTCGAAGATGGCGCACACCGCCTGCAAAGCATCAAACACTGCAGTGGGTCGACCCAGACATAGAGAGGTGAGCGGAACGGGACTCTGCGTATCTACATACCTCTACCACCTGGGAGTCGTTCAGCCACTTACTCAGAACCTTTTGTATGAGAGCAAAAACCTGCTGCAAAACGACCACAACCTGAAACCAGGAAGATAGGTGGAGATAAAATATAGAAATAATAAAAAAAAACAGCCAGTAAAATCTGAACATGACAAGTGCTTCACTAAATAGAAGTCAGTTCTATCAATGCCATGGACACGTGTAAAAACCTTAAAGTGATGCTTTCCCTTTACTGTTAGCCATCATCACACTACAGTGATTGGCGTCTATAGCCGGGCAAACACTGTTTGACTTTTTAACCTTTTTAGGGACGATTTTCCAGTCGTGCCATGCGTGGTGTAGTGTACAGGGGGGTAACGAGGGGCGATCAGCCTCTCACGACCACCTTGCCATCGGGAAACTTGAAGTAAGGAGTAGGGCTGGGAATTTTCGCCAAAGTCATGAATCGATTTGATTTTGATTAATACAGTTCTAAATCGATTAAATTCGATTTGATCTGTTTTTATAATAATGAAAGTGGTTCAACTGTGTTTCAAAATAATTTTCATGTATCTCTATTTTTCCAGTTTCAGTGAAGCCTGGCTTTACGTTTTAGCTTTTTCGTAGTGTTCGATGAATGACGACAATCGGATTTTGCCGCTATTTAATCTTTTCTTCGGTTAAGCTAGAATGGAAAGCTTCATAGGCATGTCCGGACAATGTCCTTAAACAACCTTAAACGTTTCTTTTTAAATATGCTACTCACGAGGTCGCCAGCGCTGTTCAATGGCGTGCTCCAAAAAAAAAAAAAAGTTTCTCAGAAAAGTAAAACGCTTCCTGTAGTGTTTTATTTAGCATTTTGTAAATCCCCATTTGAGTTCTGTAGAAATAGTCAATATTCCGCTGCCACCGGAACGGAAATGGGGCCTGTGGGGCTGTTTTGGTTGTAGTCTTTTAAGCTTCACTTCTGTGTAACTCTGACGCCAAGGTGCTAACGCCTCTGTTAAACACCTTTTAAAAACTCTGAAAATGGAATACCTGAAGGTGGATTCTTGATTCTCGACGCCGGAGTACACAGAGTGAAGTTTTAAAAAGACTACAACTGTGTAAACAGGCCCCATTTCCGTTTCGGTGGCAGGCGAATATTGACTATTCCAACAGAACTCAATGGGATTTACAAAATGCTAAATAAAACACTACAGGAACGGTTTTTCTTTACTTACCAGTTTTTGGAACGCCATTGAACAGCGCTGACGGTACGACCACGGTGAGTAGCATATTTTAAAAAAGAATGTTTAAGGTTGTTTTTAAGGACATTATCGGAGCATGCTCTATGGAAGCCATTCTAAAGCAACCAGGTGGATCTCAAAATGAGCCAAAAAGCAGAGACAGGAATAATTGTCAAAATCTTTGTGTCGCATCATTCGATTTCATCCTGGACACTACAGAAAATGGGCTAAAAGTGTTAAAACCCAACTTCCCTCTTAAACAATAAAGTGCAAACTTGTAAATCAGACCGCTTTAAACTTGAGATGTGAACAAAACTGTCTCAAATGAAAGTGCAAACTGGTTTGTGAAAAGTGAAAAAGTGAAGCTTTACCTCGAAGCGAAAGCAGACGCGGTATAGTGGGAACACAGCAGGACATGCATTAGCTGCATTATCTCTCGCTGCACAAACCATATTTGGCAGCGCTGTCTGTAACTACAGGGTGTTTGCTGGTCAGCCCCATTTATTTAATGTCTTCAATCAACCTATTGGCTACTTATTTGCGCAGCTTTCTGGCTTAAAGTAATCTTGACTGCATGTTTCCTGCTCATTTGAATGTGAACGCCACGAGCGCCACACACTATAAAACGAAGGTCGATCTCATTCCCTAGACATCGCATTCTGCAAAAATCGATTTAGTGATACAAAAATCCCATTAAATCCGATTTTTTACCCACCTTAGCCCTAGTCGGAGAAAATGAAACATGTTAGAAATTCAGTCGGTCGACGTCGTTTAAGGTGGTAGGTGGGCAAATCACTCATTGCGCAAACAAAGGATTCTTCTTCTTCTTCCCCCTCAGAGGAAAACACGAGGGGTGCAATGAGTGAAATGGGAGTTCTTTCAGTCAAATTGACAGACGGTAGTAGTATATACGCTTCAGTTCAGCCAATTCTTTTGTCCCAAATACGTGCCGTAAGCTTTTCTTTTTAGGGCTTTTTCAGCACAAAATTGCCCAAATTGCCAAGGCAGCTTATTTTCTCCTAGTGAGCTTCATATTCCTCTGCTACTCATTTGGCTTCCAGATAGACGCAGTCCGAAGTAGCGCCATCCTCACTGCGGAGCTGAGAGTCCTCACGGTGTTTTGTATACAGTACAGCAGGCAGTAGATCGCGATCAGAGCTGCCAGGTCGCACGGTGTGAGAACATACATCGTGAGCTGTGAACTTTTAAACTTCTGCGGGTTTCGCCGCATAGTTTGAGCTGTAGCTGCGCGCAACGATTGAAAAAAATAGTACGGTGTATGCCCGGCTTTAAGCTACCCAATTATATCTACAGGCTGGTTGTGGGGTGTAGAGACGGACCGGGTTTGGTCCTGGAGGGGGTGGGGTTGCTTTAACCGGTGGAGCGGAGCCGTCCGACGACTCATCGTCCTGCTTGCTGATGTCGAGCGTAGTGAAGAGGTTGGAGAGCAGCCCCAGGATGTGAATGATTGCCAGTTTATTGGAGGGGTTAGGCTGTAGGAAGGAAACAGAGAAAGAGAAAAAACTTTAATCCTAACAAAGAGTTTGCTTTCATTTTTAGACTTCATTTAACAGAAACAGAAACATGACAGTTATATATATTTTCAAATAAATTCTGCATTACAACATAAAAAAAATGTATTAGCTGAGAAAAGAACGACACAATTACATTAACAGTATTCTGTTTAGTAATAATTTAACTACTTATATTGCTCAGATTATTCTTTGATAGGATCTCATTTATTTTGATTATTAATTTAAAAAAGGAAGAACAAATTAAAATGCAAACAACTAAACAAGAAAGGAGGAAAAGCTTTTCTCACACTAGTTTAATCAGTGCAAACACAGGCAGGTTGTTTTCCTAATTAACAACAAACCGACCAATATTTACCATAAAGGTTTTCTTAACAGTTTTCACTCATATTTAAAAAAATAATAATAATAAGTTCAGTTTACAGGTACATGTCCAACTAAAAACTTGATTCAATAAAAACAAAAATTAAAATCGAATAATTGTGTAAAAAAAAATGTATGCTAACTCAGATCTTTGCAAAAATGATGTAAATACACTTTGAATCGATCATGCTAGTTTGGAAAATAGACCTGAGGTGACTGCAGTGGCTGCTGCAGTGCATTATGGGATGTATAATCTAAGTGTTCTGTGAGCTGTATGCCAACAGGATGCTTATTATTCTCTAAACAAGGTGTTATGACCTCAGACTAATCTGTGAAGCAGGGACAAATGTTGCTAACTGGTCTTGAGATTGACTTCATTTTTTAAATTTAGCTTTAAAAATCACGGCTTCAACAGGAGAGCTTAATTAGTGTCTCCATGGAGATGATGGTAGCAACAGGAAGACAAACAACGCTGCTGCCACACCCACTGATCTACCACCTTTTTAATCTCTATAAACCTGGACCAATGCCTCTCTCTACAACAGCCCCTCTAGAAAATTAACATTAGATGATCTTAAACTGCTCAGTGCTCATCTGACTGAATCAATCTTTGCTTCTTTTTTTAGGTCAACGCCTTCAGACATTCGGCTTCTTCTCACATAATGGAAGTCAAAGACCTCCCCACTAGGTGCCACTATTTGGCCAGCCCCAGACGGCTTTGTCTGACGTAATGTCATGACAATGAGGGGGGATGCTGAGATGGATTACACAGAGTGTTATTATAGAGCAAAGAGTCTCTGATCATTCCATCCAACAAAAAGCAAATGTCCAACTATTTTTAGGTCCTTTTTTAACCATTCAACATCAGTCTGACTTCTGTTACACAAAGACATTGAAACAGATTTTTATTTCTGAAAGACTGTGAGTAAATGCACAACAGCTTCAGCTCCAGATAGTCTGTTATTCAGGACACCCGTCTCATTTAAGAGTTAGGGCTTGTATGAGTCAGAGAACGGACATCTTTGGTGATCCAACATGAGTCACTTGCCAATGGTGCAGGGTCAAACCCAATCTGGTCCTGCGGCGAATCGTTCCACTGCAGTGACACCACACAGACACAAAGCCTGCTCGGCTTGGCCTGAATCCATCTGTGTGAGTGTGTGCGTGCGTGAGTGTTCTGCACTGGGTGTGAACTGACCGTCTCATCAGCTAGCTTCTCGAGTTGCTGAATGTAGGGGGTGATGAGGGAATGAAGGTTTCTCAAGATGTCCTCCACAGGAAGAGCGGAAAGCAGGAATCCCAGAGCCTGCATCAGCCACATACACTGACTGGTCTGTTAGAAGAGACCAAGTTTTGCAAACAATGAGCGTTTAGTCAATGAAACGTTTATATTTTTAAAAAAATCAACAGCACAACAGATTTTTTCGGTATTTGGTATTTTAACTCTGATCTACAGAAACAGTGTAAAGATGAGAGAGACCAACCTTGTGGATCTGTTTTATAAGCACCTCCTTTAGAGAAAGAAAAAACAAAACAAAAGGTAAGAGTGATGCTCTATTATTAGTCTGAAGAAACATCACAGATAAAAACTAAAATCCTCTTTACAGAACTAGCTCAAACGTTATTTCTGGAATCTAAAGACACATTAAAACAGTCTGGAACATAAAGGAGGAAATGAGCTATGAGAGACATCAACGTTGTGTGACAAATTTATGATTTTCTTTAACGATTTTTTTCAGGGAAACTGCTTAAACTATTTTTTTGAAAGTTAAAATATCTTTTTAAAACTACAGTCATAATTAACAAATTAGAATATGAGATCCAAGGAGACCTGGTTTTCTCATTAAAAGTAACTTTTCAGAATAATTTTAACTGGTATTGAATATAATTTCCATCAAAGCTGTTTCTGCATTCAAACCGTTTTTATTATTCACAGAATCTTCTAAGCTTAAAATGTGTTTTCATTCGCTTTGAGAAGAAAATAATCATAGTCGACAGAAATGAAAGCTTCAAAAAAATATTCTCTATGTTTCCCTTGAGGAACTTAGTGACTGAAATAAATATTTTTCAATAATATCTAATTGAATAAAAAATGACTGCATATTATAAAAGAGCAGCGCAGGGATTGTTAATTCTGACTACTAGAGAGAGAAGAGCAATGCTACGGGAAGAGGATTAGGGCCACTGAAAAAGTTAACTGAGTACTTTAAATTTTATTTCAGTTTTAGTATGGGGAAAAAACTCAGAATTCTGAGATTACAGTCCTGACTTTTTTCCCCATACTAAAACTGAAATAAGAAACAAAAATCAGTTAACTTTTTCAGTGGCCCTAATCCTCTTCCTTCACCTTGCAAGCTGCTGCAAAACAGGATTTAATCATTTAAAACAAATATACACAAAAAGGTCTTGACCTGTTAAACTTCCTAAGACAGTGGTTAGCATTACAGGGATGACGCTGTTGAAAGCTTGGAGAACGTAAGTATTAGTGTTTAGATTAAAAAAAAAAAAGACTGCCATGACGTTACATTCCAGATAGAAAAGCCTTAAACAGATCAGCTTTACTGAAATGTTCCGTCTTCCCGTTTTCTGCTAAAGCCTTCCTCTCTTTCATTACCTTTTTATTGACATGTTTTTGTCAGGTTTGGCTAAAACAGCTTCCAGTGGCTTTACTTTCGCCTGCCTTACAATGATCGAGTCTCTATCTCTCAGTTACAGCGCTTCCACATCAGTCTGTGTTTCTGTTTCCTTAAAGGTTTAGAGGACGATCTTTTATTTCCGGGTGGATTACCTAAATAAGTGGTCCTCCTAATTGTCAATCATTCTGGTGATATCTTTACCTAAGGCCGTCCTACGTGCTTGTTCTACTTAGCTATCTTTTTCTGCGCACTTTCAGGCGTATATCAGTGGTGAGCTACGGTTTCAGTCATTGAAGTTCACCTTTCTAACCGCGGTTCTTTAAAAATGGCAGAGGGTCATAAGAGAAAAAGTGTCTACGAAGTGTATGAGAAGAAAAAGGCCTCAGAAGAGCTAGATATATCCCAGAATGCTTTGCACGGAGAGCTCTCCACGCAAAGCATTATGGGATTTACTGTCACAGTTGGAGACAGTTGCGACCAATAAAGATGGCGCAGGCACCACGCGGTGGACCAATGAGGAAGTGATCATCAGTCGGTCAGATAACTGAGTTCACTATAAAGTCCACTTTATCTTCCCCGCTCTATACAGTGATTGAGGGATTTAGGGGTTAGCGGCGCGGACGTTCGGACACAGTAAGCATGTATGAGCGAACAGCAACTTTTAAACAGAGCGTGCAAGAGGAGAAATGGGCTCATGCACGCTCTCGCACACCCATTTTTTTTTTTAAAGTGGAGAGGGCAGGTCTTTTTAAAAAAAAAAAATCGAGAAAATCCTCCACAATACCTTTAATTTGGTATCTTTGATGCATGGTGGGTAAGGTGAACAGAAAAAATATCAAATGTTTGGTTTTAAGCCGGCAGTAAGCTCCAATTGAGCGATCCAGTCAGTTCTCTCTGATCTGCCCTTTATCTACCAGAACTGCACTCACCTGAGAAACAGCTACGATGTTGGTTGCGTAGGGTGGCAGGTCATACTTGCATTCCCTGCAGATTTTCTTTAAGGTTGAAACAGAGGACACAGAAAGGTCTGGGTTCCCTAACGCTTGTAAAACCAAAGGTAGGACACTGCTGAGCATCACCGGGTGGTCAGCTAACCACTCAGCCAGAGCACCTAAAGGGAGAGCAGGAACTCAGAGACACAACCAGAAACACATTCTCCATTTTGAATCCATCCCCTCACCTATAGTGAACATGACCGTGTCGGCTAACTGGACGTTGGTGATGTTGATCCGAGGGATGAGTCCTATCAAGCCTGGGATGACGTCAGAGTAGTTCACATCTATTGTTTCTGCTATGGACTGGAATCCATACAGCAAAGCTTCCGTGTGCTGAACGAGGAGAATAAATGGGGAAGATTTTTATGCATGAAAAAGAAACAGAAAATAGCTCACATCACCTCATTCTAGTATTTCTAATCTGTCTGACTCACCTGCCATGACGTCGGCTGCTCTGTATTTGTCAGCAGTCTTCCTAGCTTATCATATAGGTTGCTCAGCAGCTCGGCCCCCAGCATCTCATACACATACATGAGTGTGTCTGAGATATCCACCCTGAACCACAGATCAGCACAAACAGGCATGAGGCTTTCTCTCTGTTCAATCAGTGTCAGATGGCCACTGAATTTAGACTCCATTAAAGAGAAACTCTCTCATTTGCTGCCCAATCATCCAGTCAGTGAGTCATTTCTAAAACACGCCTGCATGTTTATTAGACGTAACTCACCTGTAAATCCTGAACTGCTCCTTTTCATCTGAGGACCACGATGCATATTCTTGGTCAGAAGGAAACTGGGCTTTGTGAAGCAGCACATCCACCAACTGGAAGTAAACTGGTCTGTAGACCTGGAGATACACCGCCTGCTTATCTGACTCAAACGACATGATTTCATCCTGAGAAAAAAGAAATACAACCATCACTTTTGTGTTTTAAAAAACAACCTACAAGGTGTATTTATACACACAGAACATACATTTTAAATGTTTTTCATACAAAATATTCTACATTGAAACTAAATGTTAGCAGTGCTTACCTGTAGTGTGTACCAGAAGGTAAGTGTGAGGGAGCTGGTGGTCTCATTGACTGGATAATGGCCGGGGATGCCTGTACAAAACATGATCATGTTGACCAAAGCCAGGAAGCTCTGCCAGTGATCCACCTGCTCCAACAGAGTCCTGCAGATGACAAGAAGGAGGGATGGTACAAAGATGGAGAGAGGTTTAGATGTCACAGTAGGACTCAACCCTCAAAGCAACAAAGAACAGCAAAGTTTGATTACCTTCTGTTAAATTACAGACAGGCAATTAAAACTATTTGCAATATAACAACAATTTAACAAAATATAATTTTAAAATCGCAGTGGCCACCATTTGTGACTTTCACATTTCATTTGCCCAGAAACTATTTTTACTTGCCCAGTATAATGTTTGATAAATATAGTTCCTAATATTCATTTTTGTATATATATCAATGAAATATGTTTGTTTTTTTGTTTGGTGTGTATATGCATGCGTCAGATAATGAACTCCAGCCTACATTACCGTGTTAACATGCTTTTCAATCCTTCCTGCACATTCTTTTCAAACTAAACTTTGCTTTAAACTGTTGTGTGCTTGGAAAAATATAAATTGTTATGTTAAAAATCTAAAAAAAAACTTAAAAATAAATCACAAGACAGAAGTCAATGTCACAAATGAATAACTTTTATTTTACAGACACGGTATGTTTATACAAGATAATCTTATTAATATAATGTGACTTTTCTAGAGAATCTTTATACATAGTTATTTTATTCAGGGTTTCCACAGTCTGACATCATTTCAGAATTCCCTGACTTTTAACTGACTCAGGATTAGTTTTCCCTGACAAAATAAACTGCAGCCATTTGTCATTTTGGGTACTACAGCAAAATTACCGCTAGGTGGACAAAAATCCCTAGCCTGACGTAGTCCGACTCAATTCTAGTCAGAATGAGTCTGATGCTGCTCCATAGAGCTGTGATTATGGGGCGTGTTTCGAATGAACCAGGAAAATGCCTCTGCACTCAATTGGATAGACCTACAACCAATAAGAGCAACGGAGGCGTGACGTATGTTAAGCGAGGCATAGTTGTTGTCAACAAAATCAAAGCGTGCAGTTGCACGCCTAGAATAAGAAGATGAGCCTTGATCCGCGTTTCTCTGTTCCTCTTTTAAAATTGATTTGCTGTCGATATCTTGTAGAACAGACCTAATAGCAGAATCTACTCACCCCAACTCTCCGGCGGCAGCCATTGTTGTTGTCACCCAAGCGCGCTTTGGTCACGTGGTTGATTACGTTACTGTTGATCATCTGTCCATCATCCATATAAAGCCCGCCGCCCTGACAATTTGATTGGATCGCCTGACAGTGGGCTTATAATACTTCAGCGCTACTATGGAGCAGAGCCAGACCGAACTTCCGACCTCAAACCTTGTGGGCGGGACTAAGTTCGGACTGGCACCCAGGCTAAAAAATCCCACTATCTGGCAGAAAATCACCCGGCTTTTTCAAATCACGCCGCGCCTTTTTCAAATCACGTGAGAATGTGTACAAAACAACAAAAATGGCGGCAACGCTTCTGGGTCGTTTTTCATCAAATGTCGGGGATTTTAAAGTAATTTTGAGTGATAAATAATTTTTTTTTTGCGATCATTGCCGGTGGGCAAATGCAATGCAATTTGTACTCTCCCGACAATAAAACTACTTACTTGGAGATCGGGCGATGGTTAACATCGAGCCCTGTACATGCCACTCAGACCAATGTGGAGGCATACAACACTTTACTAGAACGGAGGTTAATACTGTTCAAATGGAAGGAGGCCTCCCCTCCCAGTTCTGCTCATTGGATTAAAGCGGTTATGCAGTCATTAAAACTAGAAAACATTACAGACACTGTGAGAGGATCTATATCCAAATTTGATTCAACTTGGGAACCATTTCTAAACTTTGTGGAGAAATTAGATGCTCAATTAATTACTTATTGAAATACATTAAACTTTAACACCCCCTTTTTTTTTTTTTTTTTCTTTTTTTCATTTATATGTCTCCTTTTATTTATTTATTTTTTACTCTATTTTTACTTTGGGTTATACCCCTCTCCTGATTGACGCCGGACGGGGTGGGGCTACAAGGGGTGGGTGATGCTAATTACAGTACTTATTCCAGAATTTGTATTGTACATTTGGACACTGTTTATTAAACGTTCATACTGTATTCCCAGAGCTATTCAAGTTTTATCCCACCTTGAATCAAAGAGCTATTTTTCTTTGTCAACACTTTATCTAGGACTTTTCCTCTTTCTCTTTAACACCCTTCACTGGGAGATGCTAACCTGCTTAGCCACGGCTTCCTTGTTTATCCATTGTGCACATACACAACATTGTAACACTAGTTATTTGATGTTGTTTATGGTAAATATACAATGTGGGAGTTTATTTACTAATGAATTGTGTAACAACAAATAATAAAAGTCATATAACAAGACTTCGTCTATTCACTTTTCCTTTTATCTGCATAACTGGTCTGGGTTCATTTGCTCTTCTCTCCTTTCAATGAAATGTCTCCACAGTTAAGGCTGATTAATACTCAGAAACCAGCCTTTTTCCACTTGGATCCCCTCATGTCCATCCATTGTCGCACAAACTTGCCACCACTTCTTCACCGCCTCAGCAAATATCTAGATCCACATCTAGTTCCAGTTCCTAATTGTCCCTCTTGCGTTGTGTCGTGGAATATAGCGCAGACCACGCTTCAAAATTGGGCATAAATCATACCTGTGACAAGCTCACTGCGACACAATACTGCTGGGAGTATTAGCAGCCCTTTAGAGAGAACAGGCGCCATGTGGACATGGCTGTTTTTTGTTTTATCAAAATGATTTGAATAGAAATGAGCAAACAGCAGAGAAATTGGGCAATTAAAAGATGGAAATAAGCTGCAGTTGCTGAATTACATCTGCAGAAAGCAAAGTTTCCATTTAATCGACTTCTTAAAAAAACCAACGTTGTGTTTGAAATAAATAAAAAAGTCAACAGGGTTGACAGAAGTTGGTAAAGACGTCATTGTTGGAGTCTGCATTTTTTATCATTTTTTTATTTTTTATTTATTTATTTTCTTATTTTTTTCCTACTTGCTTTGATTCCGTTTTATTTTCCTATATTTTAATCATGTAAAGCACTTTGCATTTCTCTGGTCCTAAAGAGCGTTAGATTAACCATCACATCTCGATAACATCTTAAACACACCTGGAGTGGTTTTCTCCCAGCGTTACGGCGATCCGGCAGATCCCATGGCAGGTCTCCATGTCTCCATTCTGAACGGCCTCCCTGAGCTGATCCTGGAGGGCCAGCACTCGAGGAACCAGCTTCAGCAATGTGTTCACATATCTATCAACCATGAATAGACACAAAGTGCACAGAAAGTTAGTTTAGAATACTGCTGATAAAAGTAGAAGTAGAGGATACATATAAAGCAGCCAAAACAAACAAGAAGACATATATTGGTGAGTAGAAAACTGATTCATAGTCCTTATAGATTTACTAAAATGCATTTTAGTCCAAGGCAGTCCAAACTCTGACCTCTGATCCTGCACACCCACCTAAAAGATCCCACATATCCACCAGGAAACCTGAAAGTCTAATCAAACCTCCTCCTTGCAGCTACGTTCCTGTCAGGAATAATTAAGTCTACAAGCTGCTGTCTCAGATACTTTCCCATCACTCTGGATAAAACACACAGCAACACGTCCACAGCTCTTTGTCTGCACATGACAACCTTTAACATCACACTGCTGACAGTGAGAGGAGAGACATTTGGGGATGAAGGACAGAGTATGTGTTCCCTGAATGCCACATAAAGGATTGTGTGCGTTTGAAACCCAACCATGTGAGCTACATTAGGCGTCCCTGGGGGTTTGTGGTATGCAGGAGGTGGTTTTACCCCCACAGGAATAGCAAGAAGGACGCTGGGCTTGGCTGATGAATATTTATCAATGACACAGAAAGGTTGTTGGTGGTTTTTTTCTAGGCATTTAAAACTACAAACAATGCATCAAAGCTCATAATTCTCCTCTATAGAGCTGGCCTTCCACTGCAACCTTTGATTTCCTCCTCCTAAAAAAAATAAATAAATTAAATACAAACACTAAATTCCGACATATTTTCCGCCGTTGAATTTCATTGATTTCTTTAGAATCTTTTTTCCTAATTACTCTAATTTTTAGTCAATCTTTCAACTAAAAGTAATTTAATGCATGCTAATTATTTCTACAGAGGCCAGGATCTGGAAGCTAATGGATATGGATGGACGGAGCAACAGAAGGGCCAACAGCAACAAGCATGAATAAACTGAGGGATGGATTAAAAAATAAATGCACACATGTAGGAATGGGAAAAAACGAGCAGTGGGAAAATTAATATATTAACAGACAAATGGATGGATGGACTAAAGAGCAGGTAGATGGAAAGACTGAAACTATGAAGGTTGATTTGTTTCTTTATTATTTAATCAAAAAAAAGGTTGCTTCAATCAAAAAATATATTTTCAATTAAAAAATTATTCCCTTCAATAAAAAAAAAACTTTTCAATCAAAAAAAAAAGTATTTGATTAAGACACAAATGTCCTACCCATGTGTGACCCAAATACAAAATAGATCCCTTCAACCAAAGAGAACATTTTCAACAATAAAAAAAAAGTGTTCAAATGCAATTAGTTTGAGCCTCAAATATTTTATTTGCATTAAAAAACTATTTTCTATGATTGAAAATGTTTATCTTTTCATTGAAGTTACTTTTTTATTGATTCTGTTGTCGGTTTGTGTGAAATAAAGACACAAATGTCCTACCCATCATATGGTCCAATCAAAAAACAATGTTACTTCAATTAAAAAAGTTGCTTTAAACAAAAAAAAAACAAAAATGGACTTTTGAAAAAACATTTTCAATTAGAGAAAAGCAGTGTTCAAATGTATTTTTTTGAGTCTAAAATATATTTTTGCATTCAAATTCTTTTTTCTTTTGATTTTATTTTTAGTGAAGATTTTTTTAATTGAAAATATATTTTTTGATTGAAGCAACCTTTTTTTTATTGAATTATAAAGAAACAAATCTACCTTCATACCTCACTTTATGAAATAATCCATCAATCCACACCATATACTAAATGCTGAAATGGTGAGAAACTAATTAATAGAATAATCGCCAACTATTAACTTTGGTGATGGGACTGAATCTTTACCCCGAGTAAAGATACATAGGCTCTAAAAGAGACCATATACTGAGAGAATAACCAGTGACAGTAGCAAGACAAAATAAAACAAAATATATAAACATATCAACATAGGATTGAAAACTTTTCTTTTTAGAAATGCTTACAATTGCTGATTTTTAGATTTTTTTTTTTAAACAGGCTACGTATGCCTTCAAATGTATTGATTTTAATGATTGTCTTTTACTCTGTTTTTAATGTTATGGTCTTTTAACCTTTGTTTTAATTTTCTCTTTTTGAACTGTAGCACTTTGAGATTTGAATTCAAATGTAAAGTTCGTTACAAATAAAATTCATTATTATTATTATTATATCAAGAAAAGATTAAACATCTTTGGATTATATACAGATATTGTATTTCTTTTTTTTCTACATATTTTGCCATTTACACTTCATATGGAATGTGTTTTTTATCTTTTTTCATTCCAAATGTTTATTTATATAGAAATGTTCATTGACTAAAAATATTTCTTTTGATTGATTGATTGAAAAAAATATCTATAGATTAGTTGATTACAAAAAGGATCGATAGCTGCAGCTCTACTGTACACATCTCACATTAGCAAGAAGACTGTATGAGAGGCCCACGCATTGAAAGGTTAATAAGCGATTCAAGCCATGTGCTCCTTAGGCGTTTTAGTGCAACATGCTCATTAAAAGATTTATATATTTATCCATCATTGTAATCAGAGCAGGATTGTTGGCAGATTTACATGTTAAGCATTTGTAAAGTAAAACAGAGCAGGTTTCCTCTCTGCTCTCTTTGCTCTGACTGTATGCAGGGTTTTAAGGGTGGGACGGCTGCCTGAGCCTTTGAGACGGCGCTCAGGGAAGTAGGAAGAGAATAACAGCAGCACTCTGTGCTATCAATGGGCAGCAACAGTAGAACGATTGCTGCATTCACATCAAGTTGCTTAACCCACAGAAAACACAAGGTTGGTCAACCACTAACAGGGTGGGAAATTAATTGCATTTTTTTTGTGTGAGTTTTTTACGGCACTAGTGGCTCATTCTTTCGACAGTAGGGTCACAGAGATGCGGCAAAAGGACCACAGGTCGGAATCGAACCCACGTCAGCCGCATCAAGGACTTAAGGCCCATTCATACCTCCACGTTTGGCCTGCACGTCCGTCTTTTCTGTCCGTCACGTTCTATCCGTTGACTCCTTCATACCTCCGTCCGTTGAGGTGCGCAATAACCCGTATTTCCTCTAGGTGGCAGTGCTGGCGCCAATGATTCGTCATTGATCAAAACATGGCGATGGTCCAAGACCTGATTTTGTTGACATTTTGTACTAAAACTCAATAGCGCCCCCACCGTTTCGGTAGTATTGCTCCGTATTGATCCGTTTAGATCCGTAGCGTAAGCTCCCAATTTTCGTGTCAAAGTACGGGACGAAATCGGACGGTTAGAACATATGAAACACTCCACACGTATCCGTATCCGTCTTTTACGTGAGGTATGAATGGGCCTTAAGGCCTCTGTACATGGGTCGTGTTTGCTAACCACTGCCCCACCGAAGCAAGGCCAATTGATCGCATTTGGATTGTAAAAAAAATGCAAGGTTCAAATCGCAGAGACAAGAGCAAGACATTAAATCTTTCCCTTCAGCCCTCTAGAGGGCGCTAAAACTCCTAAGGTGGGGTTGTCGCCACACAGAAAGGTAGAGAGGGCTGCAGCTAGCACGCAGATCCGTGCATGCAAGTAGAAGTTAACACTTTTTCACACCAATGTTACAGGAAATTTCTGCAACAATGGACTTAAAAAAGTAAGATTTAAAAAAACTAAAACTAGGGGTTGAAACATCTACAAGCCTGGGGCGAATGCAAAGGAAATTGAGGTAAAATTTCTATCGCAATATTGGTTAAAAATAATCATCATTTTGATTTTTGGCAAAATCGTCCATCCCTACCACTAAACGTGTAAATCTACAGTAAAAATGCAATTTAAATGCAAGTGAATAAAAACCTTTTTCCAGAAAAATAATAAGTAAGGGGAAATGAAGAAATAAATGAAATGTAAACATGAAACACGGGTTAAATTCACTAATTTCCCTCCAGACCTGTTATGGGCTGAGGAGCCATTATCATCGGCCTGTCATATCAGGAAATGCCTGAAATCAGCAGTGCAGCCTGAATGAGTCCCTACTGGGGAAAACGCAAACATTGGACTGGACTCTAGCCTCAGCGTCTCACCAAGTTCAGCAGCGCTGACAGGAATAGCTCTCATCTTGGACGTCTGAGTGCCTCCCTGCCTGTGTGTTGGTGTGTCCATGAGCATACTCAAACCATCATTTATTTTTAATAAGGCGACTTTCAGACAGAGGTCACGCTCTCTCTGACTCCTTGGTGTGTCTGTGGGGCCATCAAACAGCCAACTATGCTTTTATCCATTTCGGCTCTAAAAAGATGAAATTTCTAAGATCATGTCTCTGCTAACTCATCATCTCCTGTTCTTGCATCCATCCAGCTGTTTCACACTGAATCCCCCCCCCCCCTTTGTCCCTCTGTTCCCCTCTGCAATTATTGCAACACTCTGAGACAGGGGAAATGGGTTGCCTGGCAACAGGATGCAGCTGGACCAATAGCATTCCCCCAAATGACTTGACTGTAATGTGTTTAAACAGAGGAGGAGAACAAGAGACAGGGAGGAGGGCTCTGCACTGATGGCGAGAGGTGAGGAGAGAGAACAGAGAAAACGGGCAGACGAGGTGAAAAGCACAGAACTGAAAGAAAACCAAGAGGCAGGGGAATTTAAAAAAATATGATTTCCTTCATAAGGATGACAGGGAAGAACCTTATAACCGCTTCCATACATTCATTTATTTCCATCATTATTCATGGCAGCTCAGAGAACAGAACGCTACAGTTCCTAATGAGCAGAAAAAAGTTAATTTAAAAGTCAACTTTTCTCTGCTTAAAGAGAAAACGGCTCCATTCTAGTGTGCTGTAACGATGGTGGTAACTTAATGAGCCGAACCATATGCTAGCCGTGATGCCCCTGTGGTCAGTGACCTGCCAGCAGCAGCCTCTGCTGCCCACCGCCCCGGTCTGTGTGGGATTACAGAGAATAAAGCCTTATATTCCTGGGCTCCGTCACACCCCCCCGCCTTCTGAGCTTCTCTTCCTTTTCTCTTAGCACAGTCCCATCACCCCCGCCTGCTTTGTCTCCAGGGGAGGGGTAATGGGTGCCTACCATGTCTGAATCAACCGGGGCATGATGACATCTCTCCCCAGATCTGTAACCATAGTAACACCATCCAAGCAAGAAATGCTGCTTTCCTCCTCTTGGCTGTGTGCTTGCCCTCTACCAATCCTTTCTTCCTTTAATCCATCCCTCCCTGGTGCCTTCTAGTACCACCCTGCCAACGTTTCCCCTGCTTCACCGTACTTAAGCATTAACTCGCATATAATTCATCTTATAAGCACAACACTATAATTTAAAGTCAAATGGGCAACCATACCTTTGGGAGTCGGGCTGAGAAATGGCGTTGACTATTGCCTCCACTGCCGTGTCGAAGAGCTCCGGGTCAGACAGGGCACTGAAGCAGTCATGCACCAGGCCTTCGCTCTCGTTTAGAGGCACATCCAGCAGCACCCATGACGACAGACAGCGCAGCACCCGGGCTTTGACTGCCCCGGGGCTATCCGTCCGCCGGAGGAGCTGCTGCAGTAAGGGACAGACTGACCCCCACTCTCGGCCCAGAGCTCCTCGAACCTGGACAGGGAGTAAAACAAACAAAAACACATCACTTCCTGAGCCTTTATATAGTTATGCTTCACACAAACTGATTATCTTTAGGCGTTTGTTTTCCTGAAGTTTGATAATTGTTTGATAAAATTTTTTCTTTTCCGTTTCGGAGAGAATAAAAAAAAAAGGATTTTAATATTGACATGTTAGCAAACTGAAAAGCATGTCTGCACTGGATGAGTGCAGCATGGCATGGAGGCCATCAGCCCAGGTGGATGTGTTGCGGCCTTCAGGTCATTTCCACTGCTGCGCTGATGTAGGGCTGAAACAATTAATCGGATTAATCGATCATGAAAATAATCTTCAACTAATTTAGTGATCAATTAATCGTTAACTCCACTATACAGAATGTAAAATATGCCTTTTGCTGACAGAGCGACCCATTTAAAATAGTCATTATATCAAACTTGAGAAAAAATATACAAACATTTTGCATTTAGGACGTAAAAAAAAACTTTTTCCGTCCAGAACTCCTCAAGTGGAAAAGTTTTTGTTTCATCTGGTTTAATTTTGTAAAAAAATCTTTAAGGAACCTTTGGCTATCCATATATTAATCAAAAAAAATGATTGACAGCAAATTGAATCATCAGTTGCAGCCCTAATCTGATGTCTTTCATCTCCCTTTTGATAATACTCCATAGATTCCAGGTCAGGCCCGGTTGCTGGTCGTTCCAGTGCAGTGACACACTGAGCCTGGTTCTGCTGGAGGTTTCTTCCTGTTCAAAGGGAGTTTTTCCTCTCCACTGTCGCTACAAGCATGCTTAGCGTGAGGGATTGCTGAAGAGTCAATGAGTCGATGCAATTAGCTGGTTTTCCTTAGATAGAAAACTTTGAATCAATCTGACTGGATGGTCTGGTGAACTGGAAAGTGCCTTGAGATGACATGTGTTGTGAATTGGCGCTATAGAAATAAACTGATAACAGGGACATCAAAGCAGATATCAGTCATTTTGAAAGTGCTAGAAAATAAAGTCAGTATTTCCATAAAGCTTGTCTGAGGAAGGAAGCATTGAGCACCCTAAAAATGTCCTGGCAGATGACGGGCTGGACCAGCATGAACTGGCATCACCCACTGAGGAAGCCTCCCACTGGACGCTTGAGAGAAATTAATTCTGTCTCTATCCACTGGTCCTCTATACTTCACCATAAGGGCCAGTGTTTTTTAATCAAACTTTAATCTGAGAAGATGACTGAACACTTTGCACCAGAATGGTCCTTTTCCCCCTTGAGCCCAGGGAGGAGGTTTCTGTTGTCTCTACACTGCAAAAAACTAAAATCAAAATAAGTAACTTTTTCTTCAAAAAAGTGCATTTTGTTCTCGAATTGAGGAGGTGAGTATGGTGGCCCTGAAGTGCAAACTGCAACTACAAATCTAAAAGCGCAACGACATTAAGGAAAATCGCAACTACATAAAGCAAAGTGCAACTACATTAAGGAAAACACAATTATATGAACCTACTGGAAGCGGGTAGGTACCAGTGGGAAACATGAGACATTGCTGATTGGACAAAGGCGCGGATTTAACCCTTGAACCGGAAGTCATTCTGCCTGCTGCTGCTTTTGAAAACATGGATATTGTCGGCGCCCCAAACATAGCCTCCGTTATCCAGGAATATTTTGAATCAGGACATACGTACGACGTGATACTGGATATGCTCAAGACTAATCACGCGAAATTTCAGTTGGTTTCGCGTACACTGAAGACACACTTAAAAGAAACTGGACTGTTCAGACGGACGCAACTTCCAGTTCAAGGGTCAAATAGGCGCCGTCGTCCAATCAGCGATGTCTCATGTTTCCCACTGGTACCTAACCGATTCCGGTAGGTTCATGTAATTGTGTTTTCCTTAATGTAGTTAGCAGCTTTTAGATTTGTAGTTGCAGTTTGCACTTTAGGGCCACCGTAGGTAAGTGAGACACTTTGCCAATGAAACAAGACAATTTACATTTAAAATAACAAAAAAAATGCATTGTCTTATTTCAAGTGCATTGTATTTAATTATTTTATTTTAAGAGAAAAAATATTAACTCCATTGGAAGATCATCTTATTTATCTACTCAAATTAAATACACTTAATTTAAGACATTTTTACTTATTTCTAGATAGCTTTTGCAGTGTAGAAATATAACAGGCAGCTACAGGATATAGTTTGTGTTAAGTCTTGCCAAGTTATACTTTTCTGAGAAAATGTACTTTGGGCTTTCATTATCTCCAAGCAAGAATCACCAAATTGTTGTTAGATAATAAATAAAAAGTATATCCCTTTAACTTATCAAAGACCTTCTAATGATACTGAGATGAACCTGAATGTGTCTGATAGCTTCATTAATCACTGATGCCAAACAGGTGGCCACAGTCGGCGCTTGGCGGACGTTACCTGCCCCTTTCGGTACTGCGGCAGGCGGCTGGTCTGGAACTCCTCCGGCAGCACGGTGAGCAGTTCCAGCAAAGCCAGGCAGCGTGCCCGGCCATCCACGCCTCCCCCCTCCTCCTGAAACACTCGCACCATCTCTGCCACTGCGCCGGGCCAGGCTTCGGGCATCGTGTTGAGAGCCAAAGAGGCCAGGGCCACGCACAGTCGGGTGAGAACCATTTTGGAGCCGGAGGAGAAGCACGCTATCTGGGAGAACAGCTGGCTCTTCAGGGACTCGTACTGGTCTGTAGGGATGTCCGACCAGTACCTGGAGATTTTAGTGTGAAGAGCACTGGCCCCGAAGTACTGAATCTCAGGAACCTAGGACAAAACAAGCGAGTTAGAACAATCTCATCTTTTTTGGTTAAACCATCATCACTTAGTTTGTTAAGATGATGTACCTTTTCTGGGCTAAGCAGGGCCCAACTAAACTGCCAGGCCTGAGGTGAAACTTGTGCTTGCATCAGCCATTTCTGGGCCAGATTCTTGTTCTCTATGTTTGGGTCGTAATACAACTGATGGAGAGCCTGGAAACAAGAAATTAACACAGCAGTTATAGGTTTATACACACACTAAATGCCACATAATTCAATGCCTCATATCTACCCTCAACTTATTGGGATAAACATCAGCAACTGATGATTTCATTAACTATTAAGCACTAATTATTATATCAAAATTTTTGATGTTGACACAAAAGACAAGCAAAAAAAAAAAAAAGAATCAACACCAGATCTGTGTAATAATAGTTAAAGATTGTGACATCTGCTGTTATACAGGTATTTGGTTCTCCTCATAGAATAGAAAATAAATTAAAGATTTATTGATCCTTAGCGGTGAAATCTAGGTGTATCAGCAGAAAACTAACAAATGGCGGCATGCAGATACACAAAGATAAGTGATTAAAAACAGAAGATTTAGATTTTACAAAAGGACTTTACAGACGTTATAAAATCTAATATTAGAAAAAAAATAAAAATCCAGAGTCAAAGAAATGAGAAATGTGAGAGACTAGAGAAATAAATGCACAGACCTCTTTTACGTTTTCAAGAAAAAACAGACTACTGACATGAATTTGTTTTATTTAGGAGGAGAGATTGTTTCTTCCAGCCTCTAGGAGGACGAACCGATGATGATGCTAAGTGACATTAGCTGGTTGATCAGGTGTTTCAGTGGCTGTTTATCAAAGATGACAATAAATCCTCAGGGATTTGGAAAGTGAAACCTTCCTGATAGGGCTGAAACACTTCATTGTAATTAATCAGTTATTTAAAGATCGTCAACTAATTTAGTAATTAATCGTTAACTGGAGTATAGAGACTGTAAAACATGCCTTTAGCTGCAGAGCGACCCACTTAAAGCAGTAGTTATACCAAGATTATTAAAAAAATACACAACATTTTGCATTAAAGTAAAAAAATGTGTGACAACATGATCCGTCCAAATCTCCTCAAGTGGAAAAGTTTGAGTTTCACCCGTTTTAACTTAAGTTAAAAGTGTTCTACATAGAACCTTTGGCCATCTTATTATTAATTGATTGATGGAAAAATTAATGAATCGATTTGCAAAATACCTTTAGTTGCAGCCCAAGCTCCTTGTTTAAATTCCTTTGAATAAAATGTCAAAAAGTGCCAGAATTATCGGTGACATATAAGGTAGCCATAAGGTATTGCTGCTCCCTTTCTACATGCTGAGGAGTGCTGGAGGTCAGCTGGCAGAAAAACATGCCACCCATCTCATCATGTTTCGAAATGCACCTATAGGCAGGATGTCTGTAAAGCAGCCAACTGCAGGCTAGCTTCATCGGCACAAGGGCTGGGCCATTTATCAATTTATCAAATGAATCAAATTCTCCATTTATGGTGATTTCATTTTTGGAAAATCTGGATTTTATCTATTTTTTGTACTTCGATGTCTGCAGTTGTTTCCCTGCAGATTGATTTACTAATCAATAAGGTAAAGTTAAAGCTTGTTTATTATATTTTATTTTTTTATTTTTTCCTATTTGCTTTGATTCTGTTTTATCTTCCTGTATTTTAATCATGCAAAGCACTTTTGCATTGTCTTTGTACTGAACTGTGCTATACAAATAAATTTGCCTTGCCTTAAACTTTAAATGTATTAGGCTGCAATTCTAAAGTGCAGAACAGAAAAAAGGATTATATTGTTAACTAGGGCTGCAACTAACAATCATTTTTTAAATCGATTAATTATCAAATAGCCAAAGGTTACCTAAAGAAGTTTATTTCATTAAATTAAACCAGGTCAAACTAAAACGTTTCCACTTGAGGAGGTCTGGATAGAGCATATTGATGGACAAAAAAGTTTTTTCAATCTTAAATGCAAAATGTTTATATATTTATTTTTTTTTTACAATTTTGGTATAATTTCTGCTCATAGTGGGTCGCTCTGTCAGTTAAAGGCACGCTTTATAGTCTCTATACTCCAGTTAACCTTTAATCGATGACTACCGGTAAGTTAGTTGAGGTTAATTTCAATAATTGATTATTAATCTGATAATTGCTTTAGCACTATTGCTAAGTTTGAAAAATAATAACTAGCAGGTTTTTCTACTAGATTTTTGCGGAACCTTTTGTGTCCAATTATACAATTTGTGAAATATTCTATTAAAACCGTAACAATCCGATTATTCTAGCAGCAGTAGATGGAATTCTTTTTTTCTTCTGCCTGAATAAAGGAAATTAAATCTTGTTATAAAGTGTGGTTTTAGATTAGTTTGTTTATGTTGTGATAACCATAAAACTATGGCGTTCTTATTGAAGTTCAGCAAATTATGAGAATGCCCGAATTTCGACACGGTGTCCTGAAACAAAACCAGCGGACAAAGAAACAACCTCAGTCCTGTTTACTCCCGACTATCAGACGGTGCCGTTACTTTACAGAAGAGCTCACCCACACTAAATAAAAACATAAAAAAACAAGAGCAGACTAGAAAGCAACAAACTAAAAACAGCCTTCCTTAAAGCACAGCTTTGAGTTATTTGCGTAGTTGAAGGTAACGATGAAGAAAGAGAAAGAAAAATATATAAAGGGAACAGAAATAAGAAGGATGTGAAGCAAATGAATAAAGGAGCTTTAATTAGACAGGTGTCTCCAATTCTGGCAGTGCCGGAATAAAATGTCAGCTCCTCTCTCGCACACTTTTCACATGCACAAACACACTCACACTAATGCACACGCTCAGTGAACCGCAGACAGAGTGAAGTGGCTTACAGGGAACGCAGAAAAAAAATAAGTCCCTGCTGTGAGCTTCTGATCTTAAATTTTTACCCCTAAAGCAATTCATATCAAGTCCTCCATCAGTGTGCCTTCTGTCTCGATTCCATCCTGCCATCCTACTGTCTTTATTTATTTGTATCCCGACCCTCTGGCCTTCAATATCAAATATTCTGCTAAAAAAGGAAAAAAAAAGTGTAAAAAAACAATGAGACGTCTGCAGCTGCAAAGAGGATTCTTAAACTATGTGGATGCCTCAGTAAGCGGCGTATCAGGCAGGTTTCCCTCAGTCTGCCGTCATATAGGATGATTAGCGCGCTCCGTATACTGAGCAAGACTCTGAACAAGCCAAGCTGACTGTCTACAGAGAGCCCGGTTTTACTCGCATCTCTATGTGTGGAAGCAGAGACTCTCTGGAGGGACCCATACATAATATAAAGCAGGTGCAGGATTTATAAAGCGCCTGAAGCTTTCACGTTCATGGCGGACAGGGTCTCCTTGCTCCAAAAACATCTACCTCCATTTTAAAGAAGAAAGACCACCTGCATATTAACTTGGCTTTGATACGGTTCAAAACGACAGAGAGGTTAATGGAAAAACAAAATGGAAAAACTGAGATAAAGATAAAAATCTGGTTTATTGTGGTGAGTTTTTTTGCACATGATGATTTTTATGGCTTCCTTTGAACAGCCGTCCATCTCCTCTCTGGGCTTTCTTTGAAAAAAAAGGGGGATTTTAGAGTTAAAAGAAAAGCATTCATTACCAATCTGTGACTGTAGACCGCTCCTTAGCTAATTCAGAATGGCTCCGTTCATCTGAGGGTCATTGTTGAAACTAAAGGCATAAAGCAGGCTGGCTGGTTCACTCCTTCAACCTCAGAGGAACTGTCCTTTTCCACAGACGATCCGCCCTTTATCAGCCATTAGCGTTACTGGCAATAACTTTACATCATCAGCAGGCATGGAGATTGCATCTCCAAAACTCTACTACTGCTGCTAGTTTTGTTGCAAGCATGGAAAACCGTTTAGGTAGCGCTCTGATGAAGGAATGTGAACTTTCTTCCATTTTTTCCCCCAAATCCTCAAAATAAATCTGATTTATTTTTTGTTTTTCTATAATTCTATCAATGTAACAAAACTTAAAACATTACTATTGTAATGGAATATAAACTTAAAGCAGCAAATATCGTACATCAGAATAGTCACATGACGTGACGTTTGCTCCAGGATAAACATGAATGATTATTATTTATTTAAGCCCACGTAGTCATTTTTCATAGTGTGCTAATGCACTTAGAGCCGTGGTTGCCATATGAGGCTTATAGAAGCTCAAGACAGATTTGTTTTTTGCTTTTTTGGGTCCAATATTGCTCTGTGAAGAGATTGGGTTGCCGACCCCTGGTCTAGGTTAAGGGACAGTGGAATCTGATAAATGAAATTAGTGCTAAAAAAAAATCTGATTATTAATCAATTATTGAAATAATGGTCAAATAATTTAGTAAATAATTGCTAACTGGGGCAAACAGACACTAAAACATGCCTTTAGTTGATAAAGCAGTAACTGTACCAAAATTATAAATGATAAATACATATATTTATCATTTAAGAAAATATTTTCATCTGCAGATATGCTCTGTCCAGAACTCAAGTCTCCAAGGAACCATTTAGCATTCAGATTATTAATAAAAAAAAAAAAATAACAGCATAATCGAGTAGCAAAATAAACCTTAGTTGCAGCCCTAAATGAAATCTAACCGAAATCAATCATGACACACGTCCTTTTCTCCTTTGCAATACAGAACACAGCTCATTATCTTTGACGGCAAAATCTCCAAATGCACCATAGCTGAAGAGAATCAATTTTCCAACCAGATCCTTCCAATAAACAGCAGCTGTATAAACCTATTTAGAGGTAACATCGCAGACTTACAGCTGTGTTGTAGTTTTTTTATTAGTTTATTCATTTTGTACTTTGCTAATAGTCATTAAGGCTACTCCTTCATACCAAAAAACAATATATCAACCAAGCAAACTAAATCATTCTTCCCCCTTAAATCTATACGCTCAATAAACCTGTAATGTTTTCTGTACAAATAGACATGAACTAAAAACTAAAAGAAAAATGGATTAATTCACCCAATAAAAACATTGATACTTCAGCTATACTCAAGGATCATATTAAAATAGACTAAATTACAATATATTCTATTAGCAAACATGCAAATCCAGTTCAATGCTTGGTTAGTTAAAGACACTAAAAGCAACAATCATAAACTAGCAACCACGTTAAGAAGAAGTTAAAAACCAGAGCGGAGAATGAAGGTTCAGAGACGCGCTATATGCTATAAAGCAGTATCTATATTACTGCGATAGATAATAGACTGAAATATCTATAGAAATGTGTTAAAAGATTAAGAATTGCTTATCTGGTCAAACCTTTTTTAATTTACCCATGTTGTTGATGGAAATAATTACTTGTTTATTTATTCATTTGCTGAACAGACGACTCATTATGAGGCGTGTTCTGATAACAACTTAAATCAAAAATAACTGCTGACATTTATTTATTTATTTATTAATGGTATATAATTCTGTTAGGTACGCTTCGTTAGGTATTCTGTATGTATTTTTCTAAATTTTTGCAATTGTATACTTCAAAAAATAAAATTTTAGCCCAAGGTTTAGCATATTAATTAAATAACTAAACATCTTGCCATAATTTGAAAAAATAAGCATGTATAAATTCACCAAGAGCAACCGAGCTTCCTGCACCTTGGATTCGTATCAGACTGCACCAAATAACCTCTCAATGAGTCTTCCTGCTGTCTAGGAGCAACGCTCACCATGAGCATCGTTGTCAAAGCAACCCTTAATCAGGTGGGTATGAGGCTCCCCCTGATCAGGACGATTTTTCTTAATGTTGAAGCCTAAAATCCATTCACCAGAAGATTTCCTACACCACATATTTCTATTAGATGATGACCCTTGGTGGTATAACCATGCATTTTAAAACACATTCTTTAAAGAGCAGGAGGTAATAACGACAAAACAGACTTAAATAAACATAAAACAAATGGCTTTAAAATAAAAGTGGATTGTCTTTTTCAATAAATAACCAATAAAATTGGTATTTATGTATGCACCTTTCAGCAAGTAACTCTGTCACTCTTAAGCCTCTGACTGCAATAAAAGCATAACTTTGTCCTAAATCTGTGTGAATCAAAGGCCTGTTAAGCTTTAGTTTATAAAAGATAGAATTGTTTAACTCAGGACGAGTGTGGGTGTTTGTTGACAGCAAAAATTAAAAGTAGCATGGTGTTGCCAATAGTGATGAGATGTGAGCAGGAGTGAAAAAAAATAGTCTTGAATCACAGGTTTTCATTTTTGTGTGAACAACTTTGCAAAGCTCTGGTCTTCTGATAGCTTTTTCGATCACTTTGATTTCTCTTTAAGAGCCATCTAATGAGGTACTGAAGCCACAATCAATGTTATTTATTCAGTCTTCCTGCCATAAAAAGCTAATTATTTATTTATATTAAGAGCAGGTGTAAATTCAGAAACAGACAAAATGATTACAGAGGCCTCATTCTAAGCTACATCAGCATTTTATAATCACCGGTTAGCAATGTTAGCCAGGCTGGTTTTACTGAAGTATTTAGTTTGTTTACTTTGACTATAAGGCTTCCAAAAGGCTGCCAATATTTTATAATCCAGTTTCAAGACTAAACTCTCCAAAGTTTTTTTCAGAGAATTCCTGCTCTGACATGAAGCCTTCCTGTTATCTGCTTTAGGTCTTGTTTTCTCTTAAGGCCAGAAAACACTGAATCTGATTTTGCGTCCGATCCAACAGAAAATCATGTCAGACGAGGTCGTGACGTTTAGCGCTCATTAAAATAAATGGGGATGATCACATCCGAATAATTTATTTGACACAAGGGGGCTGTATAGATCTGACTGAGATAGAGCACAGGTCTATTTTATTCAGACTATGCAGCAATTCAAAGCAGCAATTTCAACGGGTCTGACAGGAAGAGGCGCGGTTACAAAGTAAAAACATCAGCTTTGGGGGAAAATACAAAATAAAATCTGTTAATCTGTCACATGGGAAAGAGTCAGATTTGGAGTTGAAGATCGCGTGATATATAGTAAGGCCCTGTCCACATGGAAGTGAAAGCGACACCTAAGCATGCTAATACTTTTTCCAAAGCGTTTGGCCGTAAGGCGAGGAGGCGTAAAATAAATGTAATCGTCCACGAATGCATGAAAGCAGCTGCAAAATGTCTTATGCCAGGCCTGTAAGTGGCGCTGTGGTGCCAAAGCAAAAATAAGCGTAAAACAGGCAACGAAATGTTGGGCATGCGCACTAATATTTATACCATAGGTTGCCCTGGCGGGTCCATTTTCGAGTGGTTCAGTCAAATTCAGGTGCTGAACTATGTGGTCGATATTGCTCTGTTCTTCCTGGAGATATTCCAGAAGAAGAAGATTCTGTTGTAAGCCCGACAGCTTGAGGGTGAGTAGCATTAGCAGCAACCATTCCAACACAGGTACTGCGCCATTGTTGTTGTGATGACTGTGTGGCGCATGCATGTTTAGAGGCGGCAGCTTATGGCGCATGCAGTAACGCAAAAAAAATGCGGTTAGAGCTTAAAGATGGAAACGCTGAAAATGGTGTTTCAGAATCTTCCCACTCTGAAGGCTGAATAAAAAAAGATAGTTTACAGACCCCGAAACGCCGGCTTCGTGTGGATGAGAGGCTGGTTTGGTGAAAATGTGCGCGTTTAGGCCAGGGTTTGACTTCGTGTGGACGGGGGCCTAAGCTTAGGGAGAACTGGTGCAAAACAATAAATGAAACATTAAAATATAGAAAACTTTCCCCATGAAAGGAGTTCAGGAGGACAGAAAACAGATAAAGTAGTGATCCTCTTTGAGCCTCACAAAAAAACAAAATAACGAGGAGCAGACGGAGCAGGTAAGCGCAGCGTATCTCTCTCACCTCTTTATGAAAAAAATTAAGAAAAACTTGGATAAACTTCTCAGATCTCTCTGAGAATCACCTCTCTGCCTCGCCGTTTTATTGCTTTTTTTCTTTCTTTAGACATAGATCTCATTATGTTTTTAATATATGAACATTCTCTATCTGCTCTGGTTGGAGATGCTGCACAGACTCGTTAAGCTTTATAGAATACGATGGTGGTTTTTTATCTATTTTTTTATAACTTTTCATAATCTGTCCAAGTCAAATGTGGGAAATTGTTTTAATTTGTGTATAGCACAACTAGAGGAAGATCCACAGTTGAGTCTGTAAACATGAAAATCGGCCATGTTTCTTTACCTAAACTCCATCAAATATTTTTCTGTGACTGACTTTGCACTCAACCATAAACATTTAAGTTTCACTCGGAATCACCTTCTTAATTTTTATCCTGAAAGCAACATATTCCTCTTATTCTATCCCTGCATTCTTTTTCAGCAAAGCACAATAAAAAGGTCCAAAGCCTGGAAAATGAGCAGGACTGAATGGACCCTGACACTAATGGTGGCTTTTTAAAAATCCTGCTGTGAGGACATGGAGACCGCTGCAACGTGAAAGAAAGTGACCCCTGGTCAAGCACAGCAGAGCAAAACAACGGGCAGGTCAGGGTAAGCTGAACAACATCACTCTGAACTGCTCAGTACCGAGGACTGAGCTTTGAAATCAATCTGCCACACATTTCCACTGCAGTTATAAATGTAAAATAGTATTCAGCACGTTTCTTTATGCACCAAGACACCAACAATGTGTGACTCTGTCTGGAGGACCGAGAACTACACAAAGAGTTTTCTGTTGGACAAACGTTGGGCCAGGAACCATCATCTCCAACACCATGTTGACAACAAGTCCACGCTTTGTCAAAAACTAACAGTGGACAATTATGTCCAATCTTAAAAACACAAACATAGCTCAAATCTTTTAAACAGAAAGTAACAATTTAAAAACGGAAACAAACATTTTTAAAAAGAACATTGAACTGGTGATGCTGGTCACCATCAGGCTGAAGAGGATTTCCAGTTTAACTTTAGGCCAGAGCTGGCAGCTCCAACAGTGATCTATTCAGATTTGTTTTTTAAAGGACCATAACACCTAAAAATAATAAAAAAAAATACTTCCTTAAGGTTTCGTTCTAAAATGATTTATAATAACAGCTCACAGAAGGAGAAACCATCAGTGCTGTAGTTCCAGAACGGCTACCAAAGTAATTGAAGATCAGTTATAACTGACTGGATGATGAATACAACAACGCATTTTTCTTTGCATTTGCAAACTAATACCAATATTCATTAGGAGCTAGATTAACCATTCAAACAGTAACACAGCACTGGAATTACAGCCTGATATTATCGATTCCAAAACTGTTTTCGTTCACATGCAAAACCTGCTATTTTCTAGAAGAAGGCTGGAAATAATGTGATGTATGGTAGCTGGAACAGCAACAGAGCCAACCTTACAGAATTTAAAGAAAAAACTTCTCATTTCCAACCTTTTACAAATAAATTGAATAAATCCACATCTTTTGCTAAGACTACATTAATGTAATTAAATGCAATCGTTTGATAATGCATTGAATAGTACACCCAAAACATGATTAGCCTTCATTTTCTACTCACCCCCCATGCTGAACAACACTCTGGAGTACTTTTTTTTGATATCTCAAATGCATCTGGAGATCTGGGAGGCTTCTTGCTGTCTGCTGACATTCAAATAATGGATATATCTATGTCTGGCCAGGCGAAAGGTCCATAAAGGAGTCCACCAAAAACGCGTCCAATATTCCTCCATACTGCTCAGTCCAATGTATTCCAAGTGTCCTGAGAGGGTAGCGTCCATAATTTTCACTGAAGCTAAGTCATTTAGAATGTTTTTAGAGCATAAACAGTAGTGGTTAGTGAATATTTCCTAAAAGCGGCGTTCACGAAGTCTACGGAAACCTCGGCAGACCGTAAAACCAGATGAAAAGTGCGCATTCAGCTCGGCAAAAGAACTCATGCTCTTCCTCAACACTGAAGTCCTCAGACGATTTTTCTTTTCGTTTGAAACAACTTTCTTTGCACAGGTAAACAGCACATTTCTTCTTCTACGCTTGCATTATCGGGCAGAGCAGGCGCTGAATGCACACTTTCATCTGGTTTGGTCTGTCGCGGTTTCCCAGAACTCGTGAACTTCGCGCTTAGGGAAGTCCTATACACTACTGTTTATGCTCTAAAACATTCTAAATGACTTGTTTCGAAAGGTAAATTATGGATGCTACCCACTCAGGACACAATTTGGAATACATTGGACGAGCAGTATGGAGGAATATTGACACTTTTTTGTGGACTTTATGGACCTTTCTGCTTCGGGGCCATAGACCTCCATTATTTGAATGTCAGCAGACAGCAAGAAGCCTCCCAGATCTCCCAGATGCATTTGAGATATCAAAAAGTACTCCAGAGTGTTGTTCAGCATGGGGGTGAGTAGAAAATGAAGGCTAATCATGTTTTTGGTGTACTATTCCTTTAATTAAAGTGGTGAAATATAAATACATGCAAACTTTACAAAAGCATCAGTGAATGTGCTGGAACCACCTCAGTTTTAGCACTGCCTCTAATGCAACTGTTGTCCACTATCTATTGGTTGAAATAAGGAAATCTTGTCAGTTTTGTAAACAAAAACAAAAAAAAACATACATGGAGGTGAAAACAAAAGAAAGCAGCACCCCATCAATCTTAAGCGGAGAGCGCAGTCTCAGACCTCAAGTAGGAAAATAATGACTGGTCTATTAAAATGCTGATTTCAGACAAGCTATCTGGACAGAAAATGCAAAAATGATAGCAGAAGGTTATTACTGTCATTATGTTGCAGGAAATAATGTTATATATTACCATCTAATATGTGCTAAATTGGTTATGGCACTTTAGTTATACAGGGGAAAACATATTCTTCTCTTTGTTTGGAGTTTTTAAATAAGATCTTTCTGTACAATTGTTTTAATTTCTTTGCAAAACAATCTGAGCACATAACAGGTTACGGTGCCAAAATGCTCAGTGGTTCCATGATCTTAATACGCTGAAGAGGAAAAACATCCTATCTACCTTTTACCTCTGAAACCCAACACTAAATCTCTTCCCTTGCAGGAATGTGCATCCTCCCTCTGATCTGCCTTTAATCATTTCTGTCACATCATCTCCTGAAGCTCCATCCTGGTTCACTACTCACACATCCCTCACCTTTATCTCCTTCCATCAATCCACTGAGCACCTCTTTCACTATCCCTCCTTTCCATCCTCTCCCCCCACCCACCCATCAGTCCTTGGTATGTCCAGGCCACTGGCCGCCCACAAGGCTAATTCATCACAGGAACCTGGCACTTAACAGAGCCGTGCAAACACACACACACACACATAGTGCATACTATACCCACTCATTCAGATTAAAAACACACAATATATTAACTTTATAATGTAAAACATGAGATTATTACATATAATTCTGTACATCCACAAATTACAGTGGAATTTGTTGCAATAAATAAAGAAAAAACAAGCTATTCCTATGAGGTTAAGTTAAAATATTTCGTTTTTTTCCCCAACTAAGCTATATTTCAATAAAATTCTTATTTTAGTCTAAAAACTGATTAGCTGAATGACAAGATGTTAGCAGATAAACTCACCTTTTCCACGTTCTCCACAGTGAAGTCCAGAGCGCCCGGTGAGGTCACTATTCTCCCCGGCGTCTCCATGTCTCCGCGGAGACGGAGCTGTCAAACGGGCAGAAGGGAGAGGAGCTTTCACTTACTTATATCCAGTTCAGCAAAATCACATTTTACTAGCGAGGGTTCTCCGTGGGGATTGAGTGCGGTTACTCTGTTGCTTTAATTTCTATCTGGGGTAAAGGATGACATGACAACGCCGACCGGAAAGCTAACGCTAGCCTGTTGTTGCTAACCTCCCGCTGTAGAAAGCCCAGGCTGCTATGCTAACGCAAAGCTAACTAATGTAGCATCGAAACCGAGCGCAGCCGCACTAACGCAACGACTAAACTAATGTAAACAATCTTAGTGTGACAGCATCGATAAAACTACCGATTTACCGTATATTACATGAAGGGAGCTCAGAGGACTGTCATTCCCACACCTTTCTGTCCAGCGACGGTATGAGACGATGCTGGGGAGTCCCTCCCTCCCTGCCGCTGCTCTGCCTCTCCTCCACCGTCACTAGGAGCTTGTTGCTGCATTCAGGAGCTGTGGGAAAAAACACATTCGAACCGTTAGACCACCCAAATACCATGTAATATGCTGATATAAATTAAATTAGTAACATGATGATGCACAACTGTAAGACCGGTTATTATTTTCTGAAT
>JAGKQL010000049.1:991323-1057846 GCA_018398635.1 Cyprinodon brontotheroides
CTGTTGGAGAAGAACTTAAAGAACGCATAATATCTCATCGCGTATTATTCACAGTCATGTTTACTTCATAAATACTGAGGGCCGGTTGCTACATGTGTGATGCCACGGCGTCCTCAGTCGCGCATCGCGGGACACTTAGGTTGAACGCTTTTCAGTTCACACAGTAGATCACATACAAGTCGCATACTTGGAAGTGTGAACGGACGCACGCAAAAAAAAAAAATCCGATTTCACAAAAAATCGGAATTGAGCATTAAAGGCCTGCAGTGTGAACGTAGCCTTAGAGTATCGATACTACTTACAGTACTGATGCTTCTTGGAGTACCAATATACTTTTGACAACCCTAATTGAAAGTTGTATTTTACATTCTTGTCTTGTGATGTCATTATTTAAGTTAGTTTATTCATTTTGCTCGACATAGAAGTGAAAAGTTGTTTATAACGCTCTTAAATATGTCAATATCTAAGTTGTTGACAGTATGAGACTCCTCCCTGCGTGTTTACCTAACACACATCCAATAAAAGAAGCTCTTGTTCTTGCCGGATATGTAAAGCACAACATTACCACATTTTGACAGAGGAGACTTAAAATAAATGCGATCACCTAAAACCTGCTTTGTTACAGTAATGCTTAAATGCATTCATAATCATTTAAACGTTTATTACATAAATGTGTGTGTGTGTGTGCTTCCTTTATTCAGTGGTTGCACATCACCTCCTCATCTGCCCAGCTTCCTGTTCTCTTTTTCAGATTATGCAGCTATACCTCTCTCACATCCGGTGTGTCTCTTTCAACCTGTCCTCTGCTTTTAGTCCTGCCTGTTTCCAACCTCTTAGTCTTTTGTTTTTCAGTCGGCTCCTCCCACATGAAAGCAAAATGAGCTCCTGACATTTGAAAAGCTTTTTATTACCCTGAGCTGTCTTCCTAAATGGACAGAAACCAGCAGGACTCTGCAGGAGCACATTTATTGGCTGTAATTGACGAGTGTAGAACATTGTGATAAATGACACATCTAATTTTATTCAGCAGCACATTGTCATTTTACTCACTTTAGGCTAATTGGCTACCTCTGCGCTACAGCAGACTATGTAGGGCATCATGGAGGCGAGGGTTGCAGCTTCAGGCTTTTTTACTGTGAAAGGAAGAAGAGAAACGGCATTTAATTACCTTTCTCCATGGAAATCTCCTCTAAGCTGTCAGAGCAAAGACAGACTTTTGAATTATTTGGCCTGTTTTACCTTTTTCTGTTCTTTCTTTTTCTATACATTAAACTTACTAAAGCAAGTCTCTACTGACTAATTATTTAGTTGTGTTTTTTTTTTTATCCCAACCTTATATGAACTTTTATCAACACCTTTCAGCATAAAAGATTACTGGTTTAAACAAAAAGCAGCTTTTTAATAGCGATGGCATTTATTAAGAATAAAATCTTCCCTTCCCTGTTTAGGTTTTACAGATAGATATATATTTTTTTCACCGCTGTGGGAATTTTGGCGAGCTCTTCTTTGCAGTATTGTTTTGTTTCCGCCACCAAGAAGGTTTTTGTAGGTAGTAGCTAATTGTTTGGGGTCACAGCACAACACCTCAGATTTAATCCCAGACTTTGACTAGGCCAGAAACCTTTACTTTATTTTTATGAAAGCATTTAGGGGCTGACCTTGGTGTCCTGTAGAGCCTCTTTCCCACTGATAATAGCAGGTAAACGCATGTTTTTCAAACATGGGACGACCAGCTAACAATCGGCATTTTGGTCCCTTCCCACTGGCAAAAAAAGCTGGGCCTAAAGGGCTGGTTATACTTCCGCAGCAGTGTGTCGCAGTGAGCTTGTCGCAGGTATGACGCAGATATTTTCGATTTATGCCCAATTTTGAAGCTGGTCTGCGCTATGTTATTCCTCGCCATAACGCAAGATTGTGGGTGTCTGTGTGGCGGTTTGAAGAGCTTGTTCACCGTCGACACACAGTTCACCTGTTAGTGTCCCGAAAGACCAACCGTTACGCTGAGTATTTTGGCTTCGGGAGGAAACCAACGGACCGTCGCACAGAGCTACAGATTAGCGTCCTGTATGGTGTCTGGGATAGTGTCCCAGGTGTCCCATGCGCTGTTGAGGGCACTATAACCAGAGTTTCTGCCATTAGGTACCAAACAGGAGTTTTGGAGAGGTGCACCAAAGTGCCTGTGGAAGGGGGGAGGCCTATCTGCGTTGACTATGACACATACTCAGACGACCTGGTTTCTGAGCATGAACCAGGCTTAACACGTCACTGGCAGCTGCGTGGCCTCTTTCCTCCCACAGCTGCGTGTAACTCTGTTTACGTTTGATAAAAATGGAGCATCACTGGTGGGAGGGATTCGGAGGGCCAAAAGAGCGAACCAATAAAGCACGCTGACTACCCCCTGGCTTCCACACATGTTGCTCTCCATTGTTTACTTTCCTGATTTCTGTCGCACCGGTGACATCATCAAAACTAACCCAGCGATATGATGTCACCAGACATGGCTGCAGGAGGACCGAGGCCACGCAGCTGCCAGCGAGGGGTCAGACCAGCTTTTTATGCCAGTGGGAAAGGTGAAAGGTGAAAAACTCGGGTTAACCCGGTATTTTCAGTGGGTAAGAGGCTTTAGATGTCATCAAACTTTCTTGAATTTTATACTGCGGTATAGAATACTGCTTTTTCAGCTCTTTCAGCCGATTACATGTTAGACAGGCTTTATCTTTGGGATTTCTTGCTTCATTAGGCTTGCCAGTAAAGTGCTTAGCTTTTTCCCAAAAGTCCAGGTTGGTTTTGATAGCTTTTTGTGCTTTTTTATGACCTAAAAATGTCATTTTTTTCTTCCCTCTGGCTGTCATTCTCTGATATTTGTAGTGCAGAAGCATTCGTTTCAGTCCCATAACTCCCTAAGTTCCTTCTATGCCTTGATATCGCCATTCAGTGTCTGCTCTGGTGTAAAAAAACAAGCTCTGGACTGAACTCTACCAGCAGCGATTGCTGAAATTGGCAGTGCTTCCTTGCTGGCAGGGTCAGGATATAAGGAAAGCATATTTTTCCAGGAACATGCTGCGTTGGTCCAAAAGTCAACGAGTAATATCGTGATAGAAGCAGGAGCTAAAGCGTCTTCATAAACCACATACACACAGAAACATAAACATATATGTTTAAAAAGCCCAGCCTTCTACCGCAGAGCTTTACCTGAGCAGCTAAAGCCAGAGAACAAGGGCTGCATTATCCAGTCAAGCACCTCAGTCTATTTATCAGCTCTGGTATCATCCAGAGTTCAAAAAGGCGTCTTTCTCTCGCAGCATGTTCTGTTGAGCTGTGTGAGTGATTATGGAGGTAATGAAAGGCATCAGGGTAGTGTGTTAGTGAACGCTAATGATTTCACATTAGATTAGTGTTCTGGTTTGCATCAAAGAAAAGCAGGGAGGAACGGAGATGAAGCTTTGTGAGACGTGATGAGGCCAGAGGGACGTCCTGAAGCGTGCTGTGCTTCAATGACCCAACATTGCTCACACCTTATTGAGACAGCAGCAGCATGGAGACGTCTTTCCTTAAACACAGAGACTGGAACTGTAAATATGCACCAATGAAAGCAGATATTTACATTTATAAACAGTGAACACTGCAAGGATGTGACATGAACTTTTCCTGTTTTAAGTTCACTAGGGTTAACCAAAATAAATTTCGCTCGCAAATTGGGATTTAATATACCTTATGCTTTTAAACAATGGCGTCTAAGGCAGTGTGCCCCTCAACCTTTTTGTGTGCCATGGGTTACTGTTTTAATGTTGGCACAATATTTCGCATGGACCGATCTGTTCCAGATATAAACTCGCGCCAATAATAGTAGAAGAAACTTTCTGAAGATTACTATTACTCCCATTTATACTACCCTTGAAAAACTGGATCCATGCAGAGACCGGTCCCAGCCCGGATCACAGTTAACCAGGCCGAGCTCGGTTCTGATGACCGCTTAAGGTCGTGTCCGTTAATGGGGTAAAAATGGGGTAAAAAAAAGGGGTAAAAAATACCCCATATTACATCTACCCTTGAAAAACGCGTGCTAGAGTACTCCAGTCCGAGCTCAGTAACTGAGATAACTTGTCGTGTGTAAATGGAAAGCAAACTGAACCGAACTGAAGCTGTATTGACACAACCGTAACCGAAGCCAACTGTACAGACCAGTTCCAGAGTGTGGGCTCGCTTGGT
Organism: Cyprinodon brontotheroides; assembly: GCA_018398635.1. Classification (NCBI taxonomy): domain Eukaryota; kingdom Metazoa; phylum Chordata; class Actinopteri; order Cyprinodontiformes; family Cyprinodontidae; genus Cyprinodon; species Cyprinodon brontotheroides. The sequence continues at coordinate 995,533 of JAGKQL010000049.1, forward strand.
TCTCCTTCGATGTACCAGCGAGTTTATGAGTAGAACGCATCATTCGCCTGTGGCCGCACATCATGATTCAAACTCCATTCCAGTAGCGGCGTAATGCCCCTCTCCGAAACGGAAGAAGCAGCAAATCCCCTTCAACTATAAACATCTAAATCTTCATCACTTTAAATATTTAAATGTAATGTAGTATTTAGTCATTAACATAGTAAGAGTTAATAGTATCTTTCTGGCGCTTATTTATTTGTTTTGATTCTTCCTTCTTCTCTTCTTCTTCTTGTGTTTTATGGCGGTTGGCAAACAACTTTTGGTGCATTACCGCCACCAACTGCTTGATTTCCTCCTTCAATACTGGCAGTAATAACGCAGATCGTCACTAGGAGGTGAGGAGTCGAGGAACCGAGACAGCGTGAGGTGTAAATAGCCCCATTTACACTACCCTTGAAAAACCGATCCAGGCCGAGACCGGTCCGAGCTTGGATCGGTAACCAGGCCAAGCTCAGTTTTGACGACCGTTCACACGTCACACTTATCTCGGTTATCTCGACTCCTCGCCTCCTAGTGACGATGTGCGGTATTACTGCTAGGATTGAAGGAGGGACTCAAGCAGCTGGTGGCGGTAATGCACCAAACGCTGTTTGTCAACCGCCGTAAAACCCAAGAAGAAAAAGACGAAGGAGGAGGGAATCAAGCAAATCAAAATGGCGGCGTCCGTCACATTCAGAAAGTTATGCTTGATTATTATTGCTGTACTCCGCGGTTGCGGGTCAGGCTAAGACGGCAACCCAAGCTGATGGGAGCTTTTGAGAAAGTCGGCTATTTCAAAGTCACCTTCGGAATGGAAGTGTAAATCTATGTTCTGTGCCGCCAGTCGGGCGGCGACGCTTCCTGCCGCCATGCGCGCGCGCTCTTGTTATCAGAGAACCAGCCAGGAAAAATCCCCCGAAATAACCTACCTCGGAACTGGTCTGCAGTTAGCGCGGCCCGTTATGCTCTATCTCGTTCCGGATTCCAGGTTTGTTTCCGTTCACACCGCGACAAGTTATCTCAGTTACTGAGCTCGGACGGTCTCGCCCGCTTTTAAGGGTGTAAACGGGTAAAATTGGTTGTCAGAACCGAAGCTGGCCTGGTTAACTGATTCGAGCTCGACCGATCCTCTCGAGGGATCTATGTGGTTTTTCGCCAGTGTAAAATGGGGGCTTATGATTCGGGGGTCAATGATCTAAGATACAGATACAACAAGCAGAGATGTTCTGATACAATTTTTTCACTCCCTATAGGACTGATGTTTGTGTTGTACCGATACCAGTTTGTTCCTATAGAGCCACCCCAAATTATGCTTTCACGCCCACTTTCTTTTATTTTATTTTTCTTACTGGAAAAGGTATGAACTGGTGGAAGTGGAGATGGATGAGGGCTGGTTCAGTCCATGACTGTTGCAGCGGGAGAGATCCAGAGACCGTGAGCTGATACTAGTAAGCTTCACTGTATCTGGAAGATGGAAGTCCACTTGGATAACACAATCATGGACAGGTAGAACCTGTCCATGATGAGTAAGCATGAAGTGACAGTGGAGAGGAAACACTCCCCATTGGGAGCGAAAACCTCTGGCAGAACCAGGGTTTCACACATGTGACCTTCGCCCGAACGGTAGAGATGAGACACAGGAACGCCAGTAAGAGTCCAATACCGTGGAGGGAAATGACGTACTCTGATGAAGCTTTCTTAGAAGCTACTATGGTGGAGAAAGGGGATGGAGGTGGGGTAAATCGCGCGGTCATCTGAATGAAGTCCAACATAGCGCTAAATCCAATTGCTGTGCACTTGGGGGGCAGCAGACTGAGTATGTAGATTCGGAGACTTTTAAAGCTACAGTGTGTAATATTACAGGGGATATACAGTCAGAAATGTAATATATTATACATAACTATGTTATTTATCATCATCTACGAGCTCAGCCTCTTTAACACCTTAATATTTATGTTGCCTTAGAATTCGATTATTTATCAATTACATAGGAAGCTGGTCTGCAGCCTTCATGGAGGCAGACATCTTTGCGTTACGGCAGCACAGAGCCAACAAACTAGCGATTCGCAGAATTCCCCATTACGCTTCAGCGAAAGTAACTACGGCTTAAGTTGAGAGAGATGAACTGAAGGCGGTACTGAACAATAGATGGCAGTATTAAAATGATCTATGTAAACAAACCTCATCACTTGAGAAGGTAGGTGATGCGGGACGTCGTGGAAAGACATATTTTGTCCCTGTAGCGGCTGCGCCATTACTGTTGGGGAGCGGTGGGGGAATGTTCATGTTGCTGCGGTCTGCAGTCTGACCGCTAGATGTCGCTGAAAATTACACACTGTAGCTTTAAGATGAACTATGGATGCTGATTGGCTTTGTTAGTTTAAAACTAATTGGCCTGTGACAGAGGTGTTTAAGGGTAAGTAATCGTTTCTTCAGTCGAATTTCCGCCTAGGCTCCATTTCTGACACAAACTCGACTTCCAGTGACCCCAGAGGCTGACTGGACGGCTCTCTGCAGCAGCACTGCTTTGTTAGATACATTCACATTAAAAGGAGAGTTTCACTCCTATAGTAGCCATCTTTGTTTTTGCTGGGATGCCAGACAGGAATTGAGGCTATTGTCTTTGTCTCTTTCAAGTTTAACAGTGCGGAAGTTCCACTAAACCTGGAAAAGAGCAGGAAACAAGCAGGTGGTTCAGAGTTGAAAGGCTATCTTTAGCATGCTCCTTATCTTAGTTTTCCACATCCAGAAGTGGGTCACAGAGCTCCAAAAAAGGTTTAAGTGCTGACAGACACGATACAAACCGACACCTGCCAGGCCAGAGGCAATCCCTGGTTATAGAGACACAATCCAGCTCTTTGAGTTGGCTGGATACAACCACGCTGCAGCAAAGCAGGAACTGCCTAAACAAAGCGAGGAGCAGAGAGTGTGGAGAATAACAGCAGCACCTCGGCACTGAGGTGATTAAATGCCGTGTGACTTTTCACGTGAGGGTGAGAAAGGTAGCGGTGAAATCCTCCAGCTCCGAGGATTCACACACATCGTTCTCACTCTTTTTTACGCTTCCACTGCTTCACACGTCACACCTTTTCACAACCAGGTGCCTAGTTTTTGGAGCCACACTTTTAAGTGACGGAAGCATGCAAATATCTGTACTTCTATTTGCTTTGCCTTTTTTGACTTGATCTTTCACCTCCATCCCAGCACAGTGTAAATAAGATTATATGCTGCCCTGCTGCTGCTAACAGGTTTATTTATTTAGCAGCTGGCATTTCATCCAAGAAACAAATATAACCATAATATTATTTTATTATATATAAGTAAATATAATATAATATATTTATTATATTTTATCATTATATAAAATAAAAAAATGAAAATGTTAGAACTGTTTATTTATAGTCATGTTTATATTAACCAGCACCCCTCGCGACCCAATTGGGACAAGTGTGTCAAATAATGTGGATCGATGGATGTTTATGTTATGTATATATATATATATATATATATATATATATATTATTTTTTTATATATAAAAGATGAAAGCTGTTCCAAACGAAATTTCCTTTTGTTTTACACTTGTGTAAAACAAAATGAAAATCTGTCTAAGTCTAACCACATATACATGTATAAACCAGTCAATAATATGCTAGGTTTATTTATTTGTGGAACTGAGGGAAACTGAAACATGATCTTTATTATTATTATTTTTTTTAACAATACAGAATTAAGACATTGGGTGTCCGGATTTGTTTAGGCCAGGGGCCCAACCTATTGCCCCATTTACACAACCCTCTGAAAAGCGATCTGTGCTGAGTTCGGACCAAGCTTGGATTAGTTAACCGTAACACACCACGCTAGCACAGTTCCTTGCCTCCTAGTGACGATAAACGATACTATTGCTTTATTGAGGTTAATTCAATTCAGTTTATTTCTATAGCGCCAATTCAAACACATCATCTAAAGGCACTTAAGTATTAAATTCCAGATGATTTTAGCCTTGATAATGATGTTTGACGAAGGAGTTTTCCCTTCGATCGAAGGATCATTGGTTCAAGCTTTGACCAAACTGTATTGGTTTGCTTGTTTACTGATATAAATTGATTAAATCACTTCCAGCTTACATTGGCTGCCTGAACCAAGGCTTCCATTAAGGTCATATTTTAGGAGGACGTGAAATAATTGTCATCAGATTTCATCCCCCTGAGCTATCGCCCGCTCCAAGCTGCTTCTCTCATCCTCATTGTTATTTTAAGTGTGTTGATCAGGAGCAATGTTTGCCTTCCTTTACTACTTTTTTAGTATTGTTAATTGTATATTAAGTCTGATGCTAAATAAAACAACATTTCACATGTTGGAACATAAAGATATGACAACCAAATTATGTCTGGACAATTGTTTAAGATATATTCTGAAATGTAATTATCATAGTGAATAGAATGGGTCTATTACAGTAGGGACATTCAGATGGATCAGCAACAAGTAACAAAAATTTACAAATGATTTAAAAGTGTAGAAATTTATTACTTCAATTATTATTTCAACAATTTTTTATGGATATGGAAAAAACTGATATTAACATCAGTGATGTTCTTAACTTTGTGGGATTGTTTGAAGAATGATGTTTTAAAAGCTGCTGGGAGGAAGGATCTGTGGAAACTAGGGCCGGGTGAAAAAAATCGATTTAATCGATTTTGAATCAATTCCTTTACATTTTGCAAAATCAATATCTAGGGAATGAGATCGATTATTTTCATAGTGATGCGCGTGACGTTCACATTCAAATGAGCAGGAAAGATGCACTCAAGATTACTTTAAGCCAGAAAGTTGCAAATATAGCCAATAGGTTGATTGAAGACATTAACAAATGGAGGCTGACCAGCAAACACCCTGTATGTTACAGACAACGCTGCAAATATGGTTTGTGCAGTGAAGATAATGCAGCTCATGCATGTCTGCTGTGTCACGTCTGCTGCGCTCGAGAGTGAGGCTTCACTTTTCACTTTTCACAAACAAGTTTGCAATTATTAGACAGTTTTGTTCACATTTCATGTTTAAAATTTCTGATTTACAAGTTTGCACTTTGTGTTTAATGTGACAGGAAAAAATAAAATACATGAGTCTTTTGAAACACAGTTGAACCACTTTCATTATTGTAAAAACAGATCGAATCGAAATTAATCAATTTAGAACTGGACGAATCAAAATCGAATCGATTCAGGACTTTGGCGAAAATACCCAGCTCTAGTGGAAACCTTACTTAGTGTTCTTCAGGATCCAGCAGTTTTTCACTGGAGGAGCTCTTTAGTTATGCGACAGCTTCATATTCAGAGTGGGAGACATTGTCCATCTTAGTTTTGCTCAAGTTGTCCTGTCTTCCACCACCTTCACTGTGTCTCTATCACATCCTAGCATATAGCTGAGTTACAGATCATCAAACTGTAATAAAATACTTTTCCTGTTCATGTTAAGATCAGTCCTGTTGAATTTCTTAATCTTACACAAGAATATGTTTAAAGTCGAGGGTCAAAGGTAATCTTTCAAACCGAAGCAGTTTATAGTTGTTTTAGTAATGCTCATTAACTTGTGCTCTCTTCATCGTCGTCCCTCACCGACCCATTCTAATCTCAGCCTGAGTCATCTCCTTCCACCAACTCCATTTCTCATACCTTTTGTTGTCCTGATCAAAATCATCTTTTTCCACAACCACCGATTTTCATCCAATTAATTAAAAACGGACCTTAAAGAGGTCCAGTGCATGATAGATTTTACTACTATCTGAGTTGGTATAGAGTCCAGGGTTGGCAGGTCTGTTTGGCTGCAGAGGCAGAACCTTAACCTGAGTCTTCATATTTCTAATTACACCATTAGATGAGGATAATCCACACCCTGACATGTATATATTTTTCAGATATTAACATAATCTTCACAATTAGGTGGGATTAAGATGAAATGAAGTAAAACTGATCGGAAGAGCTACTGAAATACACACGCAGGTTATTGATCCCATATCGCAATCAGATAATGTGTCATTAGGGCTCCAACTGATGCTCATTTTACTAATTGATTATTTCTTTGATTAATAATTAGCAAAAGGTTCCTTAAAGATTTTTTTACAGAATTTAATCAGGTGAAAATAAAACTTTTCACTTGAGGAGTTCTGGATAGAGCATATTGACAGATAAAGTGTTTTTATCTTAAATGCAAAATATTTATATATATTTTCATAATTTTCATTTAATTACTGCTCTAAGTAGGTTTTTCTTTTATTTATTTTAACTGCTTAATATTTGCAGCCCTTAATGTAATGCTTCAACATATAAAGTATGTTTATTTACAACCAAAAAACAACTGTGCTCAGTTTTAGAGAACTGTTTTTACCTGTGAAATTTTTGTTTTTATGTGATTCGTTTCTCTTTCTTTTTGCTGAGTTTTCACCTTGGTTTTTAGAATTTCATGTTTAACAAATACGACCATTTGAAATTATCTAATCATACGGTTATTAGAAAAAAAATGTTCAATTCTTTATTAGCATCTTTATGAAAAAATAAATCAGTTCCTATGCAAATTAGGAAATGTTCCGTAGATGATATAAAAACTTCTTGGATATAAATTTAAGTTTCATACCTTCACTATTGGATAAGCCTTTTGATGCTCAAGCTCTTTTACTTTGAGTATTTAGGGTGGAGTTACTCACACTTGGATTTTTTTACCACAGTAATGATGCATGAGAATCAAGTTTGAAGAAATAAAAATTTTAAAACCTATTAATCTATGCAAACCAGTGATGTAGATGGCCTATTATGGTGAACATCACCAATCTCGTTGACTAGTTCTACGTAAGAGGGATTTCTTGTGCTCTCTTCCTCTCACTGATTTCATCTTGACCATCTTTGCATTTGAATTAAGAACAAAGCCGACAAAAAGACCTCAAAGGTGAAAGACACTCAGTCTGTAAGGCTGAAAATGAAAAGATAAGGAGATATTTTATGTATTTTAACCCACCATATCACTCTGTATAAAAAAAAAAGTGTTTTATAATCAAACAGCTCTCACTGATCAATGATGTTGTTGTTGTTTTTTTTATTTCTGCAGCTTCTAACAACACTGAAGTGCAGTCACCTGCTCCATACAAGAATGAAAGCACCACTCTGACGCCGTTAACGACGCCCTCTGCCTTCACCAAAACCAATGAAACTGGAACCAACATCACCGATGTGATAAACACTTCCCCCGTAACCGTCCCACACACCGATAAACCTGCGTTAAATCACAGCGAAACTCTAGACAACTCTTCCACACCTTCCATGCCATCCAATGCCACCACTCAGAATGTAACGTCCTCCACCACTTCTGTCCCAACAACCGAACCTACAGTGACGGCTACAGCCGCCGGCCCTGGGTCCAATTCGACCTCAACACCAACATCCAGCAGCAACACGTCTCAGGGGACCACCACTCCTCAGCCTTCCAATAATACTTCTCAGTCTAGCTCAGGATCCACTACGGCCAAGCCAAACACCACCTTAAAACCACAAAACAGCACCTTCACCGACGCTGGGAGTCCATCCGAGCTCAACAAGGAGGGGGACAGTAAGTACTACTAAGTGTTCAAATTTGCTGTGGATAAAGCCCAGAGTGAATTAAAACAACCAACGCTGTTCTGTTCTTTGTTTTCCATGACATACAAGTGCTTGTCTATTCACACACAAAAACAAATGAACCATTTTTCTGGAGTCCTGTCACTACCAAGCACTACATTGTGTTTGTCTGTAAAAGGGACAGAGGGCATCATGAGACCCTGGCTTTGAGAATTCAGCTTTCTGTTGTCTGTTTCTCTCTTTGCTAATGTCTGCCGTTTAAATTATTCTTTTACTGTGTTACAGAATTCAGTTGAGTTTATTTCTATAGTGCCAATTCACATCATGTCATCTCAAGGCACTTTACAGTTCACCAGATTATCGCCAGTCAGATTGATTCCAAAGTTTTCTATCTAAGGAAAACCAGTTGATTGCATTGACTCATTGACTCTTCAGCAATCCCTCACACTAAGCATGCTTGTAGCGACAGTGGAGAGGAAAAACTCCCTTTGAACAGGAAGAAACCTCCAGCAGAACCAGGCTTAGTGTGAGCGGCCATCTGCTGACTGGGTTTCAAGGAGACAGAAGCAGAGATACAAGAGCAACTGTATAGGGCCCCACTGTCCAGGAAATACACAGCCAGGCAGGCGAGCTGTGGGCCAGTTCCTAGAAGAGAGCACATCCAGTTAGTCACAGTCAGAGAAACAGGACTACACTGAACAACAGGCCAAGCTCAACATCTATAAACACAGGTGTTGATGGCAGCAGCACAGCTGATATTTCTCTCAGGATGGAGTCACAGCCAAACAGGGAACAGACCAGATGAAGCTACTATGAGAAAAAGCAGAAGAGAGCAGAACGTTAGAGATTGAACTAACAGATTCTGCAGAGTGGGAGAATAGAGATAGAATGAAGCAGAATGATAAAAAGGGGTCCCTATGTCCTCCAGCAGTCTAAGCCTATAGCAGCAGAACTATAGAGATAGCTCAGGATAACCTGAGCCACTCTAACTATAAGCTTTATCAAAAGGAGAGTTTTAAGCCTAGCCTTAAAAGTAGACAGGGTGTCTGCCTCACGGACTAAAACTGGTAGTTGGTTCACAGGAGAGGAGCCTGATAACTAAAAGATCTGCCTCCCATTCTACTTTTAGAAATTGCATATATAAGAATTGAGTTAATAGAACTTTATGTAAGACATGGTTAAAAAAAGCAAAAACACTCATCAGCTGAGAATCTCTTCCAGCTGCAGTTCTTCTCTTAGTATCCTGTCACATATTTCATTGACCAGAGGAACAGGAAGCATTTTGCTACGCTGTGGTTAATGTTCAAAAGCAGAAGAGGTCAAACAATACGGCTTGGCTTACTAAACAGAGCTTCATAGCAACACCCATATATATGTAAACCAGCTATATGCTAAAGTAAACACTGCAGGACTGAAATGTTGATGTTTTACAGATCAGGAGACACTTGTGCACAGTGTGTGAAAGTATTTGTGTAATCACCTTTAATAAGTGCCTCCTCTCTCCTCTGTTAATTTTTTATTCATATTTGCATTTTAAGACCACAAAGTGACGTTTCAGTTGTAAAGTAGAAAAAAAAATCTGTTCTTTCCAAAAATGTTTTATAAATTCAGAAAAGATTTCAACTTCACTGCTTTGTGATGCATCATAAACACCCATCATGCTTCCAAAACACCTTTATTTAGCTGCGCTCTCAAATTTTAACAAATATTGTGGATTTTGCATTTGTAATTATTTAACTGGTTAAACAGGAAAGCTGCACCTCCCTGATTTTGTTTTTGTCCTCTCAGATGCCCATAGTGCTCCTGCACTGGACCCCCTTCTGGCTGGCCTTGTGTCAGCGTTCATCATCACCGCCATCATCATAACGCTGCTCCTCTTCCTCAAACTTCGCAGGAGAGATGCCGGCCCACAGTTTCGCCGGCTGCAGGACCTGCCCATGGTAAGCACGCCCCTATACATCCAGGCAAAACTCAGCTTAGATCTATATGATACAGAAAACCTCATATAGGGTGCCAGCCACTCCTGCGCTCCCAGACCATTTTACTTCCTGTTGTTGTTCCCTGTGTAGGTTTTCATGTTCATATGGTAACTTACTGAGGTATTTATTACCACAATTTACTTAAAAATTTTTCATTTTAAGTCAGAACAAAACAAAAAAGTCATATGATTATTAAGGGAAAACAAAGAAATGACAAAAGAAATGTCTATGGCTTCTGCCATTTGAGACATATGATATAGCAGCATCATTTTGTCCTGTTTTTCCCAAAATGCAGAGGCCTTGGCCTTTAAAGGTATACAGAATGGAAGGTTTCCTGTTTTAACCCAACGGAAAAGACAAATTGCTAATTATAGTAAATATGCAATCATTTGCACGTTGGAATCATGAGCAAACTTGGATCTACTGTGCAGAAATTATGCTCCAGTTAGCTGATGTACAAGCCCTGGCAATCAAGGGACATTTAGTATGGCAAAGGATTGATGCAGCTGAAAATGAAATAATCGTAAAGGGAAATGATGTAACTCACAGGAGTTTCTTCCAGAGTTGTTGTAGATGTTGATGGCTGCAGGCAGGAAGACTCTCCTGTAGCGATCTGTCTGTCACGAATTTGGAGGACTGTCTGCAGACTCTTGTTGTGTGGCATGGCTGTCAACAAAAAGAATGGTTTGCTGTGCCCATAATGTTTTCCGTTTTATATGCCGCTGTGACTGTCCCCCAGACATCCCCGGTTCTATTTTTTATATTTATATTTTTTTTAAACAAAGCTTGTGTGTATGACATCATCCGCAGCGCCGGACTGGAGTAGTGACAGGCAGCCCGGGTCACAGGCGGCTTCACGCTCTACCTCTTCTATTCATTCTAGCTAATCTGAATCGTTCAATTCCATTTGGAGAGCGAGATCATCTGTGGTAGCAGCACTAGACAGACATCTTCCAGGCATGTGAGAAAACTAGCAGCAGTTCAGCAGACAGGAAGAATGAACGGTAGCGGCGTGCGGATGACGTCGCATACACACTCTGCTTTGTTTTAAAAGATATAAATATAAAAAGTAATACATGAGGATGTCTGGAGGGGGGACAGTGATTACACCTCCATATTATGAGAATGCTGGATGTACCATAAAAAGAATAAATGATGAACAGTTCAGTTTGTGCCTTCAAGTAGATTTGCCCATAGGAAAGACGTTACTTGGATATAACCCTAGCAGGAATATCTTCAGAACGGCTCCAAATGACACTAAACTCATATATGGGTGAGTAGAACATGATGGAATAGCGTAAAATCAAGGGACCAATGTAAAAAAACGGTGTTCCCTTTAAAGCTGAATGCTGTATATTTATTTCATATTTAGTGAAGTACTAGACTATTTAAAATCTTCATTAATTTACAAAGTGAATTAACCTAGTCCAGATAAAATAAGATAAAATTTAAATGACATACCTTACATAAATTACATGACGTAATAACTGCTCAGAAATCCAGGTATTGTTTTAATATCTGGCGTTCCTCACCTCCGCTGTGTGCAGTGAATGGGTGGGCTGGTGCAAAAATACGGACTGGATATGAACCTGGCATGTCATTATGTGAAGACGCTGAAATGCGTGAGGCTCACACCCAATGGGTGAGAGTTGACAGCCCTGCATCTATGGTGAGCTACGGTTCCAGACAGTCATTGACACTGATGTAGCAGCTGACCTGTCAGATCATCAAACACTCAACCTGTCAGATATTCACTTAGCCTAGAGTGGCGAGGCGTGGGGCTTGATTTGTACAGGACGTGTTTTGTAGTTGGCTGCAGATGCATCTAGATCCTTCTTTAAAGGAATAGTACACCCAAAACATGATTAGCCTTCATTTTCTACTCATCCCCATGCTGAACAACACTCTGGAGTACTTTTGATATCTCAAATGCATCTGGAGATCTGGGAGGCTTCTTGCTGTCTGCTGACATTCAAATAATGTCAAGTCTATGCCCGAGGCAGAAAGGTCCATAGAAGTCCACAAAAGAGCGTGTCCAATATTCCTCCATACTGCACATAGTCCAATGTATTCCAAGTGTCTGGAGTGGGTAGCGTTCAGAATTTTCAAAGCGAAGTCATTTAGAATGTTTTAGAGCATAAACAGTAGTGTATAGGATTTTCCTGAAAGCGCAGACGCGATCCGGCGCTTCGGTGCGGACAGACCAAACCAGATGAAAGTGCGCATTCAGCGTCAGCTCTGCCCGCGATAATGCAAGCGTAGAAGAAGAAATGTGCTGTTTACCTGTGCAAAGAAAGAAACGAAGAAAAATGTCACGAGGACTTCAGTGTTGAGGAAGAGCATGAGTTCTTTTTTGCGAGCTGAATGCGCTGGTTTTGGTCTACCCGGCTTCACGTAGCGTGCGTGGCGGCGCGTAATGCTGGCGCTTTCAGGAAATCCCTATACACTGCTGTTTATGCTCTAAAAACATTCTAAATGACTTCGATTTCGAGAGAAATTTTTGATGCTACCCACTCAGGACACTTGGAATACATTGGGCGAGCGGTATGGAGTGTGCAGTGAATATTGACACGTTTTTGTAATGGTTTATGGACCTTTGGGGCTCGCTATGAACTGCTGCATTATTTGAATGTCGGCTGACAGCGGCAGCTTCCCAGATCTCCAGATGAGCTGAATGCTCAAAAGTACTCCAGAAGTGTTGGGCTCAGCATGGGGGTAATAGAAAATGAAGGCTATGTTTGAGGCTAATACTATTCCTTTAAATTAAAGAGCATGTTTATCCCAAAGTTTTCGTACAAGGAAAAACTATTTAATTACTTACTTTTTTTGTTTGTTTTTTGTTGCGCATATGAGTGAAACTGACAGCCCCTTTTTGCAGAGGCATGGCAAGAAATGTTTTATAAGGGTACCCAGGCAATAACGAATGTACACAGAGGGGGGGGTGGCCAGCGTAGTGGATAGGCACCAGAACCTCACGTCAATCTACACTGTTACAGGAATATTAACAAGCAAACATCCATATTTTTCTAAATAAAGACAAGCTATATTTTCCCACAGCCTTTTGCTTGCAAGATAGGCGCATATATTTAAACATCTGTGCTTTCTACATAAAGGTATAGTGGATAAAATTCTTTCAGGTTTGAGTTCTGGGTAGTACATCTCTTCTATTATCATTACTCACCTACTTTTATATCAATAATCATTCTACATAAAATTGATATTTACAACCACTAATATCTGTATAAATTGATCATTTAATAAGTATTTATTAAAATAGTTAATTATCCATGATTTTACTGAAGACTCCTAGATGACTTGCATCATTTTCTCTTTACCCCATAAAACACAAAATGTAGTTCTGAAAAGAGAATTAATTCTGTACTTATTATTATTAATATTAGTACATTGATGTGTAAAATTAACCATCCTTTCTTTGTTGTCAAGTAATTGTTAATATATAAAAAATGTATTGTTTTGAATATTCTACTTTAGAGTATTACTGCTGCCTCCATCTGTATTGGAGGGGGAAAATGGTAGGGGTGGCCACTGATTGACTAAGGGTGGCCATGGCCACCCCTGGCCCCCCATCTAGCTCCGCTCCTGCCTCTATGTATTCTGTACTTGGTGCAGAATATGCATGCACACGCATGCTTTCACACGCATATTGACTATATGTATGCTACTCTGATGCCGTATGCTGAACTGACACACTGGAAACGACCTAGAAATAAGTATAATTTTTTTGTGGACTGAATGCAGTTCTATGTGTCTTGAATGGTATATATATAGTCAATGACCGGACGTACCTGACATGGAAACAAACTGACCATACATATTGCTTTAGGTTAATAGATTAGATTAATTAGGATTATGTAGTGCTTCCAACAAAAATAAAAATTCCACCTTCCTCCTTTTTTTACAACTAGACTACTCGATCGTATTTTCTGTCATGATGGGTTCACTAAAAGCGCACTCCAAGTATGCAGAACACCACTGACGGACACAGGGATAAAAGTTCAACAAGTTTATTTAGTGCAAGCACACAGAAAGTACTGCAGATGACTGGTTTGGGCCTGGACACTGGTTTCACCAGAGTCTGCGTGAGAGACAACACAGTTATGGACTGTTGACGGGGTTTTGGTTTCCAATGGTGCAACTGATAGTACCTTGAGGGTTCTTGAGGTTAGCTTTGGGAGAGTCACTGTTGGATCTGGAGAAGGACTTGCCATCCAGCAGAGTCCGCTTGCTGCTTCAGCATCTCCACGTCTTATTTGAACAGACCTTGGCTTTGGGTTTTCCAGCTCTTAGTCCTGAGCTGCTTAGAAGGTAGACTGAGAATCTTCAGGTTTGGCTCGGAGGGTCGGCTCGGCAGGTTAGCTCTTCCTGAGCTTTCACGGTTAGAGGAAGCACAAAGTTACACTGAGGTTCTAGTCACCAACTGGAACAACACTGCGGCGTTGAGGTAAGGTCTGAAGGCAGCTTAAGTAGTGGATCCTCTGATGGTCTTGATGAGCTGCACCTGTGCAGGAGGCTCCCTCAGAGGATCCACGGCGGACTCTGCTGGAGAAAAGTGGTATTTTCTCCAGCTCCCAACAAATCCTTTCCTTGGTGCAACATGCTAAATTAAGTTATGGGGAAGTCATCAAGGTGTTTGAGCCCCAAAGACATTTTTATTTTTCATGTTTTGTATGTGAGGGAATGAGCAAAATCTGTTGTGCATTCTAGAGAAAGTATTTTGGGGCTTGTCACAATGTAATAAATAGATAGATAGATAGATAGATATAGATAGATAGATAGATAGATAGATAGATAGATAGATAGATAGATAGATATAGATAGATAGATAGATAGATAGATAGATAGATAGATAGATAGATAGATAGATAGATAGATAGGTACTTGTTATATAAGCTCACATAGTCAAAGGAGAAGAAGGTGCTAAAGGAAGAAAAAGGTGCATGGGACATATACAGTATATACAGTGCATCCACATATGACAGCTTTTTAATTTTTTTTTATAGCAGGATCATTATCCAGGGTGTTTACATGAAATGCATTTCTCAATCTCTTGTTGAAGCTTAAAACACCTGTCAGACCTCAATAAACATTCAGTGTTTGCACCATAATTGAAGGTTAGGTGAAAAAAAAACATATAGAGCAAATATTTGATCTTTTTTTTTACATTAGTGGCATCTTAAATTTAAACAAGTGAGGTTATATTGGACTGATCACATTTGACAATAGATGGAATTACTATGCATTAACCATTTTAATCATAACTTGTGACTCCAGCAGTATTGGTCTCAAATTCATGAGCATTTACGGAACATTTTCGTATTTATTTTCCCATTAAGTATCAACTAAACAAATATATTATCTTATTTGTTTTTCTTTTAAACTAAGCTAGATGTAAGCTAGATGATGTACAAGTAATATACATGTATTGATGACATTGTTATGGTATTTACATACTACATATAATTTCAAGATTACACATCAAGACTGAATTACAAGTACATGTCTGTTAATGCTATAATATTTTTCTATTTGTACATTGTGCATGCATGATGCCATTTACTTTTATACTCCTTCTATGCATAAGTCTTTAAAACTTTTTGAGTTACTTTATTTTATAGTCAATATAACATGCAATATATTTCTAGCCTAGTAAACTAGCCACACCCACCAGCGGCCAAAATCATTTTTGCCTGCGAATTACACATTTAATCTCACATTTAGTCTGGTTTATCAGGCTAGTGGTTTCTAGCTGTAGTATTTGAAGCTGTGAGCTCATTTGTATTTTTGTGGATTTGTATTTATGTAGATAGACTGTACCTTTCTCAATTTCACGTTAATACAGAAACACTTCTATTTAATTTGTTAATTTTCTGTATAATTAAATATATTTGTTTCAGTGAATTATGTTTAGTTTTGTTGGGTCCTAATAAAATCAAACAAATCCAATTCCTCAGCTGTAAATATTTATTAAAGTGTTTTAATTTCCCTGTTTATATTTTTTTTTTTTAAAAATAATAAATTTAATAAGTATATATATATATATGTATATATATATATATATATATATATATCTCCAATTTATATATATATATATATATATATATATATATATATAGATCTAAAAAGTACTCTCTCTGTATTATAAAGATCCCCATTTTTTTTGTGTTATTAATCCAAATTAAGCTAAAAACCAAAACTGAGGATGTTGGTTTTGAATATTGATTTTACTTGGTAGCAATCACGTTTTTTTATGTGTTAAAATATCGGTAGAATATAAATCCAAAGGCTGGAAAATGATGTAAAACTTTAAATTAGGTTGCCAACTTGGTTTCTAAATCATTTATATTTGTTTAATCTAATCTCTGAGATTTTACCAAATGACTTGATAATTTCTAATAATTTGGCTTTGGACTTTTCTATGTTTTTAAAAACTAACAATGCATCAGCTGCAAATAATGCATAACGGTGTTGTTGATGCCCAATTGTTATGCCTGTTTCATTCTAGCCAGTTCTTATGGTTATTGCTAATGGTTGAATAGCTTTAATAAACAGCAAAAGAGGTAAAGCATCCCCTTTACTGGATCCTTTATTTATTTTGATATTTTTACAATCAGTCTAAACTTGACTATGATAGAAATTTCCATTTGATAAAATATTCACCAAAACCACAACACTTAAAAACCTCAACAGAAATAAATGCTCCACTCTGTAAATGTCTTATTCAGCATCTGATGACAGTAGAACCACTGCATCCATTTCCTGTTTTTATTCATCATATTTAGAAGTTTAACATTATGAAAACGTAACAATTCTTATCTTTAAGGATTCAATTTGCAAATATTTAAAACATTCTTTGATAGAAAATACAAAAAATATTTTATACCACTCTTTATATTAGATTTGCTGTCAGTCAATTAAAATAATAAATAAATGAAAGTTTGTTTTTAATACTTTGTGAACTGAGCTGATTTCATGTATTGTATGACGGATGTGTTTCAATTAACCCTTTATAGGGCGAGTTAGCATTCTGGATCAATTGCATCCCCCTTACAAATGGAGCCCCCCTCCCTCAGTGAGATCTAGAAGCAGAAGATCTATATCCAGCCATTCAGCAAAGATCCTGCTACATGGCTGTACATCTTATCTTGGCATTTGACCAATTAGAGGAGCCCTTTAATAATATATTACCTCCTGTAAATTAAGTTGGGGAAAAAAGTTAACAAGTCAAGAAAAAAAGGTAAAAGGCTAATTGAAAAGTTAAAAAGGGAAAATTAAAAAGTTAATAAGCCTAGTTAACAATTATATTTAGGTTTATAAACAAACAAATGTTGGTGCCAGTATCAGCATTAATGCCTCTAAGGTTATGTTGTTTCACTCTGAGTGTTTTTCATGAATTTCTTATAGAAGCACTTTTGTTATTTTTCTCAATATATTTGGGCTAGTTGGCGTTTCTTGTTATTACATTGACATTCATTTTTGCCATCAAACTATTCATATTTTTTTAATGTTACAAAGGTAATAAGGTCTAGTCCTGGATTCCAATAACACTATTGGCTGGAAATGTAGATTTTCAAAGTATTTCACTGAGTGCCTTCTAAAGGGATAAGGACACTGGGTTTAGTTTAATTTAAAAGCAATGACGCCATCTACTGGCCACTCAGAATTACTACATAAACTCCAAGACAAAAACCTCAGACTTTTTATGTGACTGACTGAGCATCCCAGGTACTTCACTGCTCCTGGATTCAAAGGAATAACCAAGAGAGCATTTTAGAACTAAGGCTAACACAGCATTTGTTTTACAACAGACAAAAAAGAATCATTAAAATTAATTCCCATTATTAACAAAAAAAATCAAAAAAGTCTAAAAACCTAATTGCAAACTTTAAAATAAACCAACAAGGGAAATTTGGATGGTTTTCAATTTTCACAAACAATTTAGGTGAGAAAACAGGCCAGCAGTTTATTGGCCAGCAAGATCTTTCATCTGTGATGAAAAAAAGCCATTAAGGCTCTGATGTTGCTGCTGGTAAAGCAGAGCGTTTTATTAGGCAGCGTTTCCACACTTTTCCAAATCCAATGCAAGGACTCTTTAAGGACCACAAACAGTATTTAACCTCTGGGAGGGGTTCATATGTGGAAGGATTTTAATGCAATTTAAAGTAAAAAAAATAAATAAAAAAAAAATAACATAGAAGTTGTTAGAACAGGTCGAGTGATTATTTAGAAAACATTTTTATTTAACTTCCACCAATATATAAATATGAGCGGAGCTTCATTCCCAAGGACCTCATGAAAATCTGGTCTGTTTTTAGTGATTTATTTGGAAAATATAGATGTTTGAATTCATGTTCTTGTTGTTTATTGTGATCAGCAGAGATTGACTGTAAAATGTTTTTGACATCTATTAATTTTCATCCTCCCCTCTGTGCAAACCTATAGATTTTTTCTGGAACCGCCACTAATGAACAACGACCACAAACCTGTTTTCTATGGTTTGTTACAGAGTGCAGTTTGATTTTAGCTCCCCTAACTTGAGTTGTTTTATGCTTTCTGTCCTTTTTATAGAGCTAACTGGCCGCCTCTACAAAAACATTTTCTGGAACCGCCACTGATGAACAACAACCACAAACTTTATAGACCTAATTTGTTCAGAAGCTGCAAGATGACCAGAAAAATTTTTCTGTTTACATGAGAAACAATAATAACCACAAATATGCTGAAGCGCTGTACTATAGTAATATTAGAACTCTTGCTCCAGTTGACTTCAGTTTGTTTATTTATAAAGAACCAATTTACAAACAATTATTTCAAGAGCCTTAACAAAAATCAAACCTTTATTATAGTGATAATAAATAACAGGTGAAGATAGAATGACAGGAAGAACCAGAGAGAACCAGACTCATTAGGCAAGATTTGATATAATTTAGTCTTTTAAAATAAAAACAAATCACAGCTAATGTCATATCAAGGCAATTTACATGAGAGCTTTAAAACAGAAACATGTAACAGAATTCAACACAAACAGAATTAAATTAATTTATAAACATCCAGTTAGATCCTATTTACAATATGATGAAGATAAATTTAGTGTATTATGATGTTTAAAGAAACATATTCAATCCAGGGAAGCTCAGCCAATCACATCCAGTCATGAATGCAGCAGTCCCTCCTCCTGAGCAATGAAGTGGTGACAGTAGAGAGGAAAACTAGCTTTAAGCAGGAAGGATCCTCCAGAAGAACCCGGCTCCATGTCAGCGCCCATCTACTGCTGCCGAGCGAGTCTTTAACAGGACAGCAGACGTCCAACAGACACAGAGGCGCCGGTCCAAGGAGCAGCTGACCATCTGGAAAAGAAGAACAGGAGTTAGTGAGAGAACACGCTAGTCTGTGACATTTAAACACAGAAACACTGGGAGAGGTGGAACTTTCACCAAGAGAAGAGGAAAACACACAGAGAGAAGCTAAAGTTAACAGCAGTGATAACTGTAGACAATGGATGCTTGGAGAAAATGCCTGAAAATGCTGCATTTGTTGGAGTCTTCAGTCGGTTTCATCAGGTTTCGTTTCTCTGCTTTAATAAGTTCTAAAAACCCTTCAGACATAAACCAGGGGGAAATTCTCCCACATTGGATCAGAAGCTGCTTCTGAACCGTTAACTTCTGCTTCTGGTGAAGGTTTGGTTACAGAGATGAAAATTGAGGTTAACATCCATTCATGATGGAAAGATAAGGATTAAAGGTTAGACCACCTTGATGGGATGGCTGTGGTTTTTGAATCTGTTTGTTCTAGATCTGTTTTTAGTACCTTCACCAATACTGATGAACATCTGGAAGCAATAAAGGTTCTTTACCTTCTTTCTGGGTGGAGCAGACTGATGGTTTAGTTGTGGGGTCTTCAATGTTTTTCAGTCCAGGACTCCAGAATGTTGGAGAGACAAATAGAGGAGCCATGTTTCTCCTCCTTAGTGGTCTGTGTTCTCCATCCTCTGCTTCAGCTCCTTCATCAATGAAAGCAAAGTGTCCTCAGAGTCTGAAACTGACGCCTCTCTAGTCAAACAACCAACATACCTTCAAACACGTGTGATGGACTCTGCTCCACTGAGATCCCACTCTAGATCACTGCTTCCATATTCAACCTGCTTCTCCTGTAAAAAAGAAGTCATTTTAAAGTTGACTGTTTGTCATGTTAATAAAGGCTTACTCCAGGTGTGTTCCTCTGTGCCGTCCTCAGGTGGGGACTAGGAGGCTCCTCAGCATCCTGGAGGTCCCGGTTCCTCACAGGAGTTCTGCTTTTGGACGTCCACAGGGTCTGAACATAAATGAAAAACTAAGTGAGGCCACCTGAAATGCTGACTTTATATCTAAATGATGGATGATTGTTGCTCGTTACTGTACATGCTCTCACTTTTTGTAAAGGTCAGCAGCTCAGATGATGCTCCTCTGGTTTGGTCGCCGTAGATCTCATCAGCATCTTCTGACGGCCCAAAGCTTGTAGAGGCTCGGTCCGACATGGGATTTAAAAAACACAGAGGAGATCCAGTGTGGTCAGAACTGGCCTAGATCATATGGAGAGTATTTCTGCAGAGGGATATTTCACTAACTGACCAGAGGAACATCTAGAACTAGATCAAGTCACAGCTGAAAGCGGGTTCTAACAATCGCCGTCACTCACAACCCACATCCTTCCATCAGTCCTGTCCTCTGCCTTAAACTGCTCTGAAATCAACTAGTCCCTCCAAGCATCGTCTTTACCTTCTCACCATCATCCCAGAGACCAGTTCAACTGATGACCACTTCAAGCTGTGTCACGATTCTATTCTAGATCTAGATCTAGCAGCATTGTCCTGCTCTAGATCAGGGCTGTCCAGCTCCACTCCTCCAGAGCTGCTATGCTGCAGTTTTTAGTCACATCTCTTCTCCATCAGACCTGAAATGGAACGGCTGAATTCCCTCATCAGTCATTCAGCTCTGCAGAGGTCTGGTAAAAGGCTGTTTGTTTGATCCTGGTGTGTTGGAGGAGAGATGCACCTGAAAGCTGCAGAAACACTGCTGTAGAGGACTGGAGTTAGAGAGCTCTGCTCTAGAGAGCTTCTAATCAGTCTCCACTACAGCCTTGTCCCTCTGCCTCTAGACTTTAAGTTGTCCTCATCTCCACTTTTAGACCTTTAGGATCTTAGTTTGACTTCCTGTGTTTCTGTCCTCAGCAGCGATGTCTCACTCCTTAGAGGTTTTGATGCGTCCCCAGCAGCGATGTCCAGCTGTTGCCTCGGTTTGGTTTGCCTCCTTTGTGCTTCGCCTGTTTTCAAACAGGATTTATGTTTTTTGTCTTTTTGTTTATTTTTTCTATTTGCCTTCGTTCTGTGTTTGTGTGGATTGTTTGGTTTGCCTTCTGTTACCTAGGAGATGGTCCAGCTCTGTCATTAGACGTAGAGCATGTTAGATTATTTCTGCCTTAACCAGCTCTCATGTTTCACACCTTTTATAAATTGTTAGCACATCTCCAGTCTCTGCTCAGATGTCTGTGCTAAAGAAAATTCTTAACATCTAAAACCTTAAAAACAAAATCTAGCAGCGGGTAAAGAAAAGCCACGGTGCAAAGCGCTACCTAAGGCATCCCTAGACCTGCCACAGATATTCAACCAATCAATAAATAATATCTAAATGTGACTGTTTCCAGTCTTTCAGCCTATCCACCTCCAATCGTCATCAAATCACCAAGAAAATACATCTAACTCCTCCTGCAAGATGATCCAAAGCAAGATGGTAAAATGTTTGGTTCTTCTGCTGAAGCCTCAGCTTCTCTTCAATGTGAGAAGCTGTTAAAAGAGTTAAATGAAGATTCTTGGTGAAATTCCTCTCCTCACTATTCCTCCCTACAACAAAACTTCTTGGCAGGGGACTCCTCTTCATCTTCGTCCTTCCTCTCTTGTCCTCCTCCTGGAGACAGAGCCAGTCCCTGGAGGTGATTGGTCGCTGCCCAGCGGTGGTATTAGGCGCATATTCTTTCTTCCGACTACGCCAGCGGAAGGCAAAGCCGCAAACACTCGCAATCTCTATTACTTCGCCACCGGCACCGCCCTTCCTCCCAGGCAAAAAGAGGCTTCAACCTCTGCACCTTCCTCCGTAAAAACTTCCTCATGGTCCCTGGAGAACAGTTCTATACTGATAATTAAAGGAAAATCAACCTGATCAGTGATCAAGATGCAGAGCTCCAGGAAGGGATCAGATGGAAGCGGGGCGTCTGGAGGAGCAATGAGGAAAAAATCATTAGACCAGGAACATTAATTAAGGAACATTAAATCACAAAACTCAGAAGCTTTTATTTTAGGTTGCATGGATGATGCCTGCTGTGAGTTACTTTCAGGTTTACGTATGATTTAATCAATAAGAACATCTGTTAGCTAAAACTAATTAAAAAAACATCTAAACAATGCTCAGTGCAGAAACGATTAAGTGATCAAAAGCTCCAGAGGCCAAATCAGTTCTATAAAATAACACATGCAGCCTAAACTACTGACAAGTATTTCCATATATGCACTCCATCTGTGTATATGGTACTCGGCATGAGTCCATCGAGCATGTTGCTGATTTCAAAGTCAGAGGACTGCATGCTGATTACCAGCTTGGCCCACGCTACTGACTAATTAAAAGAAACAAAAACACTACAGCATATCCTTTAAAATCACAAAAGAAAACACATGCAAGGAAGTTGTAAAGTTTTGTGCCTGCATATTCGAAATCTTTTTTACTAGTTAGTGGTTTAGATTTTTATTTTTCCGGGATATTGCTTTAATAAAAATACAGCTCTAAATGGTTTTACTTTCCATTTTCATTTTCATTTACGCTCCCTCACAATTCCCACGCTGAACTCTAGGGGGCACGTCCCTGGCACAGGGGCACCGCACGGGCCCTGAGCTTCAGTGGGAATTTCAGATTAGTTCAGATTAAGGACAATTTTTTGGCACACCAATAAACTGCACAAAAATCTTTGTCAGAAAAAGGTTCCGCACCAGAACCGATTTAGTATCTTTGAGGGTTTCACGCTATAGCTTGAAGGTATGGTAAACAGAAGCAAAGGATTAAAATTAGGTAAATTCAGATCTATAATTTCTGAGAATCAGAACCTCAGCTTTTGTCAGACGCTTCACTCGGTAAATGTCCTGGGGAGGTATCAGACGCTTTACTAACACATAAAGAAGCTAGAGCAGAAAGTATAAACTAGAAAAATTTTTCGTTTCTTTTTTCACCAAAGAGAAAGGATTACTCTAGAGACAATGGTTTCAGTGAAACACCAAGTGTTCGGTGTGTTTTGAGGTCTAAATGGGGGCCTCAATGAATAAATTAATTGGTAGCCCACTTTGATGGAAGCAGAGATGGGGATGAAATGGATATTCACTACGAAATTAGCAAGGAACTGAAGAAAATGAAGAATAGGCTCGAGAAATAGGGTTCAAATAAAGGCTGTTGATTTTAAAACCAGTGAACTTTAATTCTGCGCTGCACCCTGTAAACATAAAAATATCATCCTCCGCTTTTCCCAAGCTCGCCCGGGTTAAACATTTATTGTCTATGCTCTAATAACCACGTTAGCATTGGCAGCACTTATAATAAACTTAGTCAACTACAAAAAGCATGTTGCAGCCAAAACATGTAAAGGACCTCATTTTTTTCCAAAGGCAAAAATTCAAAAACAGTTGTTGTATTTGCTGTATCCGTATGGAGACCGCCACTTGTTCTCTATCGAGAAGGGGGCCCAGGGAAAACTATCGCTTTGGTACTTTAAAAGGTTTTTTATTAAATAGAAAAAATAAAACAGGTTTGGCTGTGATATATATATGTATGTTAAAAGTAAAATTTCAAAATATATTTTAAATATTTATTGAATGTAATTTCACCAACATATCCATATAGAGCAAATGGCATTTTTTAAATTCGCTATAGAGCTACGCCATCTAGTTTTCAAACATTTCACCATCTAATTCAACAAAGGTGTTTGTTTCTACTCAAACAGAAATAAGTTATTTTCAAATCATTAAATGGCTGTTAACATTCCAGCACGCAATTCAGTGGAGCTAAAAACATTTAATCTCTGAGATGTCAAAGATGCTACATGCTAAGCTAGCTTAGCATGTAGCCTAGCATGTAGCCAGCTTCATGATAAAAACATTAAATTAATCATTTTTCACCTAACATTTTTTTAATTAACATAGTAAAGTGAGTGACAAACCTTCCAGACGATGTCCCGACAAGTTGTTGTCCTCTGGTGTGACGGTCATCTTTAGCAAGTTAGCAAACCACAGACTGCAGCAAGTTCGAGCTTCAAGGTCCAGGTTAGAAAGGAGCGGTTTGAGAAATGCGCTCCGTGTCCATGGCAACCGATGGGTCTGCGCATGCACGAGTTTGAGAGGATTTAGATAAGCTTGCTAATTGCAGCAGCTAATTAGCCAAACAAATCACGTTTTTCTGCAATAATATAGTTTCATCCTCAGCTAAACGAGAGTTTAGTCAAAGTTTGCATTTAAAAAGGCAAAGGAGGGAGTTCTAAAGCTCACCGCTCACTTTCTAAGGTTTTCTACCACAGTTTGAAATATTTTACAATAAACATGAATCTGAATTTGGAAATAAATTTC
Organism: Cyprinodon brontotheroides; assembly: GCA_018398635.1. Lineage (NCBI taxonomy): Eukaryota > Metazoa > Chordata > Actinopteri > Cyprinodontiformes > Cyprinodontidae > Cyprinodon > Cyprinodon brontotheroides. The sequence continues at coordinate 1,019,785 of JAGKQL010000049.1, forward strand.
TTTCTGAATGAGAGGTGAGTTTTTCCGATTGCCATTATGATTAGAGCCCATATACAAATAACAGAGTATAAGGGCCAGGCTAGAGATTTTTATTTCAAGAATAAAATCATAGCATTACAGGAATAAAGTCATAAAATTAAACAAATAAAGTAATGACATTGAGAGCAATAAAGTCTTAATATTCTGAGAATAATGTCACCAAAGTATCAGAGAATGAAGCCATCATCGCCGACCAGCATCCACCAAACAGCAACCTGAGTCTGCTTGATAAAATACAACTTTATTTTTGCTATATTAGGACTTTATTCTCGTAATTATATGACTTTATTCTCACAATATGAAGGTTTTATTCTCGAAATAAAAAAATATACAAATCTCTAGCCTAAACCTAATACTCTGTCGTATGTTCACACCCATTCAGATCTTTGGAGTAAAATAATCCCCACTGCATATGTCCAACGCCACTGTAACATTTTCTCTTTAGTCCTAAGAAGCCTCAGGTCCACTCACTAAATAATTCTTGTGCGAAATTCTGTTTCCCTGTGAAAATCTGTTCCCCCTGTGTCAGGAGCGCGCATTGCAGCCAGAGAGGCAGATCTGACCATTTTCACGGCGCTCTGATCATTTCATGGTAAAAACAGCTCATATAATCGTGTCAATGTTTTAACATTCTGTTGCTCTTTTTACTAATTTGTAAAATAAATAAATTAACGAGGTCTTCCTACGCTGTTTTGTGTTGTTTTTTAAACACCAAGAGAAACAGTATTTCTCCAACTTTTGTCCCTTCAGCCTGACAGAAATAAACGTCAGTCACCAAACACAGATTTCCAATACTTAGTGTATTTTTAATTTTTCATTGCTGATATAAGAGGATGGAAACTGGTTAATAGCAGGGCACACAGATTAAGACGTCCTGCGAAGGTTAGACTTTCTGGTTAATCCTTCTAATGTAAAATATGACAGATTACTGGATTAAGGACATTTTTAGTATAACATATCACACATAACAATTTTTGAGAATTTAGAGACAGTTGCTCTTTATTTCCCAAAGATATGGGAGGAGGAGAGGAGAGAAAGGATATTTCAGCTGACTGAAATAATCAGTTCCCCTCCATAAAATAGGAATAAATTAATGTACCTGTGGGTCTTTAACTGTGTTTATTCCCGTCACCACCAACAACAAACCCTGTGGATTTGGTAACTTTTACTCTTTATTTGCCATAATTAAAGGGAGGGGAGCCATATATTTCAGCTGCCTGAAATAATCTGTTCCCCCTCCATAACATGGGGAGAAGATAATGTACGTGCACGTCTTTTTTCTGTCATCCTGTATGTCTTGAAAATAAAAATGAGAAAAAATTAATTTTTTCCTCTTTCTCTTCTCAAAAGCACTGACTATTTATATCAAGGGAAAATAATTATTTACAGTCCAACTCGTTTCCAGAGGAGTTAGAAATGTCTTCAAAGTTAAAAGTGTGTCGCAGGAACAAAGCAAAATAACAAAAATGCTAAAGGGAAGAGAGAAATCTTGAACCGGAATTCAGTTTACGGTATATATTGTGTGAATATATGTGATATTTTGGGCATCGGGGCGAACAAATGCAGAACCTGCTGTCCTAAAGCATTATAAGAAGCAGCAGAGCCTCCAGGCTGACTGCTGCCAAACAATCAAGGAATAAAATAGGGAGATTTTATGGTAGATATCTGATAGAAAAAAAAATGTGGTTATTTTATCTTTTAATAGCTACGCTGCAGAACCTACTGTCTGATTATTTCTTAACGAGGTGACCCCACTCTGTTCTAAGAGTAAACAAGGAAAAATAGTAATATCTCATATGATTGAACATGAACATGATTTAAGCGATCAGCGGACTCTGAAAAATTAACTGTCACCAGTTGATCTAGATCAGCTGTTCGACATACAGATCAGACACAGTCAACAGGTCAAATACCGCAGGTGGTGTCCGTATCAATACCTCGACAGGTAGAGGGACGCCTTGCAAGAAAATACAAACTTGGCTATGGGTTCTTATCCACACCGATCATTTTGCCCTCAATTTATTTTAACCACAGATGGGCTGTTAGCAGGAGTCTAATATTGCAACACTAGGACAGGTAGAGAGACAACTTCTCTCTCAGATGCTTACAACAAACATGACTTCAGGAAATTTCTTCAGTTTAACCTTTTAGACAGATTTGGTCATAGCATCTGCTATCATCTCATCTGTAGGACAGTACATAAGTGCCATCTTCCCATCTTTAATGGTTGACCTTATAAAATGGTACTTGATGTCAACATGTTTGCACCTTTGTCTGCATACAGGATTCTTCACAAGTGCAATGGTGCACTGGTTATCCTCATAAACAATGGTTTGAACATATTCATAGGAATCCATAGCCTTCAGCAGTTGCTATAAATAACTACGCTCCTGTATTGTTGGAGCTAAAGCCATGTATTCAGCTTCACATGTTGACAAGGCTACTGTGGGTTGCTTTTTGCTTCTCCAAGATACCAGTGAGCTATTTTTGCTCATGCAGTAACCAGACGTGCTCCGTCTATCACTACCGTCTGCACCCCAATCTGCATCACTGTATGCCTTTAAGATAACGCAGTCATGTTTCACTGTCACCCAGTTTTCCTCTGTGGGGTTTGCAAAATGTTGTGAAAGCTTGCTTACCAACAAAGATCAGGTCTCGTACATGCAGCTAAGTAGATAAGACTACCTACAGCTTCCCTGTATCTCCTCACAGCTGCCATCTTAGGCATCATCATCAGTGTAGTCGACCTTTTGTTCACATGGGGTCTCGCGTGTTCTGCACTCCTGCACATCAAATCGGTTGAGGATCTTTTCAGCATACCTCTGCTCTGACATTATTACAAACTCATCAGTCTGACTGATGTCTATGCCTAGAAAGTGTTTCAGCCTGCCTAGGTCCTTCATCCTAAACATGTTGGAGAGCATTGATTTCACTTGCTCTAGACTTCTCGTGTTGTTCGTTGCGATTATCAGATCATCCACCCAAATGACTATGATCACCTTCCCTTTCTGCTTTGACTCTTTTGTGTACAAACAACGGTCCGCTGGGTTCTGTGTGAAGTTGTCACTTATCAGACACTTGTGCAGCATTTCATTCCAATTGTGACCCGACCATACATTGACCTTTGTAATTTACACATGTAAATGTCTCGGTCTATTGGCGCGTGTAGGTATGTTGTCTTTATGTCCATTTGGTGTAGTATCAACTTGTCTAGGGCTGCCTTTTGCATGACTACACGCACACTTGTTATATTGGCTGTGGGGGAGACTGTCTCACTATAATCTATTCCCGCTCTTTAGCTATACCCCTTCACCACAAATCTGGCCTTGTACTGCCGATGACCATCATCACTAGGGCTGGGTATCGATTCAGATTTTCCATATTGATTCGATTCGATTGATTTAAAGTTGTTCTTCATGTAAAAGAAAAAACTGTGGCGTCCTCAAAACAATAGAAGGGAATAAGCTGACAGCATGAACATAGTTACACATCATGATGGGTTCATAATTGCGGCATGAAAAATAATCAACAACAATTACAAATTTAAAGTAACCTGCTACAACCCTAATTGACGATAAGCATCATGATAACATCAAAACATCCCAGGTGATGGAATATTTAACAGCCTATATTCCTCTAGATCCTGCTGGATCACAACTCTGCAGACTCCAATGCTTCCATATGCTGCGACTCATGCGTTTATTTGATCATTAAACTTCAACTTACCATATCTCACAGTCTCCACAGACATTGGATAGATATTATGCCAGAAATAACATTTATTCTGACCAGTTGAATTTTGTAACATTTTGATCGGGTAACCACACAGCCACCTAATCCCTCCAAACAGCTGTGTTGTGAGTTAATCTAGTTTACCGTTTCCTGATTTATCTCCATTCTATATGATATATATATATATAGTATTAAGCATGACGTGTAATACCCACACTGTAGTCGTAGCTGCTAACTCTGGGATTTAAATACTGTGAATGCATAAGTAACGTTTGTGCATCAGCAGGTAGGCCACGTAAATCAGATAGGATCAGCTGAAATGCGCCTATTTTACCCCTTTGTACAAATGGGGCAATGAAACCAATAGAGACAGCCCGCCATAGGTAGCCTGGGTGCCAGTCCGAGACAGTCCCGCCCACAAGGTTTGAGTTAGGAAGTTAGGTCTGGCTCTGCCAACTGCTCCGCATCAATGGCAGCGGTATTAGAAGCCCATGATCCAATCAAATTGTAGGCGGGCTTTATACAATGTCGACGAATGATGATCGAGTAACGTTATCAACACGTCCCCAAAGCGCGCTTGGGTGACAACAATAATGGCTGCCGCTGGAGAGTTTGGGTGAGTAGATTCTGCTATTAGGTCTGTTCTAGAAGATATCGACAGCAAATTAATTTTAAAAGAGGAACAGAGAAACGCGATCAAGTCTCATCTTCTTATTCTAGGCGTGAAACTGCATGCTTTGATTTTTGTGGACAACAACTATGCATCGCTTAAGATACGTCACGCACTCCGTTGCTCTTATTGGTTGTAGGTCTATCCAATTGAGTGCAGAGGCATTTTTTTCCTGGTTCGTTCAAAACACGCCCCATAATCACAGCTCTATGGAGCAGCATCAGACTCATATTCTGACTAGAATTGAGTCGGACTACGTCAGGCTAGTGAAAGGATGGAGTCAGAGTTAAAAAATATGCACGCCCAGGAGAAGGCCGGTGGCTGGAAGTTGGAGGGGATTTTGCTGCCATTCAGCTGGCATTTGGTCGGTGTCACGTCTTGGTTGGTGTTTGTGGACCCAAATGCAGAGGCAGGGAGGCAGAGGTGAGTTCTTGCAGATTTAATCAACAGTTTAACAAAGGCAGGAATCCAAAAATCCAACTAAAAATGTAAAGCAAACCAGAACCATGGAGACATCAGGGGAAACCAAACACGAGGAGCCAGGGAGAGACGAGGTATGAAGACGACAACATGAGAAGCCAGCAACAACAAGGAACCAACCAGGAGTGACTGCAGAGGAAGAGTAAATGTAGCTGACTAAAACAAAGGCAGGGCTAACGAGCTGACAAGGAGCAGGTGTGAGGAGACAACGAGGGAGCCAAGGGGAAAGGAACACACACAAGAGGGCAACAGAGGAAAACAACAGAAAAACCTGAGAACTAACATAATCTAGAAACTACAACAAAATAGGAATTAAACCAATAAAACTAGGAAACATGGAGCAAAGTAAAGCTCAACAGAACCAAAACTGTTATGTGACATACAGGAAGGTCCATTTTGAAAGGCTGCTACTGTACACACACACCAAAATCCAACTGATGAAGCGCCATTGTTTGAGTTCAGGGTAGACATGCGTAAGCATACAAGTATTCATCATCTTATGCTTTTTGCTAAGTTCTCTGCTTCATCATTGTTTTCTTGCTGCAGGCTTAAATCAATGCATACAGCTAAACCAGAGAGTGCAGCTCTCACTCTGACATCAGTCCCTTTATCTCCAACCATGGGAGGAAGGCTGGTCGTAATATTTTCTAAAAGCTAAAGGGTCTCCTGGCCAATCCTCATCGATTCTCTCGTGCTACAGTATGGTACCACTGCCGCTGGCATTAATCAAAAATGATGATCCTCCAGTGGGGAGACTTTCTAAAGGATTAAGGAAATGAAAACCAATAAAAGGGAAAGAGAAATACATCACGTGTACAAAGGTTTCATGGATTATGTAAATGTGGCTGCTAGCTGTTTGTGTTCCAAAGAGAAGCAATAAGGAATCAATCTTACACAAGTGACTGATTTACAGTTCATCAGCAGCTGTGATGTAATGCCTAATGCATGGCTATAAATTAGCTCATTCAGCGGTGGAGGCTTTAACATGACACACAAACAAACCATGTGATAACGACAAACCTGCAGAAAACAGCAGGAACAGTTTCCCTCCTTTAGCCTCGGCCTCCACACTCTGACACAGTGGGCTCCACTTTCTATAGATTAGAAATACGTCCCACTGACTGTTAGGTTATACTTTGAACAGGCTGTTCATTTTTTTTTGTTGTTGTTTAAAAATATGAAGTATATATTTTTTCTAATTTCCTTCCTAAACTATTTTAATATCCAGCAATATTTGACTAATTTAGTGGCTTGTTGTCTTTAAAAGTGAACCACCTCCCCAAACTCAATACTTCTGCAGCTCCTGAGACTTTCATCCAGTATTGCCTTTTTTTTTTTACATGTTACTCCCCACAAATGTGACAAGCTTATGTTTCACCAGCAGTGTCCTCAGTGTTCATCTCAGTCACATGTACACAGGGGGGATTTACAATTAGGCAATGAGGAATTGCCTAGGGCCCCAAGTTCCTAACCTGACTCCGCCAGATGGATTTGCTCCACATATCCATCTGGAAACCTTCCGTTGAAGTAATTTTGGGAAGGGCGAGAAATACTGAGTTAGCTGATAGGCCTATGTTGGTGATAGACGGGCGGGCCAAATAAACCGATCAGATCAACGAAGCATATGGCTTTTTACCAGGCGACGGCGAAAACAGCCACAGGCTAGGCTGGCCGCGCGACACCGGTCAGGAGAAGAGCAAAACATCTTTTCCTCTGAGAAAAAAAAGCCTCCAGAGCAGTGTTTTGCTCTTCTTTCGAGTGAAAAATACTCTGTAATTCCGATAAAACTTCCTGCGATAGCCGCGCTAACGTAGTTTCATCGGCTGAAAACTGCTCATGTTCTTTATACTTCGAACTGTAGCGCTTCTCATTCGCGTCACACCTCAACCGCCTCAAAGCCAACGCTGATTGGACGTTTGTTTTGGTGCCATCAGAACGCTTTTGATAACAAGGGCGTAGGTTTGATTTGAACTTTGGTAGGGTACACTATTGGTTCTGGTGTCATTGGTGCTATGCCATATGCCCTTTTTTATGCTCGATGTGAGCATCCGTGCTGATAAGAGGAATTCATTGTTAAAAGAGAAAAACATTTTGCTCCATTAATAAAAATGTTATAAGCTCTACACTTATTAGATGCTGTTTATCAATGTTTGAAGTATCACCGGCTCTCAATGAATGTGAAATTAGGACTGTTTTCCACTTTGAAAACGGTTTCATTTGAATAACTAAGAGAGAAGGTAAATACAGTATTTTCTTTTGAAGATATAGAATTGTGCAGAGTTAAACCCCACTCTAATATTAGGTACCTGCTATTCTCTCTCTGTATCAAGCAAAATAATACATTCATTAAAATAATAACTTCACTATAAAAGTTGAACATGTGGGCTGTAAATACTCTGTGTCTTCTATTTAACGTATTTATTCTGGGGCTGAAAAAAATTAATCATATTAATTGATTATTTCAATAACTCGTCAACTAAATTAGTAAGTGATTCATCATTAACTGGAGTATAGAGAGACTTTAAAACATACATGTAATATAAATGTAAAATGTGCCTTTTCCCACAGAGCAACCCACTTAGATAAAAGTTCAAGAACCAGGGATATTAGATTTTTTTTTTTTTTTTTACTGAAGCTGAATCCCTTCTTAAAAGCAGCTCATCTGAGGTTCTTCTGTTATGATGGTTTAGCTCACAATATGAGCTGGGAATCGGATGCAGAACAGGTCTTTGTTGTCTTTATCTCTCAGCTCCCACTCCACAACACATTTGATAGAAGGATACTCAGTCTTTACTGGTAATGAAGCAACATTGTAAAATAAAACAAAAAATGAAACAGTAATATCAACTAAATATCGGTAAAAATGAAACCCTCACTTATTTTAGTTGGCTACCAGTGGCTAAAGAATCAGAAATGTTGATACCTTACAGCCTTTTGGTGCTACAGAGTCAGTAGAAGTACTGGGATCTTCAAAATATTTTTCTTGTAAAGAAAAAAAAAAGGTTTTTTGTTTTTGAATTACAAGATATTCATTTTTATTGGGACTAGTTTTGTAGCCTAATATTAATTGTAGTAACAGCCGGCATTCTAGTGTGAATACATATTTTCAATGTTGTGCTCACGCCACACGCCGACTAGAAAACAGCCAATCAGAGAAAGAGAGGAGCGAACTTAAGGAAAGAACAACCAATGAGAGTTGAGTTAAACAGCGCAGCACATTTCCATGCGCTGCTACATGAAAGGGACAGGAGAGAGCAGGCAGAGGAGCTGCTTAGAGGAAAAGAAGCCACTGCTGCAACAACTACTGCTGTAAATTATAAACATAAGTTGCTCACATCCAATTTATTGGTCGGGACATTAGGGTCGGTTCAAAATTTTGAGGTAGGACATGTCCCTATATGGTCCCTATGCAAACCCTACGCCCATGGCTGATAATATTATTGGGGCGGGTGTGTCTCTAGCCCACCCCTTCGGTGTGCCACCATATTACGGATCAGTCCATTTGCTGCACATGTTCAGAAAGGTCCAAACAGACAGCAGCAAAACCATTTGAAAACAAAGCATGCAAAGAGCAGTGTTACCAACTTAGAGCTTTAGATGGGCTATATTTAGAGACTTTCAGACCCCTCTAGGCACTTTTTGATTTCTAAAAGCTCCTAGCGCCAAACCCTAGCGTTTACTTTTTTAACTGCTGACTGGGAACTTTTGGAGACAGTTCATCTTCATTTCATTCCTTTAGAGACAGCAATATGAAAAGTCAGCTGAGTACAAAACATAGAGAGGAGAAAACAAGAAGAAAATGGACAAGAAGAAAGAGAGGGACACAACCTAGAACAGTATAATGGATGCCCTCTATTCTATTAACATTTCTATCTATCTGTAGAATAGGTCTGTTTTATGTGTTGTCTTCTCTCCATCCAGAGGGCCCCCCTGTTTGTCTTTGCCTTGGGCCCCAAATTTCCTATATCCGCCCCTGCCTGTACACATAGGATGCCTCAGGTTTTACATATGCTTTTAAAACCAAACTCTGCTTTAAGCTTGTCCACCACAGAGTCCGCTGGGTTTCCTGGTGTTAATGGTTCACTAATGAGTTCTAACAAACTTCTGAGAACAGCTGGATTAATATTAAGATTAGATTTCACAAAGACTGACTGGAATTTCATGCCGTATCAGAGCAAACAGGCTGAATATTAACATGCCATAGTTATCTAAACCATTTAGATGAATCCTTCTACTTTACAGTGATGCAAAAAATAATTATGTTAGTCTATCAGCTAAAGTCTACATTGAATACTTTTGTGGTTTTAATATGAAAATGTTCATCTGTTTATAAAAAAGGGCAAATATCTAAATTTCTCACATTTGTCAGGTAAGCAGCATGAAGGATGTGGATATCCAAATTAATAAAATCCCCCTCAAAACTCAAAACAAAGGACTAGTGCAAATGATAAGCACATACTGGGAAAAGAGAAATAATGTTCAGAGGATGTCTGTATTGGCGCAGTTCAGTACTTTAGTTAAATTTTTTATTTTAATGGGTACTTAGCTTTGAGCCAACATTTGTGGCATATTTGATTTCACACCACATAGTCTAGTTTATTAAAACTAACTCTGCAACAACAGACATATAAGACTTAAACCTCATTATTATACCCTTTCCTCAGTGTTGCAGCTCAGAGATTTAAATATATCAAATTCTCAGGGGAATTAGGCTCATCTAAAAGAGGGGATTATGTAAAGAGAATCTCACCTGGTTGATTTACCTCCAGTACAGAGGAAGGGACATGGTGTCAGGTGTTGGCCTGCAGATCTCCCCCAGAAAGAAACTAGTGAATCGCTAATGTGTCATGTGGTATCCATATTGTTTTTTACATTAGAACCTCAAATTTTAACGTGTTTTATTGGTTTATCACCTAAATCTACTCCCCAAAATGACATGCAGCTCACAGAACGAGAACTCTTGGAAGGTTTGTGTTTGAGTTTTAGAAAAAATAAGTACTGAAATATATAAATTATTCCAAAAAAAAAAATAATAAAGGTGCACTTGCCCAGGTTTCCTGCCTGCATTTCTGTCTTATATATATTCCCAACCAACTGCTCCAATAGTAAGTAAGTAAGTAGGTAAGTAAAGTTTATTTACATTCATTTTAATTCAGTTTATTTCTACAGCGCCAATTCACAACAGATGTCATCTCAAGGCACTTCACAGTTCACAAGATCATCGAGTAAGATTGATTTAAAGTTTTCCATCTAAGGAAAACCAGTTGATTGCATCGACTATTGACTCAAATGCAATCCTCACACTAAGCATGCTAGCGACAGTGGAGAGAGGAAAACTCCCTTTGAACAGGAAGAAACCTCCAGCAGAACCAGGCTCAGTGTGGCGGCCATCTGCTGACTGGGTTTCAAGGAGACAGAAGCAGAGATACAAAAGGCAGCTGTATAGGCCCCCTCCGTCCAGGAAATACACAGCCAGGCAGATGAGCTGTGGGCCAGCTCCTAGAAGAGAGCACATCCAGTTAGTCACAGTCAGAGAAACAGGACGACCAGCACCTGTACATTAATTTTTAGCTTGCTTCTCCGATATGAGCTCCACACTCTTGCCCCCAATTTTGAGTGATCATGAGGGACCCAACGTGTCTGCCTTCATTTTCCCACCCTCCCTTTGCTCCTGCCTGATGTTCTTTAGAAGAACTTTGTCACCCACCTTAAAGTTTTCCTCCTCACCCCGCTGCCTTTTCCTCTGCCTAACCTTTTCATGACTCTTGAATATCTGAGGACACTTCCCGGTAGGTTCATTCCTGCTCAGAAAGGCCTCGGCTCACAACCTCCTGTGAAATTAGCCTCTCAATCTTCTGATCAGTGATCTGTAAGCAATTATAGAAAATGTGTTGTGACATAGTATTGGCCCCAACAGGGAAGATGTGTGCACACCTTACCTCATATTGTGGTGGTATCTGTGATGGATACCTGGCCTCCCTGCCAAACATTAAATAATATGGGGAATGTTTGGTTGTGAAATGACGTTTGGTCCGCAGGGCAAACATTGTTAGTTGCAGCACCTCGTCTCATCTATGTGGATGGTCTGCAACCAATTTAAGGACCTGGGGGGTTAGAATTCCATTAGTCACACTTTTGGTAATGCTCCACATTACCAAGATGTTGGTCGATAGGTTTGAACAACAACCTTTGAATTGTCAGGTTCTCCACTAGACCATTGGTTTGTAGGTGGTATGGCGAGCTAAAACATATTTTTATATTGAATGGCTCACACAAACCATAGTTAACCTAAGAGAATGAGAAGTCAGCACCACTGTGTTGACTTACCTTTTTGAGAAACTCTGTACCCTGGTCTGTAAGCAGCCTTTGAGGTGCACCAAATTTGTATAAAAAAAAAAAAAAAACCCACAAGTATACAACTGGTGACCTCAGCTGCTGATTTTGTTTTTTAGTGGGTAGGCCTCTGCCTATGGTGAAAAAAAAATCAATGATTAACAAATGTACTGATTAACACCATTTGTTACTGTGAGTTTACCCACTAGATCCATGCCCACCAGTTCCAGTGGCTCGGTCACCTGTTTAGGAGATAAATTGTAAATTCTTCACTTTAAGGACACACATTTCACATCTGCCTCAGTTCTAATTCTTCCCACCTCTATGGGGCGGTATTCCGACCTTTCCATTATGGTTGCCCTTTTCTTCTGGCACTGAGCAGCCTGAATAAAATTGATAAAGTGGACACAGAACTAAAAAAAGACCTCAATGAATAGAATGAAACACATAGAGAAATACTCACCCATTGTTGGATGTCCTTTTCCATACCAGGCTGGCGACGGCACAATGGGTTCTTTCCCACCCGCAGTGTCCAATTAATTCGCTGGCATGAAATTCAGGGGTTGGCGTTAAGGATTTTCAAATTTCATTTGCCCAGAAACAATTTTACTTGCCCAGTATAATGTTTGATAAATATAGTTCCTAATATTTAATTATGCATATATATCAATGAAACATGTTTGTTTTTTTAAATGTTTTTTTTGTAATTCAGTATTTTTTTAAGTTTCCAGGTTCCTGGTGTGTATCTGCATGCGTCAGATAATGAACTCAAGCCTAAATTAACGTGTTAACATGCTTTTCAATCCTTCCTGCACATTCTTTTCAAACTAAACTTTGCTTTAAACTGTTGTGTGCTTGGAAAAATATAAACTGTTATGTTAAAAATCTAAAAAAAAAACTTGACAGGTTAAACAAGATACAGAACTCAATACTCACAAAATTATTAACATTTATTTTTGAGTCACGGTATGTTTCTACAAGATATATACTATTAATATAATGTGAGTTTTCTAGAGAATCATTATACATAGTTATTTTATTCAGGGTTTCCACAGTCTGACATCATTTCAGAATTCCCTGACTTTTAACTGACTCAGGATTAGCTTTCCCTGACAAAATAAATGCAGCAACAAGACAATAATAACATAACAGGTCACCAATCTAACATGTTTAGCTCTATAACATTTAAATGCACCTTTCCAATGTCTAAGAGAAAAAAAATTAATGAACATTTTTTAATGTATGACCTGCATCACTGTACAGAAGACTGCCATATGATGAGTGAATCGGGTGGAGGGTAAAATAGGTGGCGGGTGTGTTACTCTACTTACAAATTTTTTTTTGCCTTGCTCTTGTTTTTTAGCCTGCCAAGTCGAAAAAAAATATGTCTGATTCGCGCCAATTCCCGGATAAAAATCACGCCATCTGGCGGAAAATCACCCGTTTTTTTCCAAATCTCGCGGTTTTTCAAATCACGCGAGAAGGTGTACAAAACAACAAAAATGGCGCCGGCAGCGCTTCTGGGTCGTTTTCATCGAATGTCGGTGGTTTTAAAGTAATTTTGTGTGATAAATACAATTTTTTTTGCGATCATCAAATTTGTACTCTCACAATAAAAACCATTTGCCCCGGGAGATCGGGCGATTGTTAACATTGAGCCCTGAAATTCAATAAAAAGGTCGTTTGCCTCCCCGTTTGCCTCCCCTCCAACCTTGGCCAGATGTTCCTCTTTATTTGATTTCTGCCTGCATATATAATGCAGTTCCCCATCTAAGATGTTCATACATATGTTTAATTAGACAGTCATTTGCATGCAAGCAGATTAAGTTTCATGACATCAGGACAGTGGTGTCAAAGGGAAGGGCTGTGTGGCTGCAGGTTCCCTTTCCAACCAATCAGTAGCACAACAGACTCCAGTCATTATGTTCAAATTGGACTAATTTAATATGGATGGAGTCTGGTGTGCTATTGCATGGTTGGAAAGAACCTGCAGCCCTTTCTGGAACCACACAGCAAATTGAAAAATGTTAAATAATATGGTGTTAGTAGACTTTGTTCAAAGACAGTGTTAATTTAGCTCTTAATAGAGTTATATTATACAAATATAACTCTGAGTTGTCACATGTTAATAGTTAAAATTACGTGTAAAAAAAAAAAAATAATAATAAAATAGTGTAACATAATAAATCTGGAGGTGTTAAAATGGAAAAAATAACTCTTTGTCTATCAACTCTGAACTCCTATAGTGGATTTGACACCCAAAGAGAACATTCACTGACTCTGCCTCCAATGTTATAGGTACCGAACAAAGCTGAGGAAAACATTACTCTCCATTTTGCTCTCATACAGACCAGTTTACCCAGTTTACCCAGACTGGTAAATAATTTCTCTCAGATGCTTTACATTTTTTTTTTCTAACTCTATGGCGTTTCTTGAGTCAAGATAGAGTCGTGTGACAGACATTAGCCAGATTGCTTTGGTGAAAGTTTAATCATGTTTAGCTAACTTGTAATCTTTGTAACTATAATGTTGAAAAAAGGGTTTGTAGACGAATATTTTATGTAATTTTTGGCTAAATTCATCAACATCGACACACCTAAATGAATGATTTCGGAAATGTTATTGTGAACACATGGAGCTGCGTGAATCCCCATCTATCAGATATGGAAGCCCGTTTCCGCCACTATGTAAAAAAAAAAAAAAAAAACACTATCTCAATATAATGAGATAGTAACTCAATATAATGAGATAATATCTCAATATAATGAGTTACTATCTCAATATAATGAATTACTATCTCAATATAATGAGATACTATCTCAATATAATGAGTTAGTATCCATTAATAAGATGTCCAAAAGTCCATATGTGGTAAAAAGAGTTAAAATGAAAAACAAATGAGTGTGCCCCATCTACAGAGACTAGTAGAACAATATCACACTGATCTTGGGTCAATAGGTCACATGACCTGGGAGCTATTGACCAAAAATACTAAATTTTAACTAACAAAATTGGTAAAAAATAAAAAGAGTTCAAATGAAAATCAAATGAGTGTGCCCCATCTACAGAGACTAGTAGAACAATTTCACACTGATTTTGCGTCAATAGGTCACATGATCTGGGAGCTATTGACCAAAAATACTCAATTTTAACTAAAAAAAATTGGTAAAAAAAATAAAAAAAAGAGTTAAAATGAAAAACAAATGAGTGTGCCTCATCTACAGAGACTAGTAGAACAATTTCACACTGATTTTGGGTCAATAGGTCACATGACCTGGGAGCTATTGACCAAAATACTCAATTTAACTAAAAAAAAATTAAAAAAAAAAAAAAAGAGTTAAAATGAAAAACAAATGAGTGTGCCTCATCTACAGAGACTAGTAGAACAATTTCACACTGATTTTGGGTCAATAGGTCACATGACCTGGGAGCTATTGACGAAAAATACTCAATTTTAACAAAAAAAATTGGTAAAAAATAGAAAAAAAAAGAGTTAAAATGAAAAACAAATGAGTGTGCCCCATCTACAGAGACTAGTAGAACAATTTCACACTGATTTTGGGTCAATAGGTCACATGACCTGGGAGCTATTGACGAAAAATACTCAATTTTAACTAAACAAAATTGGTAAAAAATAAAAGAGTTCAAATGAAAATCAAATGAGTGTGCCCCATCTACAGAGACTAGTAGAACAATTTCACACTGATTTTGGGTCAATAGGTCACATGATCTGGGAGCTATTGACCAAAAATACTCAATTTTAACTAAAAAAAATTGGTAAAAAAAAAAAAAAAAGAGTTCAAATGAAAAACAAATGAGTGTGCCCCATCTACAGAGACTAGTAGAACAATTTCACACTGATTTTGGGTCAATAGGTCACATGACCTGGGAGCTATTGACCAAAAATACTCAATTTTAACAAAAAATTGCTAAAAATAAAAAAAGAGTTAAAATGAAAAATCAAATGAGTGTGCCCCATCTACAGAGACTAGTAGAACAATTTCACACTG
The DNA here is from genome assembly GCA_018398635.1 of Cyprinodon brontotheroides. Lineage (NCBI taxonomy): Eukaryota > Metazoa > Chordata > Actinopteri > Cyprinodontiformes > Cyprinodontidae > Cyprinodon > Cyprinodon brontotheroides. The sequence continues at coordinate 1,035,049 of JAGKQL010000049.1, forward strand.
ATTTTGGGTCAATAGGTCACATGACCTGGGAGCTATTGACGAAAAAATACTCAATTTTAACTAAAAAAAATTGGTAAAAAAAAAAAAGAGTTAAAATGAAAAACAAATGAGTGTGCCCCATCTACAGAGACTAGTAGAACAATTTCACACTGATTTTGGGTCAATAGGTCACATGACCTGGGAGCTATTGACCGAAAAATACTCAATTTTAACTAAAAAAATTGGTAAAAAATAAAAAAAAAAAGAGTTAAAATGAAAAACAAATGAGTGTGCCCCATCTACAGAGACTAGTAGAACAATTTCACACTGATTTTGGGTCAATAGGTCACATGACCTGGGAGCTATTGACGAAAAATACTCAATTTTAACAAAAAAAATTGGTAAAAAATAAAAAAAAGAGTTAAAATGAAAAACAAATGAGTGTGCCCCATCTACAGAGACTAGTAGAACAATTTCACACTGATTTTGGGTCAATAGGTCACATGACCTGGGAGCTATTGACGAAAAATACTCAATTTTAACAAAAAAAATTGGTAAAAAATAAAAAAAGAGTTAAAATGAAAAACAAATGAGTGTGCCCCATCTACAGAGACTAGTAGAACAATTTCACACTGATTTTGGGTCAATAGGTCACATGACCTGGGAGCTATTGACCAAAAATACTCAATTTTAACAAAAAAAATTGGTAAAAAATAAAAAAAAAGAGTTAAAATGAAAATCAAATGAGTGTGCCCCATCTACAGAGACTAGTAGAACAATTTCACACTGATTTTGGGTCAATAGGTCACATGACCTGGGAGCTATTGACGAAAAATACTCAATTTTAACAAAAAAAATTGCTAAAAAAAAAAAAAGAGTTAAAATGAAAAACAAATGAGTGTGCCCCATCTACAGAGACTAGTAGAACAATTTCACAGTGATTTTGGGTCAATAGGTCACATGACCTGGGAGCTATTGACCAAAAATACTCAATTTTAACTAAAAAAAAATTGGTAAAAAAAAAAAAAGAGTTAAAATGAAAAACAAATGAGTGTGCCCTATCTACAGAGACTAGTAGAACAATTTCACACTGATTTTGGGTCAATAGGTCACATGACCTGGGAGCTATTGGAAATTAACCTTCTCTGCAGTGCATGAAAATATCTTTTAGTTTAAATTTACTTCTCTTCAGAATTTTGTTACAAAGCAAAGTTTTGGAAAAATATTTTTTCCAATTGTGATGCACTTTTGAAATAAATATTTATTGAAAAAAACATTGCTTCTTTATTTATTTTTCCAAAGGGATTTTTGTATGTTCAGAAAAGTACAATTTTTAGTCTTTAGAGAATAACTCCTATGTAGTTAGAAAAACATGAGTGTTAATATTCCAACTCTAACACCTAGTTGGTGTAATTAAAGGGGTTTTTTTTTTTTTTTTTTTTACATTGGTCCCTTGATTTTCCATTATTACATCATGTTCTACTCACCCATATGAGTTTAGTGTCATTTGGAGCCGTTCTGAAGATATTCCGTTAGGTTCTATCCAAGTAACGTCTTCCTATGGGCAATCGACTTAAAGGGAGCAGCACAAACTAAACTGTTCATCTATGGTATACCAGCATTCATAACATGTGGGCCAATCACTTTCCCGGATATCCACGGTTATATGTTTTTATATTTATATCTTTTAAAAACAAAGTGGAGTTAGTATGATGTCATTCGCACGCCGACGGGGAGTTTTTTTTTGTTTGTTTAAAAAAAAAAAACACTTTATTTAAACAATGTACATTACACCAGGCGGCTACGCTCTACCCCTTCTATTCATTCTAGCTAATCTGAATGGTTCAATTCCATTTGGAGAGCGAGATCATCTGTGGTAGCAGCACTAGACATCTTCCAGGCATGTGAGGAAAACTAGCAGCAGTTCAGCAGACAGGATGAAGGAACGGTAGCCGGCGCGCGCGGATGACGTCATACACACTGCTTTGTTTTTAAAAAATAGAAATATAAGAAATATAATGGAGGATGTTTGGGGGACAGTGATTGGCCTACATGTTATGAATACTGGCGTACTATAAAGAATAAATGAACAGTTTAGTTTGTGCCTTCTAGTCGTTGCCCATAGGAAGACGTTTCCTGGATAGAACCTAACGGAATATCTTTAGAACGGCTCCAAATGACACTAAACTCAAATGGGTGAGTAGAACATGATATAATAATGTAAAATCAAGGGCCCAATGTAAAAAAAATGGCGTTTCCCTTTAAGTGTTAAATGATCAACTCCAGAAAGATTTATTATTTAACATTAAATAAGAGTTCCAGCGCCAACTCTCCAAAAAGAGTAAAATTAACACTCGCTGGACCCATATAGACACTACAAGGATGTTAAAATCAAATCTGACAGGGTTGATTTGAGCATGTTGGATTTGCTGTGCAGTTTGACACCACTGCATTAGGACAATATATCCACCATGTTTAGATTATGGAATTATAATTACTGGCTTCTAATAATGCACTTACCTTGCAAAACAAACATAGATGCTCGTCGTCTGATGATGTACTGCTGTTTGCTGCTTGCATCTTCTGGATATGTAGTTAATTTTAAGGTCCAGGATTTCCTGGACTTTCCTGGGATCCATTGCAAGTTCAACAACTGGTCCAGACAATTACTGCTACCACCACTATGTAAAAACTGTTTTTTTTTTTGTTTTTTTTTCTCTTAAGACTACACCGGTCTTCCAAGCCCAACAAGGATTATTTCTTTTTTCAATAGCTTTATGTAGCTCCTAGCCTGATGTAATACACCTGTGGATAGGTTTAAATGTAATGTCACAGCTGTTTGGAATTTTGGCTGATGAATACCCTAAGCTGTTTCAGATCCTTGTTCATTCCAATTGGCATGGCTCTTTTCCTTTGAATGACGTAATGACTAATGTCATTTACTTTGATTTAAATAGCTCAGTCCATTCAGGTGTTACAGCTGTGTTCATTCAGAATGAGATACTTGCATTGGACATAGTATGTGCTCTAACGTTTTTATATTTCTCATTTTAATCACTTACCCTCTGCTTTAATGACTTACTGGTACAGTATGTTTCTCATCAGATTGATTATCTGAATATTATATTTAGTTCTTGCAGTCACATTCAACAGAATGCACATATATTTTTAATATGGTAAAGAAGAATGAAAGACATTTTGAATGTTTTTATTAAATCAATATATCAATACAATATTCAGAACATCACATTAAGGAACTATGTAAAGATGTTGTCAATGGGAGAATAACAGCAATAACAGGCATTTGTTTGACACCATTAACTCAATGCAATCAGTGATCCAGTCTTTTACTGAAATGGTGCTTAGACATGCATTACTTTTTGAATAACAGGCCTGCTTGGATTTATATTTACCTTCAGGAATTTACAAAGTGGGCGAACTTTCTCCTCCAAGCTGTAGGTGTTGATTTCTAGCAGATGGTGAGCAGTCGAAATTACACTCCATTGTGAGACAGATTTTTGTTTATATAGATATTTTTTCTGTACATTTGTCACTAAACGAAGGGACAGTCCAGTTTCACGTAGCATTACTGCTATAGCTGTATGCCATGATTTAGATTTATCTATGCATAAAAGCGAGTGATTTGTTTCACAACTCAATCTGGTCTCGTGAAAGACGCTGGTCTTCATGTGGGATTCTTTGCACTAAACACTTTTCTGTGAATATTAGTTAAGCATCCGATGCAGGTCCAGCAGTTTCCATAACAGTTTCTTCCCCACTGCCATTAGATTGCTGAATGTTTTATAAAATGGGTTATTGTATTTTATTATATTTTATCATTGTATATATATATATATATATATATATAAATAAAAGATGAAAATGTTAGTGTCAGGATTGGATTGTGGTTTGAGGACCCAAATGGAGACGCAGGGAGGCAGAGGTGAGTTTCTTGTAGATTTAATGAAAGATTAACACACAGCTGAGGCAGGAATCCAAAAATCAAACATGAAAAGAGTTAAAACAAACCAGAAACCATGGTGACTTCAGGGGAAAACACAGAAGACGGAGTTGGACGAAGTTAGACGAGGAACCAGCACTGAGGAACTGCACAAGGAGAGTATTTATGGCTAACTGAACAAAGAGAGGACTAACGAGCAGATTGGGAGCAGGTGTGAGGAGAGAGGGTCTAAGGAGCAAGGGAAAAAGGAAACCAACACAAAAGGGCAACAAATAAAAACCGGAGAACTGAAATATAACCAGAAAACACAACAAAATAAGAACTAAACCAATAAAACTAGAAAACATGGAGCAAAGTTAAACTGAACACTCAAAAGAAAACATAACAGAACAAGACTGTGGCAGTAAGACCTGTAAATTTACAGTCATGTTTATATTACTGTTTATACACACATACACACACTCCAACAATATATACAATATATATATATATATATATATACTATACTGCTGCTATATATATATATATATATATATATATATATATATATATACACACACATTACTATCTTTTTTGATGAAATTGTCCAGAGAGCTGTTCCAAACAAAATTTCTTTTTTGTTTTGCACTTGTGAAAACAAAATGACAAAAAATAAATCCGTCTAAGTCTAATTATAGTGCGTTAATAAAATGCAGAGAAGCAGATGAACCAGAAAGACAATTAAATAAAAGTCACAGCAGGATATTAGGAATAAAACATAACATTTAGGATATTATTTATAAATAGTATTTATATCAGGCAAAGACGGATGATATTCGATTATAATATTTAGGAAATAAAGTAAAGGGACTAAATATATTGGCTAGAATACTGTCATTTTGTTCAACAATCCATACCGGTAGGTGGCGGTAATGTACATTCAAATAGTTTGCCAACCGCGGATAAACGTCACAAAGAAGAAGAAGAAGAAGAAGAAGAAGAAGAAGAAGAAGAAGAAGAAGAAGAAGAACCAGAAAGACGAAGAAGAAAAAGAAGTGAAGCTGGCAGTCCATGAGCGTTTATTTTATTATTTATAGTCTGGGCTTGGTAGTAAGTGGTGAACCGCACCGAAGAAAAGGTTCAGGGGTGTTTCAGCACTTCTCTGTAGCCGGACTGACTTAAAGCTGCCGCCGGACATCTTTCTGACTTTATCTCAGAGGGGAGGGCAGTAACGGCTAAAGCTTGGACCCCTAGAAGAGGTGTAAAGAAATGGGTAAGGCTGTTAGCTTAAATTATCCTTGTTTTCTATGTGATCCATTCTTCTTAGTTTTAGTAAGCAGGTCTATGTTAAAGGACACTTGTTAAAAAATGATTTAAGACCCAAGTTAAAGCCAAACCTTTCGTTGCTTAGCAACCGCGATGCGACGATGCGCCAACTGCTGAGCTCCCAGTCAGCTGAGAAACTGAATTTAACCGCTATAACCGTTAATGCCACAGAATGACTGTCTTGTTTTGAAGTTAAAAAGAATACGTTTTCACGTTTTAGCTGCTGCCTAATTATGACGTACAGTTTGTATTAATCTTCTAAAGATATACTAACTACTAAAAGATCAAATGTATTAACAGCTAATAATAAAAAGTCTTGCTGTTATGCAGCTCCCAGAGTTTCATTCTAAGGAAGAAAAATAATTGCAAAGAAATGACAACAGAAGTATTTATCCATGATCCTGGAAATGTTTCTGCAAAGATTTAAACAGGGAAAGCGATCTGACTCATGATCAGGAAACCTGGATATATCCAGACTATTGGATGTCACTGCTAAGCTGCAAAAGCTCGAACCTCCTGCAACTCAATCCTCACATCCTCATAGGGTCTGGAAGCCTTACTCAGATGACTCTACCGAGGAAGAAAATGCTGATTAGTGATGAATTAGAGTAATTAATGAATTAGAGTAATTAATGAATTAGAGTAATTAATGAATTAGAGTGATTACAGATGATGTTTGACTTTTTGTTTCTGCATCTAGACATGAACTGGGACAGTCAGTTGAACTCCATCCTGTCTGCAGCTGATGGCAGTGTCGCTAACATAAAGGTGAGGACAGCTCCACTTTCTATCCTGCTAATGTAGTACCCACCAGCAGGGGGCAGTAGTCACACACGTAGGATAACATGGTTTCTAGTTTATTTAGATGACGCGTATGGGGGAAAAAACATAGATATGGGTTGTAATTTTGGATTTTTTTAATGTTTCAACAGGAAAGACTGAGCTCTGCTGGGAAATTATCTAAAGGAGCAGAAGGTGGGCGGGGTCTTTCAGATTGCCTTTAACTTCCTCTTATTTGCTCTATACAGTCATTTCTGTTTTTGTTCTAACTTTAAGTTTTCATGCACAGTGAAGGAAAGAGGATTGGGTTCAGATCTGAGCCCTCCTGCTCCGTCTCATACAGCCCAGCTTCTCCATACGCCTCCATCATCTCTCCATTCAGATGTTCAGTGGGCTGACCTGGCCGCCATTCAGTCACAGCTCCAGATACAGAGCCAGGTTTGTGCTCATTTTAAGTTGATAAAACAAACAAACAAATTTTATGCATCTGATTTATACAGCGTTGCTCATCAGCTGGAAATAAAATGGCTTCATGGTTTTCAACATTTTTGACAGTAAAACTCTTATCGTATGCTGGTTCTGCCATACTTCACTGTTTCTGCATTACAAAAACGATCTAAGAGGGTAGATAAGAAGGTAAATAACATTATTTGCCAATGGAATGAGTATTTCTACCCTTAAAATAAGATAATTGGATAGTATGCACTTGAAATCAGACAAAGCAATTTATTTTCTTAAATGTAAATTGTCTTGTTCCATTGAAAAAGTGTCTCACTTACCTCTTCAATTCAAGAAAATGCACTTATTTTTAGAAAAAAAAATGATTATTGAGATTTCAATTATTTGCAGTGTGATCATTCAACAGATTTTTAAATACTTTGTGATAACTTATATCACTTATAAGGGCAACAAAGGTACTCAATGCAGCCTAAATAAATGTGAAAAGAAATCACTTCCTAAAGATAATAAATCCTTGAAAAGCACTGGAGTGCAAAATACATTGTCCAGCATTACAACCCAAGATATATGGAGTTTACAGCCACAAGCTGAGCGCTGGGCCTTCTCTTTCACGGTTTGTGATTTTTATCTGTGTTGCTCAGTATTATATGTTGCAACAAAGTTTTGCTCTCGCTTTCAAGCTGACCGAGTCGCTCACCCAGAGGCTACAGGACCTGGAGAGGGAGAAGCAATCTCAGCAAAGCCACATTCAGACTCTGCAAGGTATCTGCTTTAAAAACCTCTCACCTAAGTTTTTTTTAACTAGATTTCATTATCTTCCCATCATCACGTCCAGTCCAATGTTACGCTTTAAACGAGGATAAACAAAAGTGTGTTATTCCAGAGAATGTTGCATATGAATAACAATTAAATTAGGTAATTAAAGATTGCTTATATTTTAGTGTCACACTATAACTATACATTTCAATGTATGTTTAATTAAAATGTTCTGTGACAGAGCAGCTGAAAGGAGAATACAAATGGTTAAGATGAGAATAATTTGTTTAGTTTATTCAATACCAGCAGTAACCTGATTACTGAATGTTCTCCAGCTGTTCTGCACTGGAATCATCCCACTATCTATGAAATAAAGATGCTGTTCTGATTTACCTCTCTACTGCTTCCTGCAGAGGAAGTTCAGAGTCTGGCTGAGGAGCTCAGAGCGAAGAACCATGAAAGGAAAGACCTGATTTCAGGAGTGGAGCGAAGGATGGAGCAGTGGAGGAGAGAGATTGGGCGTGAGCTCAGCAGCCTGCGGGGGTTCATGACCGAGGCCGCATCACGCAGCCACCTGGAAGAGAGGTGGGATATAACTGCTGCTATATGGAGGGGATTTTCATCCATTATTTCTTAAGCAAAGATCATGTTTTGTAAATGGAAATGTAGAAAAAAATAATTAATCTGGCTTTAGTAGCAGCCAGTAAAAATTAAATAACAAACAAATGTGTAAATCCACCCCCCCCCCATCACTAGAAGACTGGTTTATTATTATTTTAGATATATTTAAATGATAAAAGTTGACATTTTCTTTAAAGTCGTAGGGAAGCGTTCCAACTGTTGTTTTTTCTGAATTCTCCTGAGTGGTGCACGACTTTACACCAGTGGATAAATTGAATGTGATTGGTCTTTTATCAACTTAGCAACTTAGTGCTAGCAGGTTCCCAATGGGAAATTACTAGGGATGCACAATATTGGGATTTTGGCCGATATCCGATATGCGGTATATTTTAAAACTCATGTAGCCCGATAGCCGATGTCGATACCGATGTTAAAGCTGGACAAAAATAAGTAGTCATTGAAAATAATAGTTTTTGTTATCCATTTCTGACACTTTGAAAAATAATATACTCAAATATATTTTACATATGCTGATATCAAATAGATTTTTAAAGCGTGTATCGATCTATTTTACTTTCAAAATCTGCGTGAAATTTCATCGTTCTGTTACAAACTCTCGTGAGATTTTGCAAATTCTGTGAAGATTTTGTTAGTAAAATAGATCGATACCGCGCGTCAAATATCAACATATAAAAATATGGCAACATTTTGGTGAATTTTCGGGGGATTTTGTATTTCATTAGTAAAAGAGATTGATATGGTGTCTTTAAATGGCAATATATCAGCATAGGAAGATATTGGGATATTTTAATGTATCAATATTTTTCCTTCGTCTTTAGAAGTTTTTAAGTCTGTAAAAAAAAGTTTTTGAGGAGGAAGAAGAAGTAGTATTTTTATTGTTTTAAGACTTTAGAAACTCAGAAGCTGATCAAATATCGGGTTAAATATCGGTGGGGTGGCCGATGTCCGATAGTATTGTTATTCAGTTTTAAAAGGCGTATCACCGATAGTAGGGGCGATTATATCGTGCATTCTAGAAATTACATTTGGTCCATCCATCCATCCATCCATTTTCTGACACCCTTAATTCCAAGTGGGGTGCGTAAGAGGGTGCTGGTGTCCATCTCCAGCTGTCTGGCACGGGCAGAGGCGGGGTCCACCCTGGACAGGTCGCCAGTCCATCACAGGGAAACACAGAGACAAACAATCACTCACACCTAAGGGGAATTTAGAGAAGCCAATGAACCTAACAGTCACCCAGAACCTTCTTGCTGCAAGGCAGCAGTGCTACCCACTGCGTCACTGAGCAGCCTACATTTGGACCAAGTAGCACTAAATAGCTGACTTAGAAACGACAGTGTATGCCAATGATGTTCTGGTCTTTGAATCACATCCTGAGCAGTCGGTACCAATTCTTCTAGATCTTATTCAGTCATCTGGTGACACTTCAGGTTATGCTAGTAATTGGCAAAAGTCTGAATTTAAGCCACTGGGTGCAAGCCTCCCTATTGAATTCTTAGATAATCTTTTATTTAAGATAACTGACAAACTGAAATATCTTGGAGTTATTTTGCAAAAAAGACCCAAAACAAATTTTCAAACTGAAAGTTTTAGTAAAAGTGGACAATCTTCAGAAAGATGTTGAGAAATGGAGAACGCTCCCACTCTCAGTGATGGACCGCATTAACACATTAAAATTGTGTCTTTTCCTAAATTTTTGTACCTTTTTCAGAGCCTACATATTTTTTTTTTTAACAAGGGCCTTTTTTAAATCACTGGACTCTATAATTTTGCCTGGGATTTTAAAACTCATAGCATATCAAAAGCAAATTTACATAAACAAAGAGAGAAGGGGGGATTAGGATTACCATGCTTTCAACATTACTATTGGGCAGCGAATGCAAGGCCTTGGTCTACCGGCAGGAGGGTGATGCTCAACAACTCTCTGCAAATCCACCTCCTTGGGTGGCTATCGAAAGAAGCACTGTTGGAAACGGTACCCTTCAGACACTCCTTTTCTCACCACCAATTTCCCCCAGAAGTACTGGAGTCAATAATTTGATTGTTTTAAACTGTTTACAGATATGGAACCAAATGAAGGTCTACTGTGACCTATAAGATACCTCAGTTCATGCCCCAATTTACCAGAACCATACTTTCGCCCCATCACTATCAGATATATCATTTAAAAATTGGAGGCTAAAAGGCCTAACTACAATCAAAGATTTGTACATCGGCAAAAGGTTTGCTTCATTTGTAAGGCTGAGGGACCGCTTCTCTCTTCTGGACACAAATGTTTTCAGGTATCTGTAAATAAGAAATTATGTTCAAATTAACATCCCGAACTTCGTATCTCTCCCAGAAGAAAATAAGTTAGGCAGAATGCTGTTGGGCTCCCCAGAAGAAAAAAAAAAAAAAATCAAGCTTTGTTGGCATCTTTGCAGAGGGAATCAATTCTGCCACAGACTCTCTGAAGGGGAGGAGGAGCTGGGCTTTCAGATTCTGAGTGAGGTCTGGGAGGATTGGATCATGCTCTATTAATGTAAAGCACCAGTTAATTCAGTTCAAGGTGTTTCACAAGCTCCACTATTCAAAAACAAAATTGCACAAAATATTCCCATCAATATCCCCAAAATGTGATGGATGTAAATCCGCCGATGGCTCGTTGACTCATCTGTTCTGGTCGTGCTCCAAGCTCTTTCATTTTTGGTGCAACATTTTCAAACGGTTCTCTGAAGTGTATAAATGTACCTTGATTCCGACCCCCAAATTATATTGTATGGATACTCTCCCTCACTGAGGAACTGCAGCATTTCTATACAAACGATTGTGTTTTATGGAATGAAAATAGCTAAGAAAGTAATATGAAGATTGTGGAAAACTGACAAGGTTCCTCGATTTAAAATGTGGATAAGCGATTTTACTGAGATTCTTCATTTGGAAAAACTGAGGTACGATGTTAAGGGCTCCTGTAGTATCTGGCAGCCAATTCTGGACCATATTTCTCAGTCTAAGACTGACCCCGACAGCCGCCCAGTTTCTTAGCATGCCACCCCTGCCTTCATAGATAGATATGTATGCTTTATACTCGCATGTGTGATTTTTGTATGTTGCACTTTGAAAACTTAAACATATATAGTTAAATAAAAAACAATGCTGTCAAGGAGCGCTATGGACAGCGGAAACATGCAAGAGGAGGAGAGTTTAATGTCGGAGGGGTCGTGGATGAGTCTCCTCCGTCATCCATTTTTTATTTAGAGGAGGCGAGGGGCGAAGGTGTTGTGGAAGAGGGCGCCAAAGGCGGCAGAAGCTTGGTTTTGGTGTAGAAGGCTTCCAGCCGTACATGTTTGAGCCGCTTGCCTGCATCGCAGCGCTGCCAGTTCTGTTAGCCTCGCCTGCGAAGACACAGGCGTCCATCCATGAACACTGGGGCGGAACTCAATAGGAAAGGAAAGGATTCTGATTTCAATAAAGAGATAAAGATTACATTTATATATGTGTTTAAGCCAGAATGATTCGACTTTTAAATATGACTTCCCTATTTTCAGAACCCAGAGAGATCTTTAAAAAGATTCCCTGGTAAAGCCATCATGTTTCACTTAAAAATATATATAATATAATATATATGTTTGTTTCTGTTTCTATGTTTCTCCAGCTTTTGTTTTTGTTTAAAGACCTTTTTTTATTATTAATGTTAAACCAAGAGTATAGCTCATTTTGTGGGTGAAGCAGACTGTGTTTTAATCCTTTTCAATAAACAAATGAACAGGGAAAGGAGAGGTTTTGAGAGTAACTTTGCTGTTTTCTCATAGTACTTAAAAAAAAAAAATATATATATACCGGTATATAAAATTCTTTTCGGATTTAAAATTTTCAATCTTAATTTTTATTGTAAATCTTTAATAGATTTGTCAAGTTGTTGTTGTGGACAAATTGCAGTCTTTTCAAATTCTGTTCTACACATTATTCTCTTTATTTCAAGCCCAATAGGAACCCATTGACCAATAAACATATTGCTGCTAAGCTCCATGCAGACCAATAGGAATGTTTCTTTGCTCCTCACTCAAGATGAAGTAAAGAGAATCTGATCTGCAAAACCCAATTAGAAAAGAATGCAATCCATAAAACTTAAATTATATAAATAAGAAATTTGATCAAATAAAAAAAAATAACGTTTGAAAAATGAAAATCTTTTTTGATACAGAAGTTTTTGAAAGTTATTTCTTGGTTTTATTTTTTCTTTTTAAAATTTCCATTTCCAAAAAAATGTTCTTTGCATTTAGCAATAAAGTGATAAAAATCTGCTCCATAGAGCTGCTGTATCATCAGATAATGCGTTCACCCTTGTCCTGCCAGTGATGCAACATGTTTTCTGATCCCTTAGTTGGAGCTCCAGGCTCCAGCGTGATGAGGTGGATTTCCTGCGGATAGATCTGGACAGGCTGAAAACGCAGCTGAGTGAGTTTCTAGTTCCAGCAGCGCTCTGCTTCCGTACATTCAGACAGGAAACCACCGCTCACATCTCTCCTCTCTGTTTCAAGGGGGAACAGAGGCGGACATGCGCCTCCAGCAGATGGAGGCAGAGAAGATGAAAAGACAATGTGAACGCAGCTGTCAGGTAAACACTCACCTCCCCGTCTGCTTCAGGCCTTTTGTTGCATTGCCTCTAATCCTCTGCTGTTTGTTTTGTTGTTGTTGTTGACAGATGTTGGAGGATCTGACAGGAAGCTTTAGAAGACACAGCAGATATCAGTTGAAGACTCTCCGCAACTTGCATCGCATTCCAACCAAATTCAATCAGATGAGGTATGAGACCTGCTTTAAGTGCAATTGATGTGCAATTGTCAAAAAAGGCACTGAAATTAAGATAAAAATGGAAACAATCTCTGCTGATTATCTTTTTCCTTTGTTTGTACATGTTACATCTTTTTATTTTGTGTCATGGGCTGCACCGTATCCCTCGCCACAGAACAACCTTGTCAGACCTGCAGAAGGAGGTGAAGAGTCTGAATCCCAGAGGACACGGATCGCAGCTTTTGGTATCAGAGCTGACATTAGGTACACTTCTCTTCTCTGGTTCTCCTTCCCTCAGCAGGAGGAACCTGTAAGAGCATTTCTCATTGGTTTTCAGAGGACTCGCCGTTCCTGGCTCCCTCCAGCAGGAGCAGACAGTTTAGAGGCCATGAGGAAGATTCGGACTCTGAGAGTTCCAGCCCAACGCCGAGTCTGGCAGAGATCAGCTCTGATGATCTGTCCTGGCTGGAGGAGGAGGACCCGGGTAGGAATGAACAAAACTACAGAGTTCACTCTGCTGGAAGCTATTAGATTTTCTTTACTCCACTGTATTTTATTGAAACAGAAAAACAATCGACTAATTCTCTGCATTCACATTCACCCATCAGCTAATAAGCTGCTGGAGAAATGAATACCCACATTATGATACTGCCACCATTTTTTTTTTTTACTGTTAAGCGGACATTTTAGTCTCTTTTTTTCCCTAGAATGTTTTACATCTAGGGGCAAAAGTATGGCATCAGTTTTCTACCAAAAGTCCAAACACACAATAAATACTCCTTCGAGCAGCGTTACTTCATACGGACGCCTATAAGCTGCTCCTCACGCTCTTGTTTAACATGTTACATGTGCAAATAGAGAACCTCAGGGCCCCAATATCTCACACACACATGAATGTTTTGATTTCCACGCGTTCGCAGCCTCCTTCCTCCTCTTTGCTTGTGGATCTGTTTCTGCTCGCTCATGTCAACGTTTGTCACTCTGAAGGCGTTAACCGCCACACAAAGCAACCCGCCTGTGATTGGCTACTTTCAAGGAAGTATGCAGGTGGGTAAGGTGACTTGAAAATTCCTAAATATCCAAACAACGCCTCAGTCAAAGGACCGAATGAATTCCTCAGGATCTAAAGTTCTACACAGTCTGAATGACCAAGACATGTTGACAGAGCGACACATCTACAGGTCCATAAGATTAAATTCTATTCAGTTTATTTCTATAGCTCCAATTCACATCATGTCATCTCAGGTCTCTTTACAGTTCACCAGATCATCCATCCAGTCAGATTGATTCAAAGTTTTCTATCTAAGGAAAACCAGCTGATTGCATCGACTCATTGACTCAAATACAATCCCTCACACTAAGCATGCTTGTAGCGGCGACAGTGGAGAGGAAAACTCCCTTTTAACAGGAAGAAACCTCCAGCCAAGATGCATTTAAGTCAGTTTATTCTCTTTGCATACCAGAACAAAGAAACACTTAACAACATTATAACAATTTAACTCACATAACCAAAGTATTGAGCATCAGGAGTTTTACGTTTTAATGAGACGCATACACAGTAAGCCTTAAATCTAATTATTATCTTACAGATGTTTCAGTTCAAGCTTCATAAACCTATAGAAACGCTGGTTAATTATTCCAGATGTCTCTCTAAACATCCCACTTTTTTCTCTTCTTTTCTCTAATGATTCTTTTTTAATACAACTGCAGGATTTTTATCAACTCTAAACTAAACCCAGAATAACTGTTTTCTGGGTGGTTGAATACTAGAAGTGATTCATTTTGTTGGATTTTCTTTCAGACTTGAATTCATGTAGGTATTTTTAGATGCTAAACGTCTGCAGTCTTTCCACCTCCTTGTTATTCACTTCTTTATGTCGGTTAAAACTCAAATATCGAAACGCAGGAGAGCCCAGGTTTCCCCGGCTGAGCCAGACAGTTTAGGCGTCTTCCTGTTCCTGCTAATAAACAGGTTTTCAGAATGAGACAGAAACAGGAGAAGATTGTGCAGAGCAGCTCAGTCGGATGATGACTTTTCAGCAAGACTGGACATGTAGCTCCGCCCCCGCACCACCTGGCCCTTACCTTCCCAATTGATCCATCAGCTCTGACTCGCCCAGAGGAGCAGGCAGCATTGTTTGTCAGGTTTCACTTTCATCTTTAGTAATAGACCGTTTTATTTTTTTAACATCTCAATATGCTGGTCGTATTGTTAATGTCAGGAAACCACAGGAAGTTATTCTCATGCTTTGGTTTTCTGTTTTCTCACCTCAGATTTAAACAAAGAAATCGATCAGTCTGCTACTAAAATAATTATAAAAATAAACTGCACAGCTTGAAAGATGTTTTTACGTTGCGTTTGTTTAGAGCGGAACAATCCAAACTAAATGACGTACAGCAGCAGATGGACATCAGTGGTCCCGCTGTTTTCCTGCAGCTCTGAAGCTAACAGTCTTTTCTTCGGACTGTTAAGTTCCTGAAACTCTGCTCACCCCCGAGAACAGATCCAGGAAGAGATTACAATCTACGCCTGATTGTTTCCCACTGCAATCAGGTCCTTTTACGGCTGAGTTATTTTCACTGGCACTCAAGGATTCTTACGCACACAGAGGTGGATAAAAAAATGCAGTCACTAGCGAGGAAAACGCAGATCTGAAAGTTTTCCAACCCGATCCCACCTGACGGCACAGCAAAGGGATATCTGCTAACTTTCATTCACAAACGAACATCTCTCTCTGTTTACCGCCAGCTCCCCACCGACTGACACCTCCAAGAGATACGTCCACACCGAGTGACCTCGCTGCTCCGGAGGACGACGCCAACGATCTTCTTGACGATGAGGACGATAACCCAGCATCAGAGCCTGACTTTGGTCTTCAAGACCTTTAAATTATCATTCTGGGAAATAAAAGTGATAAAAAGAAATGCGTTATCTACTTGGAAGCAGTGAAAACAGGAGTGTAAGCGGGAAAGTTAAAGCAAGCAATGTTCACTGCTGCTGCGGCCCCCATGAAAGCAGGAAGATTATCCCTTTGACTGCAATATCCACAGAGTGAAGCATGGTGGTGGCAGCATGGTGATGAGTAAATGCTTTTATGCAGTAGGTTCCATTAAAAAAGGGATAAACTTAACAGAAGAATCCTGGAAGGAACATTTGGATGTTTTGTTTGTAAACTTTTGAATTTTGTAAAAAAGAAAAATATATTATTTTCAGAAATCTGTTTTTTTTTGTTGCCAGAAGTGGTAAGACAGAGCTCACAATGGAAGATTATTTTTTATTTTAGATCATGAACATAAACTGATCTTCAGCAAACGATTCCTCATGAATAACAGTTTAAAGTCGTGTTGGGACTTGTTCCGGTGAACATGGAGCTGTGGGAACAAACGCAGGCGGCTGGCAGCTGTTTGCAGATGTCTTTGATCAAGCTGGCCATCCACTTGTTTTAAGACGGTTAGCGATAAAGCCAGGAATACGGGGGGGTTCTCTTTACAAGCTATGAAACGTTGCAATGAAAGCCACCCAAATTAAACTGTTGTCACAGCTGCCATGGCTTCAGCTCACAGTAAGAGCGGACTATAAATCACAGCTTCTTACAGAGCGACGGGCTAATTGCTAAACCTCAATGTTTGATTTTTAGGCAAGAGATGACTAAAGGAGAGTTCTGATTATAGCCTGTTGGGAGGGGGGAGAGGTGGCGCTTTGATGTGGTGAAAGAAACCGTGGGATCCATAGTGGGATGGAACGATGGTGTATTAGGACCATTCAAAGATGGAAAAAAAAAATATGGGACTTACATTTTTTGAGTTTACAGTGGCATATTTACAAGAATATACATGCAGGCTGAGAGTAAAAAAACACAAATTTACAAAATTGAAATAGACAAATATAAGAGAAAAATTAGCAAAATAAGAAAGAAACATGAATTTAGGAGAAAAACAGCAAATTTGCAAGATTTAAAAATACATTTACAGAATTAAGTGCTACATAAAGCACATACAAATACATGATGAATGGGCAGCTTTAGCGATGGAATAAGACGGTGCAATGGCCTCATGGAAGTTTATAAAGTAAAAATTAACGATACCATAAATTTGGATGTTTGTAATCTTTAAAATTTGCTAAATTTTTCTACTAAATTTGCATGCTTAGAATATCTTAAATATGCAAGTTTTTTTTCTTTTAAATTGGTGTTTTCAGTCTTGTAGATTTTCTACTTTTTCCTTCTAAATTAGCATCTTTAATATCTCGTAAATGTGCATGTTTTTTCATGTAAATCTGCCTTTTTATTCCTATACATTTGCTACTTGTTTCCTTCTAAATTTGCATGTTTATCGTCTCATAAATTTGCGTCTTCATTCTCGTAAATATGCTACTTTAAACTCAAAAATTTAAATTCCAATTTTTTTTTCCTAATACGCCGTCGTAAGATGGGACGGAAATTTCAAAGAAAGGATTGTAGAGGGCTCCAAGCTAAAGTCTTTAATTGCCCCGATAGAAAAGACTCAGAGTAATATTCACTAATCATCACATGTAATGTGTTTATATTCATCTTCACGCAGCAGCTGATCAGAGACTCAAAGTTTGCAATCATGGACGACCCGGTGTGGCAGAGTAATGGATGTTTAATGGGCTTCTTGTCCTCGTGGAGAAGGAATCCTGAGAGATGCTTTTTGGCTCCTTTTAAACTGTCAGAAATGGAGGCAGAGAGAAATCAAAAACCATTATGGACATTATGGAGTCAATTCCTCCACCGCGCTCCCAAACAAGACAGACGATCTATCCGTGTTGACATGTCTGATGTAAATCAGGCCGGATGGATCATCAGGCTGTTAAACTTTCCTTCATGACTTCCATATTTTGTTGCTGACGGGGAGATTTTTAAATTTTTTTTTCCTATATGCTGCAGGGTTTGAGGTTCAAGCACTTCCTGGAATTCCTCTATGATAATTTCTTAGGACTTTTTAGAAGAACAATACAGAATTAAACATTTCTCTTAAAGATTTACAAAGAAGGCTAAGATGTTTAAAGAAGGGAACAAATATCAAAGCAGCTCAAATTTTAGTCATTAACTTAAAGCAAAGTTTACAATGATCCAGCCTTAGATGTATGCACATTTATTTCAATTATGACATGTAATAAAAACATTTAGTCATTTTTTTCCCCCACAGATCACCAGTTGCATTAATATCCGTTTCCAAAACAATCGGTTTGAATTTTCCTTTTTCTTTAAGCCAATTATTTCTGAGTTTGTCTGATTTTCTAAAACATCCTGATTTGTGACTTTCAGTCTAAGCCTGCTTCTCTTCCAGTGGCTCTGGAAAACTTTCTACATTATACAATCTATGGAAATGATTGGACAGCAAAAACAAACCAAGAACTGATGGGTTCCGACTAACTAAAACAAACCATCATGACAAAAAGTAATGAGCAAAATCATAGAACAGACGAGCAGATATCGCTCCCTGGATCCATCGCCACCTTTGACCCCAGATGTAAATCAAACAGAAAAGATGTGGAGCTGAAGATTCTGGATGATCTATGGATACGTTGCAAAAGGATTAATGAAAGGTCTTCTGGTAAAATGTAGGACGGGCATATAAGGCCTCTCCTATAGGCAGAAGTGTACTGGTAATAAAATAAAGTGCCAACGTTTACATTATTGCAAAACAATATGTTTTTTTAATTTTCTGTATATAATGATCCTTCAACTATAAAAGGTGGTTTTATTTTAAGGCCTCCTAAACATCTTGACCAAGGGACCCGATAAATCTGATCAGAACTGTAAACACCGTCAGTTATTTATTTTAGAACAATCCTTAAAAAAGTAATAAATATTTATTAAGCTCAATGACTGCCTATAAATAAAGCCATTTTATGTTAATCTGCCCTTTTATTGCAGAGGAAATCTATACATATTTTATGAAATATGTAAATTATGTATTTAAAAGTCTTGTTTTAGAGAAAAACAGCTAAACCTTTGTTTTCTGGAATGTATGAATTTACTTTCTTACTGTTTTTATTGGTGCTGCTCAAATCACAGGTTGTTTATATGTGATATCTGACAAGGAAGAGAAAGAAGCGTTGAGGAGGAATTCAAAACACCTTTATTTGTAAAATAGCGGTCAATAATTTACAAATGTCAGCAATTCATTCAACAGATGTGATGTTGAGAGAAATGGAGCATAAAAACCTAAATAAGCTTACGCAATCTAATGAAAATAATTGATGAATTATTTTCTGGGAGCTTTAAAGAACCGCAGCAAAGTCAAACAGAGGATTTCATAACCAACATGAAAGATGTAACATTTTTCAAATAAAGTTAGAAGTATCCGGAACATCAGGGACATGTAAATGTCAACATATGATTTTAATCGAATCAGTGATTCCTGCATCGATACCATGATACCAACTGAATTCAAACTGCTGCTGAACAATTTTGCCAAAAATCTAAATTGTGATTACTTTCAACCAATACTGTGATTTTATTGTGATGTAGATGTTTTACTCCAGGGATTCCGTTTCTCATTGACAGTCCATTGTTGCAGGACTTTTCTGTAACCGTTGCATGAAAAGTTCTTACTTCTACTTCATGCATGGAATCCCCGTCCCTTCTGTGTGGCAACAAACCCGCTTTAAGCATATTTCTGCCTCCTAAAGAGCTGCAGAAAGACATTGTGTGTTCTACTCTTGTTCATTTCAATGTGACTTAAATTGAGCATGTCTGCAATTTGAAAATCGCAGTTTGCTAAATTGCGATTATATTGCAAATACAATTAATTGTCCAGCCCTATTTCCACTAGACAGGAAGTAGTTTGACTTTTTTAACAAAGTTAACTTGGAGCAAAAACAGTCTCATATTTCACACCTAAATTCAAAACCAATTCTAACAACATCCAAGTATTTTAATTTAAATCAGAAAGTTAAATCTTCACACTGTTATCCATGACCTTTTTATGTGCAGACCTACAAGTCCTCACAAAATTTCATTTTAAAATTATTTTCATTCAACCAAGAGGTTTTTGTGATGCTGCATTTGCTGTTTGACAAGAACGTGATGAATGGATTCCAAAAAGCGTGCGTCTGTTAACATTAAAGCTAAGCTCAACCTTTGTAAGGGATTGCAGTGTGGAGAAATATCTCCAAGTTTCTTTTTCATCTCAGCGTTCTTTTAGAGAACCGACTGGCCCTGTTCAGCAATAGGTAGGGGTGGAGCAGCACTGCACTACCAAGTACAGCACAGAAAAATCTGAGCCTTCAATTACTTTCTGTGAAGTTTCACTATACGACTGTAATGTCTACAATAATTTAGGAATAATGATGTAAAATACAGATGTTATACAAACAGAAAGCAAAACCAGAACATTTATGCATTTTAAAAACTTTTGGTTCTGCATGTTTAGTAGAAGGTGAGGCTAACGCGAAGTAAAAAAACAAATAAAAAAAGAGGACAAAAATACCTCTGAATTTAAAAAGAATGCCAATTATGTGATCATCTCTTCTTTTTATATAAATTTGTTGTAAATTTTAATTGAGACTTTTTGCTCTACGTCAGTTTTAGCATGCATGCTATTTACAATGCTAACATTTAATGTAAAAGCCATTATCCAACCTTTTTCCCCCATTTGTACTGAATAAAGGCCGGTGTTCTGTCAGATCAGCATACCCATAGACAATATGCATGCGCAAGTCAATTTGCATTTATCCCTTTAGTTTTGTATGAAAAATACACTTTAAACTACCTCAGCGAACGTGTATTCCTTTAGTCATGTACAAACAATTTTAAACAATTTAAGGTCAGATCGCCATACGCTTAAAAAAAAACACCAAAAAGAAAGTAATTGTTTGTTTGTACATGACTAAAGGGACACATGTCTGTTGAGGTAGTGTTTAAAGTATGTTTTTTTGCAGAAAACTAAAGGGATAAACTAAAGGGATGAGCAGGTTTTGACTCTGCGTATGCTGGTCTGACGAACACGGTGTAGGTACCAGATTGACTTGGGGGCCTGGCGCCTTTTGATGACGCCGTCATAATATGGCAACTCCGCCCGTCACTATATGGCAACCTCCACCAAACAAACTACATTTGCCCGCGGTCTCTATTTGTCACAAATCTATTTTATTTAGCCAATAAATGGTAATCGTTTGGCACTGTCCGTTTTTGACAAAATACCTATAATACATTAAAACATCAATTTTTCATTAATTTTTTTACAGATTACAGGAAATGGGTATATATTTTTTTTTTAATATATAGTAATATTACAAGTTTATTTTTGTATCCCTTTAGCTTCATTCTCCTGAATTTATTCTCGTTACAAATGCAGACCGCGGGCTCAATGTAGTTTGTTTGAGTGGCGCTGCCATAATGTCACGCCATCGGAGGCGAAGGCCCATGGCGCATCTCTTCGGTGGACGCCATCGGAAGGCGCAGGGACCATGGAGAATTTCTTCAGAAAATTGTCCGCTATTACAAACCGCAATCCCGCTTCGAATAAAAGCCTACATTCCCGCTGGTAAAATTACTTTAGTAAGCTGTCCAGACCAATCGTAAATGTTTTGCGCAATTGTGCAAACGTTAAAACAATTATGTATTGTGACGTCATCAAAAGTACGCGCAGGCCCCCGAGTCAATCTGGCAGCCCGAGTCAATCTGGTACCTACGCCGGCTACCAAAGTAAACTCCAACAACACCTTATTGCATTGAAAAAGTGTTAAAATACAAATCACTAAAATCAGAAATTACCAGTAAATCTTTGTTCATCCAGCAAATAAAATGAAAAATGAATAAATTCTGTTTATTTACCGATGTAAGGCACTCTTAGCTGGACTACAGGCCTGAGGAAAACAACCTTTAACACTGTTAATAACATTTCCTGCTGTGCCTGCAGTTCTTTACTGACTTGATGCACTAACACTTAAAAGCACTAACAAGATGTGGACCATCTATTTGTAAAATTATTTCCAACTTTCAAAGAATCTTGATTCCCTTAATTGTCTCCCATCTTTTACGTATGAAAAGTAAAGTGCAAAATTTCTTAACAAAATAATCTTTCTTTCCTCCCGGCTTTCTTTTTCAGTTGAGTCGTCTCTACCGCCTGGATCTTACCGTCACTGACTGATGCAAACCAAAAGCTGCTTCCCTCTACTTTATCCGCTGTGAACCATTTAAAAGAGCAACAACAATATTTACAACTTCAAACTTTATATGTACAGCAGTGAAAAGAGGCTTTTCCCTAGTTTAAAATCAAACACTGAAACAGTTTCCGAAGGGTTTCCTCCTGGACTTTTGTCATCATTGTCCACTTCAATTGAAATAAGGTCCTTTCCCACAGAATGTCCGAATAATCTGGTTGAGTAGAAACATCCCAGGCGTGTGCCTAAACCTACCCAGGGAGGTTTCTGTTTGGTGCCTATTATGGAGATCTGGTTCAACGACCACAGCTGGACTGGACTGAAGGGTCGAGAACGCTCCGGTCCGACTCCAACATCCTATTAGTAGTTGTACATGGACAGGGGTGTGTCTTCCATCATGTCGTCCTAAGCAAGGAAACATAACATGAAAGATTATCACATTATTGAACAACCTAACTTCTGCTTATTTACCATTAAGAACTGAGAAAGGTGACCCCCAAACTTAAATCTTCATTTTTAGGTAAAAATATCAGAATTCATCCATTCAGACCACCATGGAAAATGTGGATCTGAGCTGAATATGAACAAAAAGACCAAAACCATCAATCAGAAACACAGCAGATAAGGTGTTCTGGTCGGAAAAGGCCATAAGTTCTGCGTTTAGAAAGAGAAACTAAAGGAGGGCTATACAAAGAGTTCAGAGAAAATGTTAGGAAGGATGAATAAAAACTGCTGTTAGCACACCTGAATTAGTAAGCTAACCATTGTTGCTACAGGTAGCGAATTAAACCATGTTAACCAGCGTTCTGCACTGGGAAAAATCTAAATCTAGATAAGTCATTTTTTCTTAAAATAAGTGCATTTGTTCTTGGATTGAGGAGGTAAATGAGACATTTTGCCAATGGAACAAGACAATTTACACTTAAAATAGGAAAACACAATTACATTGTCCTCATTTCAAGTGTATATTATCTTATTATCTTGTTTTAAGAGTAAAACTACTCATTCCA
>JAGKQL010000049.1:1077193-1093687 GCA_018398635.1 Cyprinodon brontotheroides
AATATCAGAAAAATCTACTTGAGTACAGTAACAAAGTATTTGTACTTCGTTACTTCCCATCTCTGTACTTTTGCCATCTCTGCATATAACTAACTGGCCTGCATAAGATAATTAAAAAAAACCCACAGGAATTATTTTTTTAATACAAATTTTCTAACTTTTGGGACAATATGGTTGATAAAGAGTTAATTTATGTACATTTCTAAGCCAGAATCATTTGACATTTAAATATGACTTCCCAAGGACTTTAAAGGTTTCTTTGTGAAATCCCAGCTTGTTTTTAAGCCCCCATCTTGTTTCCCTTCACTAAACTTTCTAGAGACGCCCCTGATTAGAAGTAGGAAAATATGAAATAAAAACAGCACATACCACTGGTAGCGGCTCCCAGCTGAAGGAGCAGAAGAACAGAAAGAGTCATCCAGAGTTTGGCCTCCATCATCATCAGAAGGACAGCGGCCGTAAAGTATCGTTTCCTGTCAAATGTCAGGACTTCCTCCTCTGCCTGCTTGGCGGTGCGATGGGAAGCTTTCTGTTGGTAAATGATATCAGAGTTATTGATCCATGTGCGGAGGGCTGGGCTGCGTGTTGTCAGCAGCAGCAGCAGAGGCTTCAGTGGACAGGAGGAAGTGAGGAGGATCTAAGCTGCCGCCCGCCGCTCGCAGCGCGCGCTCTGCCCAGCAGCAGTGCCACGTGTTCCCTGTTAGAGTCTGCTGCTGGTTGGAGGAGCGATCACTCCGGCTGATCGATGGTTTCACAAAGTTTAACAACTTTTTATCATAACAGAGCCTCTTCTCCAGTAGCCCTACCCTATTTCCAGCTCTCTCTCTTAATTTTTATTTTCTACTGGTCCGGTTCAGCGGTTTTCATTTATAGAAATATTTAAGATAATTCATCTTTTAGTTTTAAATCAATATTCAGATGTATTCTGTGCTCAGGTTCTATTTTTTCTTGTGTTTATCTTTCTTAGAAATAACTGGTTTCTACCAACTATAATGGTAAAATCTTTCTTTTCATGGGGTTTTCCCACAGAGGATGCGATGGGTAATAAAGAAACCAAAATGTATTACTCCATCAGTGGTTAAATAAAAATGTGAAGGCAAGAAACGCTTATTTTCATTTCCTTTCTAAACATCTGAAAAATGTTTTCCCCAGAGAGATGCTTGGTTTTTTTAAGTGGAAGTTCCCACACTGGACTGTTATAAGACTGAGGTTAATAATAAGTTCCCATCTTTGCTGTTTCTACACTTCAATCATATGTTTACATTAACTATTAAAACTTACATATTACCCCCTTTTTTGGTAGTCTACCTTGGCATTTCCAGAAGTTTTTGCAAAGATTAGGGATGTCAAACTGGTTCCAGAAAGGGCCATGTAGCTGCAGGTTTTCTTTCCAACCAAGCAGTATCACAGCAGACTACAGTCAGCTAATTAAATGAGTCCAGTCTGAACATGAGGACTTGATGGTTGGCCCTTTGACACCCTAGTTTGACATGGCATATATGTTAAAAGAGAACAACTGAAAGATGTTTTATGTTAGATATCAATAAGAATGTTTTGGGGTGATTTTGGAAAGCAGGGGTGATTATTTCATCGTTTTTTGGCATCAGACAGGTTAATAGCTAATTGACATCATGGTTGAAAAAGTTATGGACCTCCAAAAGTCTGGTTCCTCTTCAGGTGAAGTTTTCAGGAGCCTGAACGCCTCACGGGCAGGTAAAGATTTCTGAACCACTGAATCTATCTGGCGACATCTGCTGGCCATTTTTTACCATTACATTTACATACAACTACGTAAAATGTCACGAAACTGGCTTCAATGTGTATCTTACCGTTTTTCTCCTTTAAATACATTAACAGAATAATTCTTTTACCATTTGTTTGTACTATCATTCAATACTGCAAGTAATAAATATATGCTTTGGAAGTGTTACTTAGAATACAAAAGTATGCAGAAATACACCAGATGCGACAAAATAATGAGTTATGTCAATAGTTGAGCTGTAAAATTGAGGGAATAGTTTCCGATGATTTAATCTTCAATCTGTTCTAATGTTTCCTTTTCTCCAGCTTTACATTTTCATCTTCTACAGAAGCAACTTCTACATGAAGATTTCTGCCGGGCAGCTTCTAAAGATTATAGGCACTTAAAACTTTCGAATTACTCTTTTTTTTCCTTTGTTTTAGCGTTCATTTCACTGAAATCCTTTATTATTATTTATATTTTTTATCCATCCAGTACCTGTAGTACACACTTCATAGCAGAAGGGGGCGCTACAATTTTAAGGGGAAGAAAGTACCCTTACAGAGTGCCGTAGTGCGTCAGCAGAAAGGAATTATGGGTATTGTTGTTCGTTTGTTAATCGAAGTAATTTAATAGGGAGGAAAATAATGATAAATATGAAGGACGTGGAGAAAAATAAAATATAAACACGTACTGATGAACTGTAAAACTTATGAACATGAAAGTGAGAAGTTGAAAAGAATGGTTGGAAGGACAGGCAAAGAATGGAGTCTTAAAGCAATATTGGGAAATGCTGATGAAGATTCTCAGTCATCCAAGTCATTTGAATTGAAAAAGCTTCCTGGAGAGGTGGCGAAACGTCTTCAAAACTTCGAAACCAAGTCCAGTGGATAGTTTTTGAATGCCATAAATGCTATTTGCAGATTAAGGAAAGCATTTTTTTTTTATTTATCTTCAGAATACAAAATAAAAAATAGAATTTGATAGACGTAAAGTAATGTTGCTACACACTCATGTACAGTAGGTGGCGGTATGCATCTTAGGAGGAAGCTAGTCGAAGTAAAAAAGGCAGATAAAAAGCCTCTTGGTATTGACACATCGCTATTTATTTATTTTTTTAATTTTTTGCTTTTTTTTTTATAATTGTTTATGATTTTACTCATTGTGTTGCAAAAAAATAAAGCGGAAACGAGGCTGTTTCTCAGCGTGTCTCGCAAAGAACACAAAATCCCAGAATTCCAATCGGGTCGTTACCAACGCAACAATGGCGGCTCCCTCTGTTAGTGTGCAGGGTGTTATAGAACCATTAAACAGCTGTTTAACTAAACTAGGCTTTGAGGTTTACCCTCTAAAGGTAGGACAGCGTTGTTAAAAGTCCTAAATATTGAATCGGTTTCTGAGATAAATATAAATGTTTGTCTTTCTCATGATTATTGATTGTTTAACATGTTCAGCTTGTATTTGTTGTACCTTTGTGGCTCTGTGTGTACAGGTTGGCTGGTATAACTCTGTGCTGTCTCCTTCCTTCCACCTCCCTTACCATGATGAGACCCTGGCTGTGGTGGTGCTCAGCACTCCTGCCATGTTTGATCAGGCCTTCCTGCCCTTCCTGGAGCAAAGGGGCGTTCAAAGGCCCAGTGACCCCATAGATCAATGTGTGCAGCACTGTGTCTCCACTGCTGTTCAACGAGTAAGAGAAGAAGTAAGCAACCCTGGCAAAGATATTGTAGAGGCAATGATGCATTTTTTTTGTCTTGTCTCTAAGGGTAGGGTGCATGTGTTAGAGGTATGTATGGGCATGTGTGGGTGGAGATGTAAGTGGGTGTTGGCATGTGTCTGGAGCTGAATGATTGTCTAATAAATATCACCTGGATCTATTCTGGGGTTGTTTTGTTTGTTTGATTCAGAGAGAGGCTAAGGCTGGGTGCCAATATTTCTGTTGACTGCAAGTTTAAAGCTAAATAAGTCTGCAAGTCTACCTATTGTACAATGCTTCACAGAAAGAAAGGGTACAATAAACATCCCTAACTGCGGTAAATCTTTATGTTTCCTCCTTGGATTCAGCGTGTTGAACAGATCCCTGCTCTCCTCTCTGTGACTAATTTTTGGATGATAGTCACTTACAGATATGGTCATATGTTTATTATATAATTTTAGATAGTGTTACAGGTTATTACAGAAACAGGAATCTAATGTAAATCCAGCTGTAAGGCTCACAGGCTGGTAGTGAGTCATGTCTTTGTGGTTTAAGCAGCTAATTCAGCACAAGCGCTGTTGACTTGTGAAATTATTCACTCTCCTTGAACCTTTACGAGTTTGCGTTATCACAAAAAAATAGCTTGGAACAAAAGCATTTCTACAGCATGATGCAGCCATTACCATGCTTCCCCTGTTGGGGTGATCTGTTCGGGCTGGTGTGTAGTGTTAGTTTTCCATCATGCATACATTTTTTTTAAGTAGCTCACATATTTGAAATGAAGTGTCCTCTAAACAATGTTTGCGAAAAATTAAAATTGTAATTTTTTAATTTTTCAATCACTTTTGTAATTTTATTTAAATTCTCCTGAGCATTTAGATGTTTCACTTTGGGTTTTCATTGTTTTCATGCCATTCAAAGCTTAATTGTCCATGCTTTGTTGTCACAGGACTTACCTTTGTATGCAAACATTCTTACTTCTTCCACACATGGTTCTGCATACTAGCTGCAACTCTTTCTTTCCTTCTGTTTGGCAGCAATTCCACTTTAAGCATATTACCGCCACCTGAAGGGTCAGAGGGTTACACTTAACTCTTGTTAAGTGTAATGTGACCTAAACTGAGTGCATCCGCCATTTAAACGTAGCTTTATGTTAAATTGCAGGTGTATAGAAATTGCCCAGCCCTGGAACAGAGCACCGTCTCTCACATGAGCTGTGGTGCCATGAAAGTAAAACTTCTTTCTGCTTTTTTTCTTCTCCTCCTCCAAATATACCAAATCTGTAAAGTGTAGAACTTGTAGATGTTCTACTGACAGTTCCTCCTACCTGTTACCAGTTTGATGTTGGATTAAACTGAGCTTAAATGTTCTAAACGTGGGATGTTTTCTTATAATCTAGGCCTGTCTTAAACATCGCCAAAGCCTTTTACCCGATATTTATATTTATTTACATGTTTTAAACTGTCCTAATTTGATCCTTTTTTTATTCAAAAGTAAAATAATTTCTATTGAATATTATAGTTTCATATAAGTCAGGTGAGTTTAACATTTAGCACACAGGTGAGCAAACAGTAGTAGAGATGTTGTGTTCATTAATATTCTCTATCAAACCTCTCAGACCTTCAAACAACAGCTGAATTATATTCTAAAATTAAATTAAAACTGATTAGCTGCTTCTGAAGGCAGTTGGTTGCTCTGGATTTTATTTACTGGTATCAAACTGAAAGAGGCTGGCTATGAATGTTCTCTTTTCACATCATTTAAAACAATCCGTCATAATCTGATGAACAGATATGCATTTGTTTATGTTTTAAAATTCCATTAAAATACAGTAAAGTTTATGGTTAAAATTAGGCAAAACTGCTTAAGTTTTAGGGGTGTGAATACATTTAGCTCTATATACAGATGAAAGTCTCATAGCTCCATGCTGATTGTGTGTGGAATGTAGGGTCGAAACAATTAACATGGTTATTGGTTATTGAAATAGTCGTCAACTCATTCAGCAATCGATTAATCGTTACTGCAGTGTGGAGACTCTAAAGCGTGTCTTTGGCTGACAGAGCGACCCACTTAGAGCAGCAATTATACCAAGATTGTGTAAAAAAAAAAAAAATTAGGAAACCTTTTGCATTTATGATTTAAAAAAAAAAACATTTCTGCTGTCAATCTGCTCTATCCAGAACTCCTCAAATGGAAAAGTTTTAGTTTCACCTGGTTTAATTTCATAAAAAAATCTTTAAGGAACCTTTTGCTATCTGAGTTATTAATTGAAAACTAATTGACAGATGAATTGATTTGCAAAATAAACGTTTGTTGCAGCCCTGGTGGAACGGGACCTGCTGTAGCTCTCATGGGATCTCAAGGATGTGCAGAGAAGTTGTGGCACAAGTCAGAATATTGTTGCGTTAATGTTTTAACTTGTCCTTTTTCATTCCTTTTAGGAAAGCAGAACTTTCCCCTTCCAGTTCTCTGAGCTGTTATCTGAAAGGTTGTCTTCTGTGTGTTAAAGATGACTTTTCCTCTCTGGGTTTGAGTTTGTAGGGTCGATGTGGGATGAATGTTTGGTCTAAGATGTTCCATCATGTCTGTTCGCTCTGCTTACATCTGGTCCATTTGGTAGACTTAAACGTTGTCTCTTTCTCTCCCTCAGACTTCTCCAGAGCTGAAGGTGGATGTGAGGTACGACTACGAGCTGCTGCCCAGCAGGAAGCCAAAGTTCTTAGCGCAGACTGCTGCACACGTATCTGGAGCTGCGTTCTACTACCAACAGTCTGTCGTCACAGACCAGCCCTGGGCTGAAAAAGTAAGGCTGTTTGTTGGTCCAAACTCATTGGTTTCTCCACTGGATCATTTATTGTAGCTGTTCCTCCAACTGGCTTTCATTAAACCCGTTTGCTCAGCAGAAGATGTTTGGAGTGTGCATCCACCCGAGGTTGGGGGGCTGGTTCGCTATAAGAGCCCTGCTGGTGTTTGAAGGAGTGACGGTTGGGTCTGAGCTGGTGCAGCCCGCTCCTCCAGACTGCGTTCCTTCCAGAGAGGACAGGATCAAGCTGCTGGAGGCGTTCAACTTCCACTGGCAGGTGAACCACTCAACTTTTAGACAAACAAGGGAAACAGCAGACATGTAAGAGATTTAAGAACTTTCTGGAACAATTTCAGCTCCTTTGTGCTTCAGAAGCTGAGAATAAAGTCTTTAATAGAGCTGAAACAATCAGATTTCCTCTCTGAGCTGAAACAATCAGATTAACCGATTATTGAAATAATCGTCAATCGTCAACAATTTAGTAATCGATTAATTGTTAACTGTGTAGAGACTATAAAACATGTCTTTAGCTGGCAGAGCGACACACTTAGAGCAGAAATTATTACAAAAATTTATATAAACCTTTTGCATTTAAGATAAACTTTGTTCTCTGTCAATATTATCTATCCAGAACTCCTCAAGTGGAAAAGATTTAGCTTCACCGGGTTTAATTTTGTAAAAAGTATTCTTTAAGGAACCTTTGGCTATTCGATTATTAATCACTTTATTGAAAAAGGAATCGACAGATTAATTGATTTGCAAATGAATTGTTAGTTGCAGTCCTAGTCTTTAATTCAAGATAAGTTTTTGTATTTAAACATAACATCTTTTTGAAAGAATGTGAAGTTTTTAAGCTATAAGGGTGAATAAGAATTGAAAAAGTTTATAATCCCTGACTGAGATGATGTATATGATGTAATCTGTTAGATTTGCTCTCTGCTCAGATTATTTTATGATGACATTTTCCTGGTTTTATCTCAAGGACTGGAGCTACAGAGACATCATCCCCTCTGAGCAGATCTACTCAGAGAGACAGAAGGAGTACTTCTCCACCCCCCCTGCCCAGCGTCTCACCCTGCTCACCACTTGGGGCTTCTTCCCAAAAGACGATGCTCAACCTAATCTCAGCCCGCACACACAGAGCCAGGCGAACGGACATGGCTGACACCCTGGACTCATTCTGGTCCCTTAACCTCAACCGTTTGATCACATCCGACATGTTTTCAGTCAGTTTTAGGCCGGTGTTTGTTTTTAGCTGCTGATACTCCGTTAAAAGTCATTTTAAGCCAAAGCGATGATATTTTTCTAATCAAGTGAAACAGTATGCTCAGGTATTAGGAGACATTGTCAGTTTAGGGCCCCCCTGCTGGCCAGGGGCCCCACATAGAAAATATAAATTCAGCTGACAATTGCATCTGATTTATGCAGGCAAAGATTAAGAGCCGATAGATAAACAGCCATCAAACCATGCATTATGTAAACTGTTGTGAAAAAAAATCTTTATTCTGCAGTTCCCTCTGACACAACAATATACTCGACTTCTTCACTACTTGAGCCTCTTTATTAAAGCCTAAATACCAGATAGAAGCCAGTAGGATTGGCTAAAGGCTGCGCTTCCCACTGTCTGCCACTGGTTCCTCATCTTTTCAGGGTTGAAATCATATTTTTGTGGGATTCCTGTTTTTTCCAACTGAAAACTCTTAAGGAAATATTTCTGTAACAGCTAAAGAAATGTGAAAACACTTGTTCAATCAAATGAGGTATATGAGAGGCCCCAAATCAAACCCTACTCAGATCTTCATGGAACCTTTATTTGAGTCTGACTGGCCCCATGACTCCTCAACAGAACATTGATAATCAACTATCAGTCAAATGTTTAGAGTAGATCTTGAATCTCAAACAGCCTCAGGATCTACAGTAACTAGTCCTCCAATGATGAGCCAAACATAACCTCCTCAGGGTGTTCCAGTGTGAGACAAGTTTGACAGCTGAGGATTGACTCAAACTGGGTCAGAAACGGAGCAATGATCCCACACAGGACAGGAAATCAACTCGCTGTAACAGCCTAGTGAAAAAACTTGAATCAACCGTGAACTAGATCCCACTGACCCTGCAGAGCCCGAACATCCAACCTCCAACCAACCCCACCGTGGTCAGAATCCTCCTACTTTACCTTGAAAATAAAAACTCTTGGTAGATTTGTTTATTACAAGGAATAGTTGCATTTACGTCTAAGATATCCCAAAATATATTTTTTTTGTAAAAATATACTTGCATCTATGCAGTTCTTTTCAACAGCCGGACAGCATTTTTCCTTTCACTAAATGAGTTCTGGGAGGCCACTCCGTTCCAAGTCAGCTCCCGATCTCAATCGGTCTGAAGAGATAAGGGTTGGAGGACCAAGGGCGCAGGTTTGATATTAACTTTGGTAGAGACACTATTGGTCCGATGTCATTGGTCCTATGCAAAAATATGCATTGTCATTTTTGTATGCTTGACATGAAAATCAGGGTGTATTTTGTTTAAAGAGAAAATCAACATTTCTTGCAACATTAATACAAATTTTATAAGCGCTACACACACTAGATGCTGTTTATCAATGTTTGAAGCATCACTGGCTCTGATGAATGTGGAATTAGGACTTTTTTCCACTTTGAAAAGGTTTGCATTTGAAATTAACAGCGACTAAGAAAACTAAGACAGAAGGTAAATCTGTGCCTATTTAACAAAATATAGTCTAAATTTGTCTGTTATATGTGGATTTATCCTATTATTTCTTTTGAGGATATAGAATTGTGCAGAGATAAACAGGTAAAACCCACTCTTATCTTTTAAATATTCTCTCTGTATCATGAAACAAAACAAAATAATAGATTCAAGGGACACCAAATAAATGTATTGTATTTACATGAGCAGTGGAACTGACACTGAATATTTAGAAAATTAGTTTCACTCTACAAGTCATCTAGGCTGTAGTCACTCTATTTAACCCATACCAGGTATTTTATCTTGGGCTGAAACAATTCATCAGAATAATCGATTATTGATATATATTAATATGTCAACAAATTTATAATCGATTAATCGTTAACTGGAGTACAGAGACTCTAAAACATGTCTTTAGCTCACAGAGTGACCCACTTACAGCATGAATTATACCAAAATTGTAAAAAATATATAGAAACATTTTGCATTTTAGATCAAAAATGTTTTCGTCTGTCAATGTCCTCCATTCAGAACTCCTCTACTGCTGCAACAAAGCTGTATTGGGAATTATAAACATGTTATTCACATCTAATTGTTGGTAGGGACAAGTAGGTCGGTCCAAAATGTTGGTAGGGACATGTCCCTATGGTCCCTATGCAAACCTACGCCCATGTGGAGGGCACTTCGCCCTAGCTCTTATAACTATTGGGACACACTAACCTTACATATGAAAGTGCAAAACCGAGTGCAAGTGAGAGAAATGGAACTGGGCTTAAGTCCCAAACTCAGCCTTACTGAAATGTAGCGATTGGGCCTTAAGTGAGCCACACAGAAAAAAGTCTCCAAAAACTAAAGCTCTTTAAAGGAACAGTAAGCAATACATCCTTATTAATTATACATCAGTATAAAATGTGAGTTATTACTTTGTCCTGAAATCTATAACTATTCCAGACCCCAAATACTGTAGTGATTCCTTATAAAAAAAACTGTCCTCATTAAATCAAACCTTTACTTCTGTAATAAACGGAGCAGGAAGGCAAGGTGAGGCTTTTAGTTTCCAACCTCAGATGACACAGAGCTTACCTGCAACAATGAAACATGATCTGATCTCAAGGCTATTATTGTATTAAACAGTTAATACAGCAAATAAATGGTCAGTTTGATCATTTTTTCTTTCATCTCCATGGAGTTTAGTAACAGTTCCCTTCAAAAAAAAACTTGAATAATGTTTAAAATAGGTCAAAACTACTGTTGTGAGGAGAAATAAAACTGCTGTGTAACAGGAAAGAAGTAGTGCAGCCTTTCATTGATCTCACTCCTGTATTGTCTCAGGTTTAACTGACAGTTTGATGCATTATAGATGAGCTCTCACTTTGGTCCTCCAGGCTGATGACAGACTGACGACTCTAAACTGTGACTAACCCTCTACTCTGCTGCCAACAGGGAAACAATATGGCTTTAAGTCTCAAACATGCAGTTTTTCAGCTCCATCAGCGGATCTGGTTATTAACAGATGCTTTAAGGCTTCCCCCTCTGGACTGTGGTGGGATGGTGGTCCTCAGCTGCAGTCAGTGTCATGCTTACACCTCTAGGTGTCAGTGTTGTCTTCTTTTGATGCAGGCTTGGAGTTAGTTCTGCTCTTTCTGAAGCATCTGGAAAATGTTCAATGCTTGATGAAGTCCGGGACAGACTGCAGAAAACCTGCCATGCACTTTATAGCAAGGTTTACAGCTTCAACGCTGCGGCTCTCTAACTAGGTCTCCTTCAACAGATAATTTACACACTGCTTTTATTTTTAAGGTCTGTGGCTCTTTATTGCAACACTTTCTTCTACTCCTTAGTGTCTCATTGCATCTCTTTTTGTTCTCTCCTCCTTCTGTCTCCTGTACTGCTGGATCTGTGTACTGAATCAGCATTTTAGAGCAGTGTGCCGCAGGCCTGCAGAGAGCCAGACCATGGACTTAATTAAATTCCCAGATACCCCTCCTTCTTTGCCCCATCCAGCATCTTTTCCCCCTTCTTCTATCTCCTCATTCTGTCTCTATCTGGAGCTGCAGTTTGATGCAAACCTTAACATTTCCTTCATAAGAAATAAACTACAATGCACTCAATTTCATTTTTTATTTGTAGCTTTTTTTGGTCGTAAATAAAGGTTTAATTTGAAAGTTACAGCTGTTGCACCTCTAAACCCAAACTTCTGACTTTTATTTATTACATTTAGAGCAAAAAAGATATTGTAAAGTTTTTCCTTTATATTCTTTTCTTGTCTTTCATGCATTTGGATGTTTTGAACAGAGAAGGAATTGTTTTATGTAGTTTAAACACTTAAGTTTGATGTGTTATACAATACAGATGAGGATAAGAGACTTAAGTGCCACATTAACTTTAAATATTTTTTCTTTTCGGATCAGAACCATAAACAGCCATGCATTCAGCATTACGTTGTTATGTCATGTCACTTTATGTGACAGACCAACACAAAGTAGTGCATAAGAATCGGGTGGATTTAAGAAATTTGGGGCCCTAGGCAAAAACAGGCAGGGGGCCGTCTGGAAGACAACACATAAAACAAACGCATTCTACAGATAGATAAATGTTAATAGAATAGACATCCATTATCTGTTCTAGGTTTTGTCCCTCTCTTCTTGTCCCTTTTTCTTCTTGTTTTCCTCTCTATGTTTTGTACTCAGCTGACTTTTCATGCTGTCTCTAAAGGAATGAAAGATTTTTCCAAGCACTAAGCTCACTTAGCTGATTGCTTCTTCCTGTGTTTCCAAAAAGGAGAAGCCAAAGTAAATAACCCAGTCCTTCTTTTCACTGTAGACAAGCCATGATCTGCTTATCTGTTCTCCATTTTTCATTTGGATGAAATAATAGCTGCATGAATCATGACAGCAGACAAGATAGAGTTAGGAGCAGGAGAGGCGGGGTTACCAATCTACTCGGCGCTCTGGAGAGCAGAGATTAAGCTGCTTTTAGATGTTGTCTCAAAAGTCTCCAGTAGCAGAAAAAAAGTCAATCTAGATTTGGTGCTAGGTGCTTTTTGAAATCAAAAGTGCTAGAGGGGTCTGAAATATAGCGAAATATAGCAAAGTAGCGCTAAGTTGGCAACACTGCTCTTTGCATCGATTTGTTTTCAAATGGTTTTGCTGCTGGTATTTTAGCAAAAGTATATTTATATTAAGGAATACTTGTATTAACCATACATGTAAACAGAGTTTTATGGGGCGACCAGGAACTTGGGGCCCTAGAAAACTGCCTAGTATTGCCTAATGTTAAATCCCCCCTGATAAGAATAATAAAATGTATTCACCTCTAAAAAAAATATATACTTTTGCATGTGTATTCAGTACTCTTTTTTTATTTTAACAGTGTCCTGTCTGGCAATGTGGCAATAAGAATAATTGTCTTGATGCCTAAAAGAGCCAAATAGATTTTACTTTCACAAGTGGAGCAGTAAGCACGGCTGTCGCTGGAGTGTTCCGCTTGTTTCATGCATATCAATTGCTTTATTATAATTATGCAGGGAGTTTTACAGATTATATGGACACTCTGCAATGTAAGTAGAACAGTACTAGTATTCATCACTCTAAATCAGTAGTTCCATTTTCTTTAGCGTAGAAAGTACTTCTAGACCAGTAGTACTCCAGCAGCACCAGTCCAATGTTTCACCCTATTGATGGGGAGTTTTCCTCCTTGCTGTCTCACGGTTTGAGCTTTTGCTCTAAAGTTAAAGTCAATGCAGTCAACTGTTTGGCTGTTGCCAGGTTCTTGTTCAGGGGGAGAAAAAGCTGTTAGTTAATGACTGAATGTGATCATCTGGGTAAAAAAAACAACAGCAAAAAACTGAACTTAACAGCAGTGTTCAATAACTCTGACTCTGTTTGTGTGGTGACTGGATCTTTTTTTTTTTTGTAAAACGTGTTAGAAACTTTTGAATTTGCATTATATGCATTAACTGACCAGAAACAACAAGTAACAGTTAAGTCTTCTGGTAAAAATCTACTAGCTGTTTGTGTTTCTGCCCCATTATCTTTACTAAACTCCCTCATAGTGGAGGGAGAGCTTCTCTGCTGATGCAGATTCAGTTTGTTCCCTATATGAATAGAACAGTCTTAACTTTAAAACAGTGTTTTAGTTTGGTGTTATCAGTGCGATGCAGAGTCTGTGACATGATTTAGAGTTTATGTTTTTCATCTCAGGATTGTCTTGATTTTAGCTCCATTCTTCCATCAACTCTAACCAACATTACCGTCCCTGTTGAAGAACAGCATCCCCACATCGTCATGCTGCCACTACCATGTTTCACAATGGGAATGCTGTTTTCAGGGTGTCGTGCTGTGGTGATTTTGATCCATGTCGTGTTTTTCAGTTAGGGATGTTTGCTCTGTCCTCCAAATGCTGTCTTTCTCACTTTGGTTTTCCTATTTCTGCTCTCCTGAAAGGAAATGGCAGCATTACTAATAACTGTTCTGTTAACAGATCCACTGTGAATCTCTGCATCTCCCTTACTGTGACCATGAGTTTAATTTAGGAGTGTAAGATTTAAAAGAGCTGAATAAAATGTCTTCCTCACTTTTCAGATCTTTACTGTTGGTACAGCTCTTTAAAAGCCTGTGGTCCTCTCCAGAAAAAGTGCTGAGTGACAGAAAGTGAGGAAGATCAAAAGATATGTATAATATGAAGGAGCTACTTTCAAATCAGCCATATTTTACTGAGTAAAATGCTGATGCACTGAAGTGTTCTAGAATCTCGCCATGATAATGGCCTCTAGAACTGACATAAAGTTGAGCATTGTTGTTGTTTAACCCCAAAAGGTCGCTGTGTCTCTGGAATCTAAAGGCAAAAATGTTCTATCTGCCCTGCAGCTGCGTGCTGCAAAACAAAGATGTGGCACCAAGAGAGTTTTTCGGATGAAAACAAGGAGAAAGACAGGATGAGTGGTGTTTCATGGGTTGAGGATCAGTGAAGCAGCGCTATCCGCCCACAGACATCAGCCAACAAGAGGAGAGGAAAGGCCAGCAGCGAACCAGCAACAGAGGAATTAGGAGCTCAGCGTGTGCAGAAACAGATTGGGAATGTAGCTGAATATTCATACAGCTACTAAATAATACTGAGGGGTATTTTACTGATAACAGAGGATTTTTTAAATAGAGGGTTAGACTCTTTCCTCTTCCTGCACCATGCCTATCAGCACCGACTAATAATCTCCCATTCACTCAAAGGTCCCTCTGTCTTTAAAACATTTTGTTCATCGTGTTTCTAGAGGGTTTTAAATGTCAAAAATCCCCCTTTCAGATTTTCTTAGCTTAGCATATAACCAACAGTCCATCTCAGGCGTTCCCCCTGCAGCCAGTTAATGGCTGGTTGAAAACAATGGAATCCAAAAGATGTGGAGAAGGATTGAAAATGGTAGAGAGTCTGGAAAGACATCTCATTACCAGCCTCAATAAGACGTTAAAAGCAGGAATGCTTTGTTCCTTCACACCCACAAATACTGAAACCATGTGTTAAATAAAGCATCAGATCGATTTGGATATCAGATCAGATAATGCTGGCGGGCCTCTTTTCTTTCTGCTCCTCCTCTGGTTTTCTCATCCTTACAAATGATCGCTGAGCAAAAATGAAAAGCTGATTCTAATGTGGCAAACGCGTCCGCATTGATACAAAACACACCCATCAGAATAAAGGAGCTGGCTGTTTTCTCTCAGTCCATCCGGTAGTATTTGTCTCTGGAGCAGCACAAAAAACAACTAACCCTGTACAGGGCACTCTGAAATACTTTGAAAATCCAAATTTCAAGCCAATCATGTTGTTGAAATAAGACCTTATTAGCTTCGAACATTCAAAAAATAGGATATTTTGATGGAAAAATTAATGTCAATGTAATAACAAGAAACGGCAACTTGCCCGAATATATTAAGAAAAATAACAAAAGTGCTTCTATAAAACTGAAATATGAAATTATGAAATTCATGAAAAACACTCTGAGTAAAAGAAACACATTCTTTGGTCCAGCATAACCTTAGAGGCATTAATGCTGATACTGGCACTTACATTCTTTATTTTCTAAACCTTAATATAATTGTTAACTAGGCTTATTAACTTTTTAACTTTTCAATGACCTTTTTACTTTTTTTCTTGGCTTAGTTTTTCATTTTTTAATTTAATTTACAGTAGGTAATATATCATTCAAGGGCTAATCTAATTGGTCCAATGCAAAAATTAGATACACAGCCATGTAGCAGTATTTTTGCTGAATACCTGATCTAGATCTTTTGGTTCTTGAACTCACAGAGGGACAGTGGGGGGACTCCATTTGTAAGGGGTATGCAAGTGATCAAAATCAGTAACTTGCCCTATAAAGGGTTAATAAAATACTGTTTGTTTCAACTGCTTAACGTTGCAAAACTCAGAAATTTAGTTTCTGAAAATGACCTTGACATGCTCATCCATGCATATGTGTCATCACGTTCTGACTACTGCTATAGCCTGTTCACTTGTCTGAACAAAAAAGGCCTAGCTCAATTGCAACTTGTGCAAAATTCTGCAGCAATGATGTTGACACGTACAACTAGAAAAGCTCACATAAGCCTTGTCCTAAAAGCTCTACATTGGCTTCCCATTGAATACGGCATAAACCAAAGTTTTGGCCCTGACCTTTTAGAGCCCTGCATGGACAGGCTCCCTCTTATATTACAACTTGATTCATCCTCACTTTTTTTGCAGCACTAGCAGCTATTTTTTTTTTTTTTTTACAGTAGGCTGACAGGAAAGGGGGTTATGAGAGAGGGAGACAAATGGCAAAGGACCACAGGTTGGATTCGAACCCGGCTCGCTGTGTGGAGGATTACGGCCTCTGTACATAGGTCATGCTCGCTAACCACTGCGCCACCTGCACGCCCATCAGCCATGCTTTCCTGCTTGCAGTCTGAGATCTGGTGAGAAGAACTTGATGATGGTCCGTCGAACCCGTTTTTAGGATAAGAGATGATCGGTCTTTCCAATCTGTCGCACCCATGGATGATTTAAAAAAAATAACTAAAATAATTTCTTTTTAACCAAGTAATTTAAACTTCTTTTATCAAGGGCTGCTATGATTGTATTTATTTTGTCTATATGTATTTCATAAGGTGCTTTTTTGTATTTTATGCCTCATGTTGTTCGAGCACTGTGATGCTTTAAGAAAGGTGCTATATGTCATTTAAAACTCTCCTATCATAAAAGCCCTAAATGGCCAAGCTCCATCTGATATCAGAGATCTGATTGTTCCTTATGTTCCTAACAGAGCATTTCGCTCTCAATCTGCAGGTTTACTAGTGGTTCCTAGAATTTCTAAAAGTAGAATGGGAGGCAGATCTTTTAGTTATCAGGCTCCTCTCCTGTGGAACCAACTACCAGTTTTAGTCCGTGAGGCAGACACCCTGTCTACTTTTAAGGCTAGGCTTAAACCTTCCTTTTTGATAAAGCTTCTAGTTAGAGTGGCTCAGGTTATCCTAAACTATCTCTATAGTTATGCTGCTATAGGCTTAGACTGCTGGAGGACAT
>JAGKQL010000049.1:1098687-1111740 GCA_018398635.1 Cyprinodon brontotheroides
CTGACAGTGGGCTTTAATACTCGCGCTACTATGGAGCAGAGCCAGACCGAACTTCCCCGAACTCAAACCTTGTGGGCGGGACTAAGTTCGGACTGGCACCCAGGCTATCCTTTCACTGAATTATAGGGTCTGATCAGTAGGTGATGCTTCTCTTTAGATCTTAATGTCTAAAAATCATCACAGAAAGAATATTTTTGTACAAATATGGATGTTTAAAAAAGGAATCTTATGGGGAACAGCCAAGGAAAGTGGGGAAATTATGAATGGCTACTTCTGTAAATTGATGCCTTTTTTTTTGCATCATTAACAGCAAACATAAACACTTCAGTTGTTATTAAGGTTAATTGTTATTAACCTTCCATAATCCCAAACAGTTTTTGTTCTGTGATCAGACTTTATTACATTTAGGGAGATTTTATTGGATAGAGAAATAAAAATCATTTTCTTTCCTAACTCAATCTAATATCTTAAAATAAAATGGAATGCCACTTATCTTATTTTCACCTTATTAGCAGATAAAATCTCTCTAAGTGTAATTTAACCTCAATCTCTTTATCCATCATAAAAATGCATCACCTGTAAAACCTTGCTAGACTTGAAACATCCATCAAAACAAACCAAAGCCGAAAGGAGAGTGTTTACCAGATAAACTTTTAGCTCTATAAAAGAGCTTCTTAAAAATATATATATTATAAATTCCAGCTTGCCATGTGAAGCAAACCATGGAGGGTTACAAGTAAAGCATTGATCAAATGAAACGTAACATCAACTCTTTGGCCAACAGCCAATTCTCTGATCCTAAACATCCAGGCACAGCTACATAAAATAGTTTTAATCACAGTGCCAGAGTGGCCTAGAAGAAGCTCAGGCCTAAGGGCAATTAAAAATGCATAGCTTAGTCAACGAGAAGAAGAGTCAATCTATTTAGAAAAGCTGTTTCTTTCACTGTTTAACCTCAGAGTCAGATGTGGTTTGGATTAGATCACCCCAGAACTCGTGATTCTATCTGACTGGTAGTTCAGAGTCACTGAGCTACGTAAAATATAGCCTGTAATGAAGAAGGTCAAAGGGCAAGTCTTATCCAAGAGAGCGAGTGAAATATTCATGGGCACATGTGGAACTTCATCTGAGTGAACCGAGGAGGCAAAGAGAAGGTGGAGGCTTTGCTTTCAAACCCTCAAGTGCTCAGAGCACCTGCCTGCCGTCCGACATCCTGCATCAGTAACTGTAATGAGAGAACACATGAATTCATTAAGCTCAGATTGACCCGCTATGACGAGCAATTTAGTCTAAAACACACTCAGGCACCTGCGGGAGAGAGCAAATTAGCATTTTAAATGGGGATGATTATAGGCCAGGCCACCGTGTGCACGTGAGTGTGATTCAGACACACACGCATCTCTCTGTTCTCTGACTTTAGTAACACATCACCGTAGTTTTTCCACCGTCTAAAATATTGACACTACATAAAGCACTTCTCCCACGCCTCGCGCTCTCTTTATAAATAGAGTTGTCGGTGCTGAGCACAGCTGGAGAGCACTTCTCAGAGCACTCCAGTCTGATACAACAGAAAGAAACCAAATGTGCGTTGCTCCTACGTTTAGCTGGCAGGGCTTGCAGTGAAGGTAACAGTGGGACTGTTTTAATCACAGATGGTTTGGATGTGAAGCAATAAGGTTTGAGTTTTTTTCATATTTGAGTTTTCTTCATATGCATATGCAATCTGCACTGATCTAATTCTAGGGTGTTTTTAGAGTTGACAAGCAATTGTCGACAGTAAGAGGAAAATGCATTTTAACATAGAAAAGTAAAAACTTTAAATAGTTGTATTACCAGTCTTACATGCAGGCATGCACTTCTCAGTCTAAGGCCTGAATTGTTCATCTTCCAGATAAAACGACTTTAGTCCTGATTTTATTTATGTTATCAACTAAAAGCTGTTGATAAAACAAGGTTCTTAAAGCTGCTATTGGGTGTGAGGACACAATATCTGTCAGGACTCCTGTTTTTGTGTTTCTGTGTTTGTTCCCCTTCCTCTACCCATGAGGTGCCTGGTTCTGGTCTGCCTCCTCACACACCTGCTGATGGTTTCCCTTGTTAAACGGAGTGTTCTTAAGCTGCTGACCGCCACTACCTCGACGCCAGCTAGAGTGTTTGCCAGTTTGGGGACTCTAGCTGCTGAGTTTTGCTGAGTCAAGCTGAGCCTTTTGTCAACCTGAGTTTGACTTTGTTTTTGCCTCTCGGCAGGAAGTCATCCTGCAAACTGGGATTTCTCTGACCTTCTCTCCCTGGAAGGATCAACTGAGCTGGGGTTCAAACAGGGAGTGTTTAGGATCCACTTTCCTCAAGAGATTTTTTGAGCTTGTCACTGAGAAAGGGATTATTCTCCACTATGACCCGCTCCAAGTACAGCAGGAAAATCTGAGGGCATTCAGCTTCTCCGCTCACCAGCTAAGTCACCCACATTCTGGGTGCAAACCCTGTTCCGCCTCCAATCGGACTAATACCAGACAAACACTGGAACCACGGCACACACATGGACAGGAGTCAAGGATTCAACAACTTCTCTGGAAACGTGAGCCGAAAACCAAATCCTCTTCTCCAAGTTCAAGAGTCAAATTCCCCACTGAGCCTGAATCTAACCGCCTGTATCTTCCCCCTCACTTTACAGTTCCGGTTGTGCAGTGTTCAGAGCAACACTTCTCGCTCTGTTTAACCTCTTCAATAAAACCCGTTAAACCTTTTCCCTGGTCTCTCTGTTCATTTTTTCTGCATTTGGGTCTGAACTTTGTAACATCATGACAATATCAGCTTTATGACAATATAAGGAGATATTAGTGACATCTTACCTCTCTGGGCTTCTTCACCCCTACTTGCCTCCTTGGTCCCTCAGGTCAACAGAAGAGCAGCTCCTGCAGGTACGAGCTTTAAGAGGAAGCTCAGAGGGGTGACAGCCTTCTCTATCGCTGCTCCTCGCCTCCCGCTGCACATTAGGGAGGCTCCTTCACCGCCAAATTTTAAAACACAGCTGGAGACTTACTTTTATTCGCCTGCTTTTAACCCTGGCAGGACTTAACTGTTGTGATGTGTTTATTCAGCTAAAACTGATTCCTATTATTGCCTTATTTTATATTTTTATACTGTATTTTATTATTTTATTCTGTTTTTTAAGCTTAAAGCCCTTTACAACTGAAGATGATGATGACGATGGTGAGATTAGAGGCCACTAAAAATCTAAAAATTAAAACTTTTTTAATTTTCAAGAATAAGCTACTATAAAGTAGCAGAAGCTATTTTAACCTATTTAGTTAAAGTAGAACAATTTAGTCCAGATATGATCAATATTGATGTCATTTTGCCAGAATGACACCAAACTAGGGGTTCAGTATCAGAAAACAACTGGTTTTCTGTTACTGAACCTGATTACTGTGGATCTGCTTACTGTCACAGATCCAATTATTGGAGTCATCAGAGCTTCTGACTGCCCAGAGGACGTTACCTGATGCTGGAAGCTGAATAAAAACAACACAAATAAATCTGGACTAATCTGACTCAGGCAGGTTTGATCAGACCCGACCAAACATGATGATTCTGAGTGTCCATCAGATGGTCAATCATGTCCATCCGTCTCTCTCTCTGTTCTCGTCTTGAACAATCTAACTCATCTCTCACCCAAACATGGAAGAGCTTTTCTGATATTTTAACACTTTCTCTAATTCTACAAATTGAAATCAGCGGTCAGGGACTCACTGCTCTAAAATATTCCAAGGGAGGAAATGATACGTTTTTCTTTAGCAGTAAAAGTTAATTTGCTTTAGAGAGCAATTGTTTCATTTTATGATATCATAATCAATTCCTCATCATAGCCTTTGGACAATCTCATGTGCAC
Organism: Cyprinodon brontotheroides; assembly: GCA_018398635.1. Taxonomy (NCBI): domain Eukaryota; kingdom Metazoa; phylum Chordata; class Actinopteri; order Cyprinodontiformes; family Cyprinodontidae; genus Cyprinodon; species Cyprinodon brontotheroides. The sequence continues at coordinate 1,102,577 of JAGKQL010000049.1, forward strand.
AGCATCAGGAGTTGTAGATTTGACTCTATTTTATGCCACCCTGGAGATATGTGCACGGTTTTGCTTCAAAATGAATATAAAGGTTTCCTTCTATTGAGTTTGTTGGAGCTCAGTTATGTGTGTTACTGCTACCGGTGACCAGTGTTGAAAGTTTCTCTCTTTGAATGTCTGCACTGATAACTAAAACTTTGTGTTTTTCCTAGTTGAGCTCAAGGAATGTTTCTTCAACTATAACAGGATGTTAGAGCAGGAGCAGCGCGACGCTGTCCTAGGGTCAGTGCCTGGTCTTTGTCCATTTTCAGCCTTTCCATTGTTCTCATAGGAAAAGTCCGCTCACATTCAGAAAACAAACTTCTTAAATTACATTAAGTATGAAATTATTACATCCTGTTCAATAAATGATCAGTGTTTTTTAATTCAGAGTAATTTTTCATGTGAATGTGCTTTACTGGAGGCATCCATGTTTGTCAAAGAACACTACTGCCACCTACTGGTTAGTGGCGTCACGACGGTGCGGTATCGGCTGTTGATCAAGTCCCAGTGCTGTATCTGGTGTTTGTCTCAATGGGCTATTATCCAAGTCATCTTGAAAACATTCTTCTTCCAAATGTTGGCTACATATTACGGGTTTTTCTCTGGCCAGAAGTTGATGGCAAATCCCTCACTCCCTCTTCAAGTTGGCGATCCAACGACCAACCCGTCCGTGGAGGATCAGGAATTAGAAAGGTGGAATAACTCTTTTTTTTTTTCACTTTTCCCCAATGTATTCCAGCATCCAGCTGCCTGCGTGGGCATTGTCAGTTTCACTATAGCTCTGGTGAATTTCAATGGTGAAGTCACTCTGGAAATCTTCAATAATTGTTGTTGATTGCAGATGTGCCTAGTAGTTCCCATTGATTTAGCTTGGAAAGCGGGAGAATGGCGCTAGGCTTACGCGCACCGTGGCGTCACTGCTGGAAGATGGCAGGAGGAGGGGTTACTATATTTGGGCAAAAATGGCCGCTCCCAGACTCAGTGATCTCGACAAAAAATATTGTTTTTATTTTTTTACTGATTAACTTTAAACTCATTAAATCACTGCAAACATATTAGTTTTATACGTAGATAATGACCCATTGATTATTCATTGCTGATCAGACTTTTCCTTTAAACCCAATTACTTTTTTATGTAACAACTAGTACCAATTTAAATGAAGTTCACACTAATTACTTAAAAAAACAACAGTTATTGTGTGAAAAAAAGTATTAAATAAACGAGATCAACGAATTTCATTCAGTCTGCACTTTATTTGTTTGCAAAGAAGGAGAACACATGATGGAAGAACGACGGCTCTGACAAGACAAAGTTCGTCTGGGAAAAGCTGCTGTTAGAAAATATTTATTCAAAACAAATTAAAGACACTCTGGAAAAACATTAAAATGTTATGAATAAACCTTGAGTAAAAACCTTTATTAGTACATAAATGGAAAATCAGGACTCATAAATCAATAAATGAAATTAGAAATGAATAGAAATCTGAATTTTCTGCACACACAGTGAAATGACCTTTAGCTCAGTGTTGTCTTGAAGCTACCCTTGGTAGCCAGCAGCTACCTCTGTGTTTACTAATCTACTGTTTCCAGATCTTTAAAGCTTGATATACTGATTTATCAAAACCTAAGGCTGTTTTAAAATTCTCTGTCAATTTCTTCCTGATCTTTCCATGTCTTCAAGATGCTTCTTGTTCTGAGAAACCTTCCAAACCCTCACAGAGAGATCTAATCAAGCACAGGTGGACTCTAATCTGCTGCATATTCATAGCTGATGAACACATGCGTGACACACTTTCTGGATTGTTCTTATGACTTTCCTTCCATTTAACATTTTTGTTTGGATCTGTCCAAAACTTTGCAGTGAAAATGTTTAAAGTTTTTGTTTGCAACCTAATATAATTAGAATGACTAAAAATCCTGCAACATTTTTTTCTGAAAATGATCAATATTTTACCTGTGGCCCTTGTGTCGTGTTCTCTCATAAGTGCAGTGAAAAGCTGAAATTAAACATGATTTAATCAAAATGTTAATCTTAACCCATCATATCTCAGTCTGTGTTCTGAAAGCGATTCATTTGGGGAGCCGTTTGCAAAGTGAAGCATTTAAAAATTAGGAGCAATATTTATGGTTATTTAGCACGTTTTAAGAGAAAAATGAGGAGCTTATTTCATTTCATTTCATTCATTCATTTATAAACATTTTAATAATTATTTAGAGCTAAATATTTAGTTTGTTAAATAAATATTTAGCTCAGAACTAAATATTTAGTTTGCAAATTAAAAATTTTTTATTTCTTTATTTTTTATTTTAACAGTGTCCTGTCTGGCGATGTGGCAATAAGAATAATTGTCTTGATGACAAAAAAGGGCCCAACAGATTTGACTTTCACAAGTGGAGCAGTAGTGTTATCGCCATACTGATTATATGGACACTGCAATTTAAGTAGAACAGGAAAGGAAAAATAGGAAAAAGGCGAAAAGATGAAAGAAAGAGGAGATAAAAAAGGAGGGCACCAATAAAAACATCTTCAGTCTGCTTCATCACCTGCAAAGAAATTTAAAAAGAATAGCACAACCAATGGATATAGTATAAGATATACAATAAAGTAGCACCTAGATACTATCGCTGAAGTATAAGGAGTATTATTTAATCTGACATGTATACTGTGGTAGCTGTAGGATAAGCAGCAATCAAACAGTAGTGGAATCTCTAAGTACTGGGAACCAAGCGCCTGTGGTTAATATTTAGTTTTTTAAATAAAGTAAATATTTTGCCCCAAAATAAACATTTATTTTGCAAATTAAATATCTATTTAGCTCCATAGCCCCAAATTTAATATCTGTTTAACAAAGATTTTATAAATGAATTAATGACGTAGAGAAAAAATGACTTAGAAATAAATAAACCCCTTATTTTTCCTCTTAAAACACGCTAAATAACCATTAATATTGCTCATAATTTTTAACAGCTTAACTTTACAAATGAAGCCCCATAGTTTCAGTCTTTGGTGAATAACTTCCACAGCAGTTCCCCTCAGTATACATATACCTGCCATATCCACACAGTGATACCTCCATCGGTAGAAATAAGTCATCTGGACATTATTGTTTGAGAGATGCAAAAATAAAAACATATCCCGCAGTATAAATCCCATAATTGACCAAAGGAAAAGACTTTTAACTTTGATAGTCACAACAATTTATGGTGCTTAGTTATTATAAACTATGCAAACAAAAACAAACCGAGTGATTTTAGAGTGAAGCGAGCTCCCGCAGATGTTCTTCATATGTCGTATCTCATTTCCAGCTGTCAGGATTCATGTGACGATCGGTCTTGTAAATCCTCCAAACGAGGCTCAAAGGGATTTTTCATTTACTCTCGCAGACATTTGGAGCTCAGTCAGGCTGAATCAGTCCTGAGGAGGGATGCACTCATCTGCGCTCACAGCTCTTATGTCAGATCAATAGCAAAGCTTCTTGGTGAAAAGAGGGAGGCTATTTGGAGGACAGGAAAAATTAAATTACGCCTCTTCTTCTCCTATCGCCTTCTTCCTGCCGTTTCCTTCCTTCTTTTTCCACTCATTTGTAAAATGGCTGTTTTTAGACCTCAGTATAACTGTAAATCTGTATATCTGGCAAATACTGGAGGACATTTTTCTTTAAATCATCTTACTGGGGTAAAGTAGTTTGTGGGGCAGGGTGCTGGTTATGAGAGGGTCTGAGGTGGATTATGGTTAAAGATAAGAATATTCTGGGTTAAGAACTTTTCTTCCAATGTCTAAAAATATCTGATTCTACACAAATGTCTATGTTAAGTATGTTGTGTTGCTTTTTTCTAGAAAACCAGGTCCTGGTTTACTGACAAAGCTATTTTTTTATTTAGCCAAAATGAGTTAGTTTGACTAGAAGTCACAACAGCATCTCCTTTGGTGAGTTTCTTCTGTCCAGCATCTCCATAGGGAGTAAGACGACAGCTTTAGCCAGAAAAGGCTCAACACACTATCCATCACACAGGTGGTGCAGCTATAGCATTCAAAGGCCTGATTCAGCATTTTTCTGAGAGGATTGCAGAATTTATTTGTGTTTTGACTGCAATGCATGAACGGGTTTCATTTCACAGAGGTCGATACGGTTACAGAATAACACCTTGTCAAAGTATTCCCACCCCATGAGGTTTCTCTGCCCATTTTTCAATTGGCAACTTTAATCTTTTTTTTTTTGTTTTGTTTTTGTAGTACTAGTGGCTTGTTTTAATTCTGACAGTAGGCTGACGGGAAAGGGGTACAGGAGGAGGGAGGGAGGGGGTCGCGGAAAGGACCACAGGTTGGGTTTGAACCCGGGTCAGCCTGCGTTGAAGACTAAGGCTTCCAAACATGGGTCGTACGCGCTAACCACTGCTCCAACTGCATGCCCCACCTCTTTAAAAGAATATATATATTCAATTAAAATATGTAGATCAACAATAATGAAGTGCTGAGAGAGGATTGACGTTTTTTAAAAACCTTTAACATATAATCTGTAAAAGTTTAGTTTCTTCCAGTTATTTAGTCCACTGTCGCTACATGCATGCTCATCATGAAGGATTGCCACAAAATCCAGCATCCAATAAAGGATGCTGATGGTTTTCTCCTGCTGGATGGAGAACCTCCCTGTAGTTCCCTGTAGTGTTTTCAGCCCTACACAGATTTTTATTCTAGAACTGGCCTTATTTAGCTCTTCTCTACCCTCCAGTGCCACTGCTAGATGATAAGGTTTAGCTGGTTTTGAAATGGAAAAATGGAAGTTCTGTGCAAAGAACTTTCATTTTGATGTCATTGAATCTATTCAGCTTCTCGCATTATTTTTACAACCACACTTTGAGAATGGAATTGGGCCATTTTTATTTCAACAATAGATAGCTTTCATCTTTTCTCTTTTATATCATAGCCTGATGTTTGTAGTGTTTCTTAAAAGTTATTTTTCCACCTGAGGTGTAGGTCTCTGCAGATCCCCAGAGATAGCTTGGGTCTCTTGGCTGCTTCTCTGATGATTGCACCTCTTACCCAACTGAGTGTTTGAGATGATAAATTAAGGGATGCAGCTGATCACAAGCTTGCCTAATGAGGCCATATCCACCGTATCCAGACCTTCTAATTCATTGGGACACCGCCTATATCAACGGCAGATATGTGAAGAAGAATTAAGTTGCAAAGCAGAAAAACAAACTCTAATTTATTTTCTCCATTAACCATTTATTTGGTTAAGACCTCTTTGGTTTTTTAATGTTTTGTTTCTGCCTGATACTGACATGGATAATTATCCAGTCTGACAAAGTTCTGACAGCAGCTCAAAGATTTTTTAGCCTATGATTCAAAATGACACTGAAGTCGAGCACCAGAATGATAATTATGACTCCTTACTGAGAGGAAAAAGTAAAGAGAGACCTCATTAAGTGTACATTAAAGCAAGTGTGTGCAAGGGAGGGATGGTGATGTAGTCATTTTTGAGCGCGTCAGTGGGTGTGTGCCGGTCAGAGCAGCTCTGACAAGCCCCTGGGAGGGTTAAGTAAGGAAACAGAGGAGATTAAGGTGGGGAATTCTCATCAAAACCTTCCAAATCAGGAAAAGTGTCGACAAGAGCCGCCCTGCGAGGGGACAGAGGGGAACAGAGGCGAAGGAGGTGTGTGTGAGTCCTACGCTGAAAGATGAAGGCAGACTGAAAGGTAGATTTTACAGTAGGAACAAATGTGAAATAAAACAAAGGAGGATGAAGGATGTTTACTTTAATATTGCTAACAGTTATTAATGCAGATGTGGGGGTTTGAAGAAAAGGGTTAGAAGCTGGTGACAATAAGGGGGGGTCCTGAGGGGAAGCTCTGTGGTAATGAGCTGTTAGTCTCGGAGGAAGACGAGCTCTATTAAAGGGAACTCTGAGCTGCTATTCTGAGGTTTAATCTGCCTTTTTCACCTTCTCTTGTAGCGCAGCACAGATTCAGGCTCCCCATCCTGACCGAGCGCTCAATGTAAAGCTAGGAAAGCACTTTAAGACTCAATTGCTTTTAAAAGAAAGACGACTATATTTAACTAAATTTGTCTTGGTCTGACAACATCACTCCAATCATAATTTCACTTTTTTATTTTTCCAAAACGATTTCGTTTCACTTGATTTATTTCTCATTCATTCTAATGTTTTAAAAGTATAAATGCGACTTATCCTCTATTCGTCCACTGAATAAAAACTCTCACTCTGTTTTTCTAAAGGAGTTCAGCTCTGCAGGGATATTTTCTATCAGAGAGGAGGTCAGCATGTCGAGGTCAGAAAGCTACTGGAAACACCTCTCATCACATCTCTGTCTCAGGATTCCCTTATCTAATCACTGGAAACAGAAAAATGAATCATTTTGCTCTATTCTGCAACTGGATGATTATAATTATTGCTTCAGCTAAGAAAGGTCTCAAGCTGAAATTCTGGATGAGCCACCATACAAACTTTATCCACTTCTACCTTATTTGCTGTCTGCATGACATTTGAAAATAAGAACCTAACAACTTTTAATAAAAACCTTTACACTCTCTTTCTCATTTTGTTAGGTTACAAGAAATATACGCGTTAGAACAACAAAAAGTAGTGCTCTTTTTTTAATACCTTAAAATGTTCTAGGAACTCAAATCTATGCTACTTTTTTGCAAATGATATTAAATGTAAACACTAATGCATTCCCATGGATTACCTGCTGGAGTTAAGTTGCCACTTTTACTAAACCATTACAGCACATGAATATGCTTTTCTCTAAATGAGTATGTGTCAAGTTTATTGGACGTTTGTTAAGGACCTAAATACAGAGAAAAAAAAATGGCAGAAATGATTTTTTTTTTATAGATATGAGTGTAGAGGTAGATGGTAACAGAAACACAAATCCAGGGAAGGAACTCAGGATCCAAAACTATCAGATTCAAGGCAAAAACATACATGAGGAAGGAAGCGAATCCAGCAATGAGGGACTGCAGAGGAGGAGTATATATGGTAAAGAAAACAAAGAGCGGGAAGGTCTGCTAATTGGGAGCAGGTGTGGAGAGAAGCAGCTAAGGGGTAAGGAGAGCGGCAACAAGGAGTAAAAAGGACTTAACTAAAACTGGAAAATAACTTCAATAAAGCAAAAGGAAAATAAGACCAATGACTAGAAAATAAAGAATGGCCATGATGAAAACTAGAAGACAAGGGCCTGGAGATAACTGAAGCAATGGAAAAATAACCTAAAGAAAACATCACAGAATAAACTAAAATAAAGCATAACTGAGAACCAAAAATGAAAACTTAAAGAGAACCAAAACCATTATAACAGTATGCTACAGCTTCAGCCATATGTTTTGGGTTCTTGTGCTTCTGAAAGAGGAACCTTCCCCTTAGCCTCAGATATTGTCCAGCCTCTATCAGATTATCTTGTTTAAGGGTATTTCCCCACTGAAAAAGTGCGTTCAGGGGTTTTCACTACCCGATCCGTCCCAGAAGCACGATCCGTACCATCAGCTCATTTGTGCATCCAGATCTACGTCCGGGTTGCCCTCAATTTTATTTTGTGGAAAATACCTAAATTAAGTTTTTCCCTCTCCAGAAATAGTAAGCTTACTAAAATATAATGTGTTAAAGGTTAATGATATATTTCCTCAGAAAATCAGTTCTTTTAAATCATTTCTGTGCCCAATCTGCACCAGAAATGGGATCCTACGCTACTTTTACTTCCTACGCTAAATATTTCAGCTTTGGATTTAAACATAAATCTAGTCTTTTTGAGTTTTATGTTTTCCTTTCATGTTAACATTATTGTATATTATGTGTAATCTAAAGAAAGTCATAACTAAAATACAGATAAACATGGTTTAACCATATTTGCTTTTAGCATGTCCCATGATGACGTGATAAAAAGCAGTTTAACAGAAAAAATGTAAATAAAAGTCAAAATTATCTCTGAAAAGTCCTAAAACATTTCGTGTTTTAGGACGTGTATATTATTTTTGTGTATTAGCATTCTTTAGTGAGTTAAGGATAGAATTAAGTAATTTTTGTACCTTAATTACATTATTCATGGACACCCGGAAGTTTATCTGTTTAAGCATAACTTATCTGTTAAGTTAACAGCATTTTAGCAAATAACAAAAAAAAACTCAACAAACTTGACAAAGAAGGTCTAAGAACTCTTTTTTTGGAACTCTGTAATTTATTTTGCAAACAGGAATTCTTCACTAAATAAAGAGCATTATGCTCTTCAGAACACAGTGTAACACTAACAGAGTGTCTTCAGTCAAAATCTTCTCTAGATCGATGCAAAAGGGACAGCTATAGAAGACATTAAGATATTAATATCTATGTTAACTTACTGAAAAAAGCCAATGAGTAACTGCAATATTTAATGACCCTTTAATAATAATAAACAATTTTTTGTTTTTTTATAAAAATTATTTAAATGTCTGCAGGGATCTGCTCCAAAGAACATTTCAGTATAAATATGTTGGAGTTTGGCATTTCAGTTTGGTTTTCCTAAGTTTTTTTCTATTGGCTTATTAAATTAAATGAATGGCTAAGAGACTATTGTATTTAAATTAAAAGTTAAAATGGACAGTTTAACACAGTGAACACAGAATGATCAAAAATGATTCACATCAGCTGGTGTGACATCATCAACCTTTAAGCGTTACAGCAGTAGAAGCAGGAGAGAGATAGTTGATGCTTCAGCTGCCGTTTTATTCTCTATTGCTGCCAAATAGACACACTGAGTTGTCAGGATCAATTGAGGCTCCATTGAGCTAGCAGCAGAAATCAGACATGGCATTGTGGCTCCTGAGTGCCATGTTTGACCCCCCTTCAGTAGAAGGCCTGTGGCCCCAGTTACTCGTCATTAAAGGAACAGTACACCCAAAACATGATTAGCCTTCATTTTCTACTCACCCCCATGCTGAACAGCACTCTGGAGTACTTTTTTGATATCTCAAATGCATCTGGAGATCTGGGAGGCTTCTTGCTGTCTGCTGACATTCAAATAATGGAGGTCTATGGCGCCCGAGACAGAAAGGTCCATAAAAGTCCACAAAAAACGTGTCAATATTCCTCCATACTGCTCGTCCAATGTATTCCAAGTGTCCTGAGTGGGTAGCGTCC
>JAGKQL010000049.1:1116740-1136965 GCA_018398635.1 Cyprinodon brontotheroides
GATTCTAGGGGTCGGTCGTTAAAGGGGGGATTGCCATTAAGGGGGGGGATTGTCTCCTGTAATACCTGAAACCTGTCTATGATTGTTAAGGGTTGGTCGTTAAGGAGGTATTGTTCACCGGCTGGGGCGATTTCAGTCTGAGATGACTGAAATCACCTAAAGTCCTAAAGCTGCTGAACATGTAAATAGATCCATCCATTTATCCAGGGTGTACCCGACCTCTCGCCCATGGACAGTTGGAGATAGTAAATAGCTATAACAGCAAATACAACTGTCTTATTATGATCTCAGGTGCTTGATACAGAACATTAGACATACATCAGCATCATGAAGAGAAAGGATCAAAACAAGCAGTAACTTTAAGGATTATGTGAGATGAAAAATGATCATTAAACCTCAATTTTAGAACACCATCCAAATGGGGAACCATCATGGTGCAGCATTATTTGCAAATGCTGAGAGTTTATGGGATGAAGGATCGAGCTGTTGCTGTGTTTTGGTTGCAACTCAAGAAAACTGGATATGATATGCACTTTGGAGCTGCTATTAGCAATGAAAGCATACAGTACTACACGGGGTTGGAAAACGAAGAACCCAGAGGAGCTATTCAGTGGAGATGTGCAACAACTTTAGCAAAATGAAAGCATGAACGCTGAGGGAAGCAGGCTAATCCAGATGGATTGAGTAAAACTGACCTAGGAGAACGAAATAGAAACTAATTAATAGTTCATAAACCAAAACACTAAACTACAGAGATGGCAAAAGTACTCACTTTCCATGCTTGAGGTAAAGGTACGAATACTTGTGTTAAAAAAATACTCTGATAAAAGTGGAAATTGCAGTTAAACTTCTTTACTCAAATAAAAATAACAAAGAGTACAGGCTTGTAAAGTTACTTAAAAGTATAAAAGTAAAAGAAGTAGAAACCACTTTTTTCATTATAGATTACCTACATTTAAATGGATGTCTACCAATAGGACTAGATCTCCGTTGTGTTCATTTTTCAATCATCTGCAAAGTAGATCCATGCTTTACTTTAATACTAGCATACACCGCCACATAGCTTCAATGATTTGCGCCAATAATGAATACTACCGCCCGGGCTCTGTCCACATTCATCTTTAGCTCAGTGGTGTGTCAAATCACTGCGTAGATCAGATCAATTAGATTGAATTTGGTATTGATGGCGTGAAAAATAATACCGGTAACTCCATTGGGGAAGTGATACAAAACTATTCAGTAACGAGACAATTTTTTTTTAAAATGTAAGGACTAGAAATACAGATATTTGATGTAAAAAAGAAATGTAAGGGTAGAAGTAAAATTAAGTCGCCAAAATAAGTAGTAAGTAGAAGTAAAAGTATCAAGAAAAAATCTACTTGGGTACAGTAACGGAAGTATTTGTGCTAAGTTACTTCCCCATCTATAAACCTGGAAGAAAAAATAATATCTTAAAACATTTTCTGTCAGTATTGCATTATATACAGAACAGTAATTTGTTGCATACAAATCAAAATTGAAAATACAAATAAAAAGTTAAAACCATAAAAGAATTATAGAAATTCTTGAGGTACCTTTTTTTATATTTTCTCATATGGAAAAAAAAATTGCAAAACCCATTTTATTGCTACTATATTAAATAGGAAGCTCAGGAAAACATAGTTGCTAACCATCTTATTCTTTTCTGCTCGTATAATGCCCCATAGTAGAGAGTCTTTAATGCTACAAAGTGCAACTCTATATGCACCTTTATAAAGTGGGGTCAGTCTAAATGTGATGCAGAGCATTTCACCTTCTTCTACACATTATTCCACACAGCGGTTACACCACTTAATATAAATGGAAGGACGGATTCATCTCTGCTATAACTTTATCTACTGCAGCACCGTCATCAAGTGTGAAATGAAGGGACGTGAACCAGAATGTTAAAATGTTGAACTGGTTGGAAAAGGAAGAATCTGCAGGGGGAGAAAGTGCTCATGCCTCCCCTGGAAGGCAGTTTTGTGCAATGATGGGACGTATCATTGACTTATTGCATTAGATGGACTCTATGCTTCATGCTCCTGCTCTAAAATTGCCCTTAGAGAAATGAAGGGATCAGATCAAAACGAACACACAAACTTAAAGATGGTCACCCACTTACAAAGGCACACTATTATCCCAAACGGCTTTGAAACTTGCTTTGCTGTTGTGATTATGGGGATTTGTACTTTAAGGGTTGTGAACATATTTCTTTAAGAACGTTTTTTTCCCCCTCGTTATAGAATTCCTCTGGATTTTCTTTTTTTTCCTCATCAAATTTATTTAAATCTCAGATAAAGATAACGGGAATTAAATGCAAAAGGCAGCCTTCAAATCCCTATACAATTTTTAGAGAATTAAAAGGTTGCAAACCGACTTCACCTGACTGGGAAAAGTAAAAATTTAACCTGTTATATTGATTAATTAAGTTTATTTAACCTAACTTCTGAGATCACTTTCCTGACCACAACCAAGCCTGACAGACCTGTAGAATCCTAAAATCTCTTCAATCATGACGTTTGCTAGAAGAGCTGATAAAATAACAAACAAAAACAGCTCCTGTCCATAAAGAACAAATAAGAAAAAAGTTATAAATATCTGCAACTAACGATTATTTTGAAAATCGATTAATCTTTCTATTTTTTTCCCCGATTAATAATTGGGTAGCCATAGGTTTCCTTAAAGAAGAGCTTTAATTAAACCAGGTAAAAACTAAAACTTTTCAACTAGAGGAGTTTTGGATAAAGCAGATTGACAGATGAAAAAGAACCTGAGGTGAAGTTGGCCCCCCACAGCCTTCTTCAAATCAGACAAAATTAATGGTGTCAAACGTTTTGTTTTAGCCGTTTGTTGCAACAAACATTTTACACCACGAATTTCGGTAATCTATGGTTTAAGATATAAAGATAATATTTCTAGGGTCATCAAAGGTCAACCCAGCCCCCCACCTTCTTCAAATCAGACGAAATGGGTGACAATTTAGGCCCGTCCTACGAAGTCAAAAAGCGAACACGAAAGCGCTGATATTTTCAAAAGCGTTTGCCGTAAAGGCGGGAGGCGTAAAAATAAATAATGAGCGTCCCACTGCAGATGCATAAGCGGCGCTGCAAAATGTATACCCAGGAGCCTGTAAGTGGCTAAAAGCAAAAATAAGCGGCCAAAATGTTGGGCATGGCACTAATATTTATACCACATGGTTGCCCTGCTTGGTCCATTTTAAGTGGATTCCAGTCAAATTCAGGTGCTGAACTATGTCGTGCGATATTGCTCTGTTCTTCCTGGAATATTCAGAAGAAGAAGATTCTGTTGTAAAGCCGACAGCAGGGTGAGTAGCGTGCGCAGTACGGCGCCATTGTTGTTGTGATAATGTAGCGCGCATGCGTGTTTAGAAGCGGCGCGCTATGGCATGCGTATGAAAAAAAAAATATATGGTTTAAAGCGTAAAGATGGAAACGCGAAACGGCGTTTTGAAATCTTCCCCACTCTGAAGGCTGGAATAAAAAAGATCGATTTACAGACCCCGAAGCCGACCCGACCGTAGTGGATGAAGGAGGCACAGTTTGGTGAAATTTAATTTGTGCGTTTAGGCCAGGTTCTAGATGTCTTAGGTGTGGGCGAGGGCTAACTCAGCAGCTGTTTGTGCTGCTTTGGCTTTGAAGATATTAATGAAAATGTAAAGGTCAAAAGGTCAACCAACCCCCCCACCTTCTTCAAATTAAGACAAAATTGGTTGTCAAACGTTTGTGCCCTAACGTTTGTGCGCTGTTTTGTGCCTCAAAATTTTTAGTTTTATTACTGCATCAAATAGACCAGTGGATTTCTAGAGGCTCATCAAAAGTCAACAACCCCCACTTTCTTCAAATCTTCGATCCCAAGAGCGGCTTTCGAAGCGGGCTAGAGACCAATTGACATCTACTTTGTTTTGATTTGAAAAGTGGAAACTGGTTGACATTTGATGATCTCTAGAAATATTTCTTTATATCTTTAAAAACGTTAGCGGTACAAATGAAAATTTTTGCTGCACAAAACCAGCACAAGCATAGCACAAAAAGTTTGACACCAATTTTGTCTAATTTGAAGAAGGTGGGGGCCAACTTCACTCAGGTATGAAAAGATATTTTAAATGCAAAATATTTATGTATTTCCACACAATTTTTATGTAATTACTGCTTTCATTGAGTCGCTCTACTGTCAGCTAAAAGCATATTTTACAGTCTCTTTACAACTACATGCCAGTTAACGATTAATTGATTACTAAATTAGTTTATGATTATTTTAATAATTGATTATTCCAATGAATTGCTTCAGCTTCATGAAACCACTTCAACTTTCTTGACAGCTGCAGGTGGAAGTTACACCAAAGTTGCATCAGTGATGGATCCAGGAAATAAACACAAAAAAAATCTAGAACATCTTCTGAAACCCCAGTTTGTCCTTTCTTAGCTTTACTGACAAGTTTACCCAGTAAAAAGAATATATTGCTTTTCCAAAAGATATATGGTAATCCCCAAGCCTTCTGTTACATCACAAATAAAAATGAAATTAAACATGGTTGCGGTTGTGTGATGGATCTGCTTTGCTGCTTCTAGACCAGCAAGTTCACTGGCGACCTGTCTACGCCTCTCGCCCGTAGACAGTTGGAGATGGGGCACCAGCACCCCTCGTGACCCTGCTTGGTATGCAATTGAATAATTTACTTTTTTATTGCAGTCATAAATGCTTAAGCTAAGGGCTCCTCTTTCCTCCATAATAGACATTTCATCCTAGCGCTGTGTGTCCCAAGCCCGTAACATCATCAATGAGTGATGATGTGGGGTTAAAAAAAAACAAAAGCGCTGAATGTTGGAAAACTGTAAATCTTATCCCAGTCTTATGTTTACATTTGAGCACCATGTTTACATTTTATCACTGCTGCACTTTAGAAATGGAAATGTCCCGAGAGCTTTACTAAACAAAATGTTGTGTTGTATACACCCCGTGTGTACAAAAATGACAATAAAGTTTGTGTAAGTCTATGTTAACCTCTTACACTCTAAGGGGGTATAAATAAATTTCTGCCTGACAAAACACACACAAAAGTAAATCACTTATAGCCTCACAGCTATTAGATTTAAGAAAGAAACTTTTGGTACGTCTGTAAAGGTAAGATGTCATAGAATGGTTTTCTGGTGTCCAGCACCATTGTAGCTTTGACCCTGCCTGAAATATTAGGGACAAAATGCAAAATATTTTTGCAATTTTCTTTGAAATAAACATTGCAAAACACTACCAAAATATTATTTATAGCACAAAAAAGTAGTACAGACTTTTAAATCTAAATGTTGTGTAAAAATATACCAAATTTGGACTCAATCAGATGAATCATATTTATTTTTAGAATGGTATTAGTGAGAAATTTCTTAGGGCGAGGAGCCATTTTGGCACATTTATCCATAAATGTCACCAAACTGTGCCAAATGTGTTTTTTACATCAATACTGGGGGTTTGGTAAAATTACACGAGGTCACGTAGCAGCTGGACCCGCCGGTGGGTCCGTAGGGTTCAAGGGGTTAAGCATGACTAAAAGCGTAAAATAAAATATATCTGTAAGGGGGAACACTGTCACCATATTGTTTGTCTGCAGTTCCTCTGTAGGTCTATGTGGCTTTTTTATTTGGTCTCTCTGCAGCCTCTCCAGCCTTCCTCCAAGGAAAGCTTTTGGAAAAGCCAAAGCTGGGAGATCCTGCAGTTTCAAGTGTGGTGTGATGGATTAGAGCTCCCTCCCTGCCAGTGGTGTTAGCGCAGCGACTGAGCTGCTGGCAGAACAACTGATGTCAGAGGAGGAAGGAGTGGAAAGATACAGAAAGGGAAGTGGAGGGGCTGGATGCTGTTTCCCAAGCTGGTCAGAGAGAGGGGTGTGAGGACAGATAAAGAGGAGAGAGAGAAAACATTCAGAAGAAAAAAACATTCACTAAAGTCATCTGTGAACCTCTGTATTCTGCTCTATGTTGCAAACCGTTTGAATTCGATTCTTCTGAATTTGGACTTTAGTGAGCAATCTGCAGCCACACAACAGGCAAAGTGTTTCAGGTTTTTATTATTGCTATAGATTAGTTTGAAATCTCTGCTCCTGCAGGCCAGTTCAGCAAAAACACACCAAGAATGCAGAGTAAACACAAAAAAGGTTTCAAATGTTCAATATCTGCCTCCCTGCCACTACTTGTGATCTATAAGATGTTGTTTCTATGATGTCAGTAAGCCAAATTGAGCCCTGGAGTCAGCTTTTTTCCAGTAGTGAACGAAGGCAGCAGGGCTGACAGGAGAAGCTCTCAGGCTCTTTGCTGTGGTTCTTCCTTTAAATGTGGAGCAGCAGCTGTAGGAAATCTTTGGTTTAGCTCTGCTGTAACCTGAAACGCCTCTGATATAGTTGAAGGAGACTAAGCTGTTTACACAGAAGCTAATGTCTAGCAGTGGATTAGGTGTAAACAGAACAGATAAGTCATGGTTCGGTAGCTGCCTCGGTTTTAAAGTCACTGTTCATTATGACATGAAAGAGAAAGAAATGTTTGTGTGTTCATCTTTCTTTTCTCTTGTTCTCTTTTTCTCTCATTTAAAAAATAAAAATCCCTAAACAGAGACAAGAATTAAGGTCCTTACAGAATTAGATTTTATACCAGGCGAAATTTGTTTACAAGTTTGCACTAAAGTAGAAAATAAATCTGTATAATTTTGATTAATTTTCCAGAAACAGAGTCAAACAAAAGGAGATTTTTTGCGACTTGATCAGTGTTAGGGCTGCTTAGTGGAGCAGTGGGTAGCAATGCTGCCTGCAGCAAGAAGGTTCTGGGTTCAATTCTCCAGCCTGGGGTCTTTCTACATGGAGTCTGCATGACCTGATCTGTCTCCTGCCCTCTGGAAAGATGCACAGGAGCCTAAAGTCCAGAACCACCCAGCTGGCGAACACCTTCATCCACCAGGCCATCAGAATGCTGAACTCCCCACACGGTCTGCTCCAGCCACCAGGCAGACAGGAAGCTAAGACTGCCCCCCTCTCTCACACACACACATACACTGCCCCTTACCTGCACTACCTCAGCCTGGAATAAACTATTGCTGCTGTTTTAATGCTTTTATTGTAATGTCTATACTTTATATTTATCTTATCACTGTTACCTGTCATGTCCCGCACTTTATGTCAGTTTTTAAATGTCAGTCTTGTATATTTCTTGTATATTTGTATATTTCTAGAGAGTAAACGTGAATTTAATTTCCCTTGTATGTCTTGTGCATATGAAGAAAGTGACAATAAAAGCTGACTTGACGATGTTACTCCCACTGTCCATTCATGGGTTCTCTCAGAGGTACTCTGGGTTCCTCCACAGTCCAAAAGAAGCAGGACTGTGGGACCTTTGCTGGACCTTGTGGCAGAAAGCTCTATAATGTGGCTTCTAAATTAAAGGTCTGCAAATATCAGTGGAGTCTGTTTATGTTGCCCTTATGAATAAAATCACAGGTTAAAAAAAGTTTTATGGATTTAATACAAACATGTTTTTGTCATATTCTTGGGCTGTTCAGTGTTGAAGTGGGCAGCAGTGCTGCCTTGCAGCAAGAAGGTTCTGGGTTCTATTCCCGGCCCGGGGTCTCTCTGCATGGAGTTTGCATGTTCTCCCTGTGCATGCGTGGGTTCTCTCCGGGTACTCAAGGTTCCTCCCACAGTCCAAAAACACTGACTGTTAGGTTAATTGGCTTCTCTAAATTCTCACCCTAATTAGGGAATGGTTTCTCTGTGTTGCCCCTGCGATGGACTGTCCTGTCCAGGGTGGGCCGCGCCTCTTGCCTATAAACGGTTGGTGATAGGCACCAGCATCCCTTGCGACCCCGCTTGGGATGAAGTGTGATGGAAAATGAAAAACGATTAGTGTTATTGAAATTATTTGAATATTTTAAAAGTTTACCTTAACCTTGATCTTTTTTTAGCAGTTCACACATCAGTATTTTTTTTTTTTTCATATAATTTCCTCTTGGAAAAGCTCCACATTTTCTATTTCAAAGGAATAATGTTGAAATAAAATGTATTAAGTGAGACTGCTGTAGATTATGCTATTAATGTGGAACGATTCAGGGTCATTTTTCTGCATGTGCCACAGTGAAAGTTGCCATTTTGGTGCATTGGTGGGATCAGATTCCTCTTGTTCTCTTAGATTTTACATCAAATGCACCACAACATGAGTGGGAATGGGTGCAATCAATCAGTTTCAGAGACTCATTATGCTGTAAAGGAAAAAACGTGTAACAAATACATTAATTTCCTGAACAATGTGAAAACAATTAGAAGAGTTAAAAGTAAAAATCATATCCTTTATTTTATAATAAAGTTTCCATCTGTTAATTTTAACCAAATATACCTGTATTTCAAAATGATAAAATATGGACTCTATTTACTAAAATAAGGTAAGTAGTTGGCTGTATTTTATGGCCTTTTTTTTTTTTTTTTTTTTTACTGTTTTTACTTTACTCTCTTTAATGCAGTGCTATTGTTATTGTGTACCAAATTCATATTGTTAGATACTTCAAAAGTAATTGGTACTTAAGCAGGATGGAGTGACTTTACTATCCATCCGGACACAAACGAAGCATATTAAACCCTTAATGACTGTTGTTGCTGGTAAACCTTTTTTTCTACATCATCATGATTTATCAGAAAAAAAAAAAATTTTACGTAAGCAAGCCAGCTGACTGGTGGTGTGTCGTAGAAACAAGCTGGGGAGGGGAAACGCGGCACTTTGTGTTTTAAAAGAAAAGTCCGGTCGGCAAGGAATAATTAATGGATCATTATTTATACCTAAAACTAATACTTTCACGGTGATTTCATGAATTTAGCTTTAATCAGAAAAAAAAAAATTAAATGAATAATTTTCGTAGCGATCACTGAGTCTGGGGAGCGGCCATTTTTTGCCCATATATAGTAACCCCTCCCTCCTGCTATCTTCCAGCAGTGGCGTCCGCGGTGCTTGCGGTAAGCCTAAGCGCTATTCTCTCCGCTTTACAAGCTAAATCATCGGGAACTACTTAGACACATCTGCAATCAACAACAATTATTGAAGAAGAAGTTGGATGTAAAAAAAAAAAAAAAAGAGTTATTCCACCTTTCTGATTCCTGATCCTCCGCAGGGACGGGTTGGTGGTTGGATCACCGCCAACTGAAGAGGGAGGATTTTCCCCATCAACTTCTGGCCAGAGAGAAAAACCCCGTAATATGTAGCCCAACATTTGGAAGAAGAAAGTTTTCAAGATGACTTGGATAATAGCAGCGTTGTGACAAACACCAGATACAACACTGGGACTTGATCAACTTGGCGATGCAACACCGTGACGCCACTAACCAGTAGGTGGCAGTATTGGTGTTCTTTGACAAACATGGATGCCTCCAGTAAAGCACATTCACATGAAAATGACTCTGAATTAAAACACTGATCATTTATTGAGACAGGATGGAATAATTTCAGATTTAAAGAACTTTCAGAAGTTTGAATTCTGAATATGACCAGACACCAATCTCTGTGGCACACATTTTAGCATTTCATTAAAAGACTTTATAAGAAAAAAGGTTCGTTTTTAAAATATTAATGGCTCAAGTCTGTTTCAGCATAACGTCTTCAATATAAAAACATTCCAATTTTTTAAAGATTTTTATTTGTAAAACCATGTGATCTTTACTTTCACTTTACAAGTATGCACTACTGTTGATCTGTCAATAGAAATCCTACATGTTGTGATTTCAAGGCTCAAAAGGAATCGTTTGCAAGGCACTGTATGCATGTGATTTGAGAAAAACACTGAAATTGCGGTCATTTCACAGTTCTGAGTCATAGCATTCCCGCTCGATGAGAGACTCATCCAGACCTCTTTCTGAGCCCCAAACTCTAACACTCAGCTTCAGTGAAACCAGAATTCTTCGGTAATTCTTTATTGCTTATGATTCATCATGTACAAAACTAAAAGAAAATCTTAAAGAAAACACAGGAAAAAAAAAAACCCAAAACAAATAACAGACAGCAGGTACAATAGATCAGATTCTGTGTCATGAATCCTGTTTGGACGCACATAAACACACAAACACACACCTACATGGAGGTCTCTTAAGGGATGTGTGAATTTTTGCAGCTTTAGCAGTGAGCCATCACAGCACTCTGATTTCTAAACAGCAGGTGAAATGATATCTTTTCCAGCATGTGTGCGCGCGCAGTATGTGTCAAGAGATTAAGAGTGGAGGGTAGTTTCGGTCGCTCATTCATCATGTGTGGATCACAACAAAGATCAACACCTTCAGCAGTGAGTATCTGAGCAACAACATCCCCAGCAGCAAACCTGCGCTCCTACATCCAGAAATGTTCCCTTCAATGAGATACTTGCACTGCAAAAAACATCCAGAAATATGTTTAAAAAAATTCTATTTAGCCTTAATTTGAGCAGGTAAATAAGATGATTTGCCAATAGAATGAGTATTCTTACCACTAAAATAAGATCATTTGATAATATACACTTAAAATAAGACAAAGAAATTGTTTTTTTCTTATTTTAAATGTAAATTTTTTTGTTCCTTTTGGCAAAGTGTCTAGGTTACTTACTCAATTCAAGAAAAAAAATGCAATTTATTCAACACTGGAAAAAAAACGACCTAGAAATAAGTAAAATAGTCTTAAATTAAGTGTATTTACCCTTAATTTCAAAAGCAGGTAAATGAGACAGTTTTGCCAATGGAATGAGTATTTTACTCTAAAACAAGATAATTAGATAATATGCACTTGAAATAAGACAATGTAATTGTGTTTTCTTATTTTAAATGTAAATTGTCTTGTTCCATTGGCAAAATGTCTCTTTTACCTCCTCAATCCAAGAAAAAATGCACTTATTTTAAGTAAAAAAATGACTTATCCAGATTTAGATTTTTCCCAGTGAAGCAAAATGACTTATTTAGATTTCCATTTTTTTGCAGAGTGGGATTTATTCTCAGCAATCTTCTCTTAAAGTAGGAAAATAAAATTTTTGCAGGGGGTTATTATAAAGTAAAGACCTCGTCGGTGAAGGTTAATAGGGTCATCAGCTGAGCAAACTGGAATTAGTCAACTAAAACTGTTTATAATAATAATGTGTTATAGCATCAATAACTTCAATACTAATATTTTAAGTGAGTTATAACTTTCTACACTTACCAACACCCTGTTGTTGTTAAGTTTGGTTTTACTGTAATAACTTTGCTTTTAGAGCAAAGAAACAGCACTTTTTATCCTTTTTCAGCTGAAATAATACTTATTACAAATATAATAATTACATATTTATTTGTAAATGTTTTTAGAGCATAGCTGAGAGCATAACGACTAGTTCATCAGCTCAACTACAAATGTCAAACTAGTTTTACCTGAAAAAGAGCATAAAGTCCTGGATAAATCATGTTTTAATTTGCATCTTCAAGGAACTGGGCTGTTTTTTATGCAAAAAGGAGAAATAAACACATACAAGGCAGAAGGGTTAGAAAACAGGTAGGGGAGGGGAAAGAGTGGATGACCTTTGCCCCAAACTCTGCTACCTTTGGAGCTTTTATCTGCTTTTTATTAGAGAGACAATAATATAGGTACGATAGAGAATCAGGACTGGAGTCATTTTCTTGAATCCGGCTGTCAGAGGTGCCGTTGCATCTAGAAAGGTAACATTCCTGCATTTTTACGGGTATTGCAGTGGTTTGGAAATGACCCTTTTTGACTCATAATGAGCTGATTAGATGGACTGAACAAGGGTCCCCTGTGAAAACCTGTAACCCACACATTCAAACATTATTTTTAGTGTTTAGAATTAATCCAAAACGAAGGCTGTCGACTGGCTGTTAGCCACTCAGAGGATCTCTTCAATTTTCAACAAACTCACCAGTCCCAGTGATAAATCTACTACTGCTAGCTATGCACCAGTGCAAGCTCTGGCTTCAGTATCAGTAAACTGATTATTTTTTTTGCTCTAACTTTAATGAGGCGAGAGGGAAAAAAACGACTTTTGTCAGGAGGCAGAGGAGGTCCAATAGAGCCCAAAAACCAACATCCCCAGAGTTAGGGCCTGCATATGTCTCTCTGTCTCCTTGAACCCCAGTCCGACTCAGCAGATGGCCGCCACACTGAGCCTGGTTCTGCTGGAGGTTTCATCCTGTTAGAAGGAGTTTTCCCTCTCCACCTTCGCTAGATGCATGCTTAGTGTGAGGGATTGCTGAAGAGTCAATGAGTCGATGCAATCAACTGGATTTCCTTAGACAGAAAACTTTGAATCAATCTGACTGATGATCTGGTGAACTGTAAAGTGCCTTGAGATGAAGTGTGAATTGGTGCTACAGAAATAAACTGAATTGAATTGAATATACTTAGCAACACTCCAAAAATATGCAAAAAAGATCAGGAACAACAACAAACTTCAGCCCAGATGATGTGTTATAAAAGCTGTGAGGACAAATAATATAATTTTTCCACTTGGAATCCTGGGAGACGAACAAATGCCCCGTTCCTGTGGAGCATGTATGGGCATTTAACATCATTCCTAATTTAACCTAAAAAACAAACTGAAATATTCTTCTATATTGAAAAAAAAAAAACTTCTCACAGATCACATTTTTTGCTAAACCCATATCCCCCCAAACACCAGACATCATTTAGACCTTGGTGTTTTGGCTAAATCTGGTCCATCATAGTCTTGATTTAGAAAATTAGGCTGTGTTTGGTCTTATTTTGTCCCAAGTTTTCTATTATTTTTCAACAATCTGAAAATTACTGCTTTTCACCTTTCACTTATCAACCAAATGTAGATGTTTTTTGGACCTAAATCATGTCGTCTTCCCAACCAATTTTTGCTCAGTGATATAGACTATTTCCAACTCAGTTCCTAAAAACTGTTTGTGTTCATCATTCTACTGCGTTTCACTGTGGTTTACCAAATCACCCGTTAGGATGGAAATTTTTTTTTTTATTAGATAATTAGATCAGGGCATCTGTTTTCAGACTGAAAATTAGATTTAGGTAGTTAGATTGTCTCTGTACGCTGCTGCCCTCCACAAAATCCCAGAATTAAAATGATGTGATGAGAAACTGGCTTTTTGGATGTAAGAAAAAAATAAAGCGGCAATGTTTAATAGAACCAGTTCAGATGTGGTTCTTCTAAACTCCTGAACTGGTACCAGCATTGGCTTAGAAATAGAGCTGCTTTGGTGGAAAAACTCCATTTATTAGGAACCTAAAGTCAATAAAAAATAATTTTCCCTTTGATCCATAAGTTTCCCAATATTTGCCAGACTGTCGACCAAGACGTCTTTCTCATCTCGTCATTGGACACTTTAGGCGCAAACACAAGCCCCTCGTCCTTCAACATCCATGGTATTTTTACTCTGTCCTTTGCTCCGCCTTATTACATGTTAGCACCGGTTAAAAAACGTCTGTGCTGCCCCACTGCCGTGCTCTCTGACCTACAACGCACCAACGACAGCCGTTATCTGTCTGCTGCGCAGTCATCACTGCCATTAAAAGAGTTACGCTCCCCAGACAGGAAGTATTGTTGTCCTGATAACTACAGGCCTGTTGCTGCTGGGAGGTCATGCCCTTCTGCGCCAAATGATTGTGATGTAATAAAAGAAGGACGGATGGCGCTTTAAGCTTCCCTTTGACAAAAACGATCCAATAATGACAGCATAAAGATTTAGCTGAGGTAAATTATGAGTGTGGGTGTTTCATTGTGTGTGTGTGAGAAAGCTGATGATGGCGTCAGCTTGAAGATGGAGGGGAGGATAAGAGGATGTAGTGATGCATGGCAAGAGAGACCAAAACAGGAGTGTTAATGTTCTCAGGCCTGCGGCTCTGACTTTAGCTGTGCCCTTGAGATTCATTGGGCATGTGTTGGATATGTGTGTGCGTGGGTTTGTGTGCGTCTATGTGTGAAAGGCAGAGAGTGAGCCGCTTCCTGTGCTTGACTTTATGTCAGATAAGGTGCGTTATTGTGGTGACTAGTTAACCTAGCATTGTAAATAAAGCTGAAGCCACTCATGTGCATCAACTTTAAGGTATGCCACCAGGAGCCATAAATACACCTGTGTGTTTTCTCACACACTCGATGACACACGCAGCTTCAGCGTTTACGCTCTCAGCGGACGACGTTATCAATCACTCAAGCAGCTAAGTGCGTCGTTCAGGAAGAATTCACACTTGTGACATTGTCCGCACCTTTTTCCTTCCCCATCTCCATTAGTGGGTTTGTCATTTATCATCTCTGACGTGCTCCCCGTGATGGACAGGTGAGAGGGGCCATCTGATCATCTTCTACTTATATATGATTTAGCCATTCTGCTCACAGAGGTGCTTTCTGATTGCTTGACTCTGATCAAACACTCAAACATTATGCTTTCAGTGCTCCACAGTGAGGGATGGGTTGGCCTTGAACAGTGCAGGAAAAAAGTGTTTACTACCCGCTAAATTACTCATTTTAGCTTTTTTTTCCCGGCACTAGTGGCTCGTTTTTTTGACAGTAGGCTGACAGGAAAGGGGGAATGAGAGAGGGGGAGAGAAATGCGGTACAGGACCACAGGTCGGATTCGAGGACGGCAATTAGATAGATTCAGATCGATTCATTAGGATTTATAAAACCAGTGTGACAACATGAAGCAGGTGAAATAGCTCCTAAAACAAATAATCATGTCTCAATCTTATTTAATAAGAGAACGGCAGAGAGAAAGCTGCGGATATTTATAGTATTATTAGTCTGGAAAGGATTACGAAGCAGTTTCTCAAGTTAAAGGACTACTGGTAATTAGGAATCCCCATGTTTTATTGGTTGAATGTGTGAAACCCAGGTTTAAATCCTGGTTACATCAGGAAGGGCACCTGGCATTAAAAACCTTGCAAAGTCTCTGAGCAAGTCAGAATAAATTACCCTGGAGACCCCTCAGGAAGAGAGCAACTAAAAAGACAAAACATAGATTCCTCAGAATTCCAGCACTGTCCACAAATGTAAAAAAAAAAAAAAATGGAAGAGCGATGAGCCAATTACTCCATATTAAAATGTCCAAGAAATATCTTAATGATAACCAAGACCAGGGGTGGGCAATTCCAGTTCCTGAGGGCAGGTATCCTGAAACTCTGGATTCATCCTTGGTCCAACACACCTGAATTAAATAGCTGAATAACCTCCTCAGTGAGCCATTCGTTCCTGCAGAGTCCTCTCAATAATCTAATTACTTGATTCAGGTGTGTTGAACCAAAGGCACATCTTAAAGTTGCAGGATACCGACCCATAGGAACTGGAATTGCCCACCCCTGACCAAGAATTTCAGCAAAATATTCTGTGGGCAGATGAAGCAAAAGTTTAACTTTTTGGAAGGTGTGTGTGTCCCCATAAAAGCTAACACAGCTTTTTATAACAAGAACATCAGACAAACAGCCATAATCGATGGTGGAAGTGTGATGGTCTGGGCTGTTCTGCTGTTTCAGGACCTAGACGACGTGAGCTAACTCCAACATAACCCAGAAATTCCTCATGGCGCTATCATTTTCCAGCATTTTGGCGTTTTTCTACAGAAAAATGATCCGAAGCTCACCATCAAGTCCACATTTTGAATGGCTAAAAAACCTTAAGAGATTTAAATGTAGGTTTTCCAACCCCATATCCCCTCAAATGAGCCAGTTAGAAAATGAGCCAAAATTAAAACAATCGTACAAGGAAGAGTGGGTCAAATTCTCCTCACAGTGATTTAAAAGACTCATTTACATTTATTGCCAGCCCTAAGTTCCTTTCTGAAAACAAAATCACTTTCGTTGATATTGAAATAAATGCACTGAAACCTTGAAGTGTGGCAAAAAAGGGCAGAAATATAAGCAATGTTAAAGGGGTTAAATACCCTTTCTCTGCCTTATATGTTCACTTTAACATGAAGCCAGCCAAGAGAGAAAAGCAGTCACATCATATAAAGTCATCATTAAGTGCTTGACTGACTAAAACGCTCTTAATACTTTCTTCATGTGCAGCCACCATGAATCTGGCCCACTTCTAGAACTCCAGCATGTTAGACCTGGTTACAGCAGTGTAGACACAAAAAACTAGAAAAAAACACTTGTGCACAACTCGCACGCTACAGGCTCACTTGGTAATGCCAAAAGGAAGGCTTTGTTGGCCTTTACAGGTGAATGACCTTTTACAGGAACTTGACACCAAACAAGAAAGCTGGTCTGGAAACTGATTGTGATTCCTGGTTGATGGGACAGGTGTTGTGAATGAAATGGTGCCCATGTTGAAAGAGCTCCTGTTTGTCGCTGAATGTGTGCATTGATGACTGAAAGACATCTTCTGCCTCCATTTATCTGTTTACTACAGTCTGTTGAATTCATGTTAATTTGGATTTAAAAACATTTCAATTGGTGGAAAAAATTGCAGGGGGGAATATAAAAAAAGTCTAATCAACCAAAACTTTCACGACCCCAATGCAGTACCTCCGTGGACCCCCTAGGGGTCGCGGACCCCCTGTTGAAGACCTCCAATCTACATGATTTATCTGTGCATTGACAGCTGGTTAAGCTGCAAAATAAGAATTATTATTTTAGCTGCAAATAACTGCATGTCATTCTTGGAACGCGGAGCTGGATGTGCTCTCTTCATCCTCGACATGGGAGCTGGCTCTGAGCTCGCTTGCCTGGCTTCCGCGTGGTTTCCTGGCCGCCTTTAAAGTTGCCTTTTGTATCTCTGCTTCTTTCGGTATGTCTGCTTCTGTCTCCTATTGAACTCCCAGTCGGCCTCAAGCAGCAGATGGCCCACACACTGAGCCTGGTTCTGCTGGAGGTTTCTTCCTGTTAAAAGGGAGTTTTTCCTCTCCACTGTCACTGCAAGCATGCTTAGTGTGAGTGGAGAATTGCCCTCAAGTCGATGCAATAAAACTGATTTCCCTTAGACAGAAAAAAACTGAATCAATTAGATTTTTTGATCTGGTGAACTGTAAAGAGCCTTGAGATGACATGTGTAATGAATTAGAGCTATAGAATTAAACTGAATTGAACTGAATTGAATTCTTCAGCAGAAGTGAGAAAAAACAGTTGTGGTAATCTCTGTTAATTTCTAGCATGATTAAGCATTTTTTTGAATTGCAACTATTTCACAGAAGGTAACTAAAATGCTCTGTTCAATTTGCCTGGGAACTTGGAATTGGAAATGGCTTTAGAGCAGTGCTGAGATTATTCCAGTAGTTCTAGAAAGATTTTAGAAAGTCCAACACGGACAAAGCAACATGTTCAAGTCTCATCTATTTTTGCACTGTGTGAATTTCCTGCAGTTTCTGGAATGGACGTTCCAAAAGGTCTGCCACTACTGGGAGCCTGTAATCATGCCTCACTGTGAAGAGCACTGAAATTTCACTCTAAGAAGTTCAAGCACACAGGAGGATCAGCTCAACAAGGTGTTCAAGCGGTGACAAGCTGCTTTTGTTAGAAACCTGCAAAGCTTTGTAGGATCTAAGATCTTTCTACATTCAAAAATGTCCCACGAATAATTCAGCTAAAATCCATGAGTCCTTCGTGTTTAAAAAACTGTCAGTTTTGTCTCTAATCGGCTGTCAGACAAAAACATCAATAATATTCAATAATGCTAGTAAAAAAAAAATAAAAAATACAATGTCCCTTTGAAGGAAAAAATTAGGGTTTCAAATTTCAGTCATTTTTTTAAGTTTGGAAACTTTCCATAGATTTTAAAAGGCATTTAGCTTAATCAGATTTTTTTTATTTTTTACCTGCAAAAAATATTCAAATGCCATTTTTGTCAATTTGCCTTTTGCAAAAAGAATTGCATATGACGTGTTTTGATAAAATTCTGAAATTGAAACCCTTTGCAACCATAACCTGAACTTTCTGATGTAATTCAGTGAGCTGTAATTACTGTCATTTAAGTACATTTACACTACTCTCTTTGTTATGTAACTAATAAAAAAAAGCTAATTTGAACCATTTAGGGCATTCTTTCAATGCAATGAAACATTAATATAAATACGGTTTTGTATTTCCACTGTGGCAGATTTAAGGCATCTGTCTTTTTTAGGACCCCTCCCCATTATTTTCTGAATGGACTGTAAGTGTGTGCTTGAACGTGCCACTCACACAAGGTGTTGGTAAAGAGCACTTTACATCATATGCAGGAACTTGTGGTTGAATGTGCAGGGTTATTGCTCTCAATAATCTCAGAGGTCACTCTGTTCTCCTGACTTGAAGGCATCCTTATTGCTGTCTCTGATTGTTTCTCTCTCTCACACACACAGCTGAATACACACTTTTCATGATGTTAAAGAGCATTTGCGAAATCTAAATCTGCAACTAGAAGAGACGAGCAGATGTCAGTTCAAAGGGGAGGCTGCTTTCGCCTCCGTTTCTGTCTGTTCTCTCATCTTCATTTCAAGTAATGTTTTCAGGCGCTTCTCCACACTAGTCTGTCACACCTCCATGCTTGGTTTGCTCAGATCCCCGTTCCCCTGGTCCCCTCCTCCGCCGCTTCCATTAATGGGCCCCCTCTCACCCTCGTCCTCGCTGTCCAGCTCCTCGCTCTTCCGCTTGCTGTAGCGCTCGTACAGCACCATGAGCACGCCCATCACCCAAGCTGAAACGGTGCCAGCCGAGAAGATGACGAAGCCGATGGCGATGAAGAAGAGGTAGTCCCAGTAGCCCAGGCCCTGGTGGCAGTCCGTCCGCAGCTGCATGCCGACCTCTGCCAGCCGCTGACCCACCAGCTCTGGAGGGTTGTGGCAAATTGTCTGGCCCTCATCTGAAAGTGATAGAGAGTGGAAGTTAATTAGGAAGGACCCTATGGAAGAAGGTAAGGGCTGAAAATAACACGTGTATATGGAGGAGAATGAAGGGCAGAGCGTCAGAAGAGGGAAAAAAGGCAAAAAGGTAATTGCTTTGGAAGAAAGGCTGGGCAACCATCAATAATGTCTGCACAGAAGCAGCCTTCAACAATGCTTTGATAACCATTTTGATAAAAGATCCCTAAAGCAACCACATATTTCCTCAGAGTAATCAAAAAATCCTCGGACTACAGGACACTGAAACATTATTATGCCACACACACTAACATGCATGCAAGGAAAGGTGACATTAGCCTCCTCCCTCGGCCATCAATAAACACCAACAAATGACTCTTTAGCCGCAGAGAGACAAGGAGACAAATGTTTTCTCTGACAAAACATCTGCCCTCATAATGAGGAATATGATAATCAGCCCAAGTGACTGCTGCCACACAAAGATACAGAGTTAGTGCCAAAACAAACAATCTGCCTGCAGCTAAGAGTTTATTTTGAGCGGGCATAAAGGTTAAAACAGGCTAAACAAATAGGCTTATAGGATTAAAACTGTTACTGTAGAGCTTATCAGGAGTATCTAACAGGACGAAAAAGTCAGTATATTGTTACGCAGATGATGTTATGTAGTTTTTAAAAAATTTTATACATTTCTAAATTTATTATCTACAGCCATTGTTTATTCTGCAAAAACAAAAACTGAATTAATGTTCAATTAAATTAAATTCAGTTTCTTCTATAGCTCCAATTCACAACACATGTCATCTTAAGGCAATTTACAGTTCAACCAGATCATCCAGTCAAAGTGATTCAAAGTTTTCTATCTGAGGAAACCAGTTCATTACATCAACTCTTTAACTCGAAGGCAATACCTCACACTAATGAATGCTTGTAGCGAAACAGTGGAGAGGAAAAAACACCCTTTAACAGGAAGAAACCTTCAGCAGAACTACAGGCTCATCTGCTGAGGCCGACTGGGGTTCAAGGAGAGACAGAAGCATAGATACAAAAGGCAACTGTAAAAGGCGGCCCCTCGGTCCAGGAAACACACAGCCAGGCAGATCTCGAGCATCGAGCCAGCTCCCATGTCAGAGGATGAAGAGAGCACATCCAGTTAGTCATAGTCAGAGAAACAGGACTACACCTGAAAAACAGGCTGATCTCCAACATCTAGAAACAAAGGTGTTGATGGCAGCAGCACAGCTGATATTTCTCCAGGATGGAGTCACTTCCAAACAGGAGCAGGCAGATGAAGCTACTATGAGGAAAAGGCAGAGAGAGCAGAGCGTTAGAGATTGGACTAACAGATTCTGCAGAGTGGAGAATAGAGACAGAATGATGAAATGGGGTCCCTATGTCCTCCAGCAGTCTAAGCCTA
>JAGKQL010000049.1:1146488-1168013 GCA_018398635.1 Cyprinodon brontotheroides
CCCTAGCTTAGTACCAGCTGTTGCGTTTTATTTTGGCTGTCAACCATTTCAGGCTTCATATCTCCTAAGCCTATTTCCAAAAATTTTATTTGTGTTCACAGAGAAAGAACACTTTAGCAGAGTTTTAGCAGTATTGTAGAAAACATTGAGCAAAGGATTCGTTACACATTTTTGATAACGTATAAATATTCACACAAATGTTTCCTTTTGTTTTCCCCCTCTAACCTGAGCCTTGATCCACTGCAGGTCGCTGGCTAAGGGGAACCCTGGCGGATGGTTACACATAACTCAATTCTGTCATAAAGGGTACAGGTGGAGTGTACAGCAGAGGGGATACACCTCCCCCTGTGATGGTTTTATAATGGGTCTTGTGTTTTATCTCAAAATTATTAATCCTTTCCCCAAAACGCGTAAAGTTTCAAAATCTAATATAGTTCAAAGGAACAGAAAATAATGCTTTATTTAAAACCATCCTTAAGGTAAAATACTTCCTTAAAAAAACAAGTAGCTCTGATATATCTATCTGTATTACTGTATAAAAGTGACAACCTGAATGAGCAGCAGACATTACTCAGTAGAAGTGTGTTTTTATTTCTTTCTAGAAGTCTATTAAACCTTTTTTCATTCCTTTGGCTTCTGTTTTTTTTCTTTGTTCAAAAACAACCTTTAGACGGAGCAGTGTTGCCGTGAGAGCGGAGCTTATGTTGCGGTTTGGTGCGTTCACTGCTTAGAAACAAGTAGGTAACGACTGCTGGCAATGGAATAACGGCAATGACCGCAGTGTGTAGGTGAAGGAAAACCTGTAAAACAAGAACAAACATGTTTGCATCTAATGGGACACAGGAGGCACTGAGCCAGAAGGCACTCCATAGTGCTGAGAGCCTCCATGTGCCACTGACCGTTTCCTCATAACTGTCCGTGGCAAAAGTCCAAATCAAGCGGACATAGGCATGTGAAATGACCGCATAGAAGCTGTTTGACAAGGATGTCAATGAGGTGCTTAAAGCAAAGCCAAGAGTGCCATACATGGAATGATACAGTCAGGGATAACTATCAATCCCTAACCTAGCCCAGAAGAGGAGGAGAAACCAGTTTGAGCTACCTACACCATGGACCATAGGGCAACAAAGATTCAAAGGATCCAGATGATCCAACTCATCAAAGCCAATTCTATTCATTTTATTTCTATAGCGCCATTTCACAACACATGTCATGACCATACAGTCACATTGAGTCAAAGTTTTCTATCTAAGGAAAACCAGTTGATTGCATTGACTTATTGACTCCAAGGCAAACTGTCACACTAAGCATGCTTGTAGCGACAGTGGAGAGGAAAACTCCCCTTTCAGGAGGAGCCTCCAGCAGAACCAGGCTCAGTGTGAGCGGCTGTCTGCTGAGGCCGACTGGGGTTCAAGGGAGACAGAAGCAGACATAAAAAAGCAGGTGTAAACATGTAAGCTCTGCCTGCATTGCTGGCACAACGCTAAATGTCAAGAGAAAGAGTGCAACTGAGGGGTAAGACGAAATATAATGAGTTTTGTTTTATTTCGGGAAAGACTGATGACTTTTGCATGGTATACAATTGCAGGGGCAGAGGAGGAGGCATTCTGCTCAAGGGTCTTTTAAAGAAAACGCATTTGGCTTTTTCAAACAGCTGTTAGGGCAGCACAGCAGCCTCAAGGACTCTATAGCTGTATTGCTAACCTTGCTGTCAAGAATTTTACCAAGGATGCTCTGGCGACTAATAGTGTATGATGTCCTCGTTTCCACCACAGAGTCCCTGGAAACAAAGTCCAGCAGCTCCTTCAGAAATGGTTGGAGTTGCCCAGGAGCCTCATTTACCTCGCCCTCTATGGGAACACAAAAGGCTCAAGGCCTTGAAAATCTTTTAAAGAAGAATTCAAAGGGACATGAGCTCAGGAGGTAATGATGTGCAGAGCTTCCTGGTTCAAGCTGTGTATGACATCAGCCAAGCCTTGTTATTCAAACACAACAATAAACAGTGATGCTGACGTGGGGTTTGGAAAGCTGCAAAGCTTTGTCTTGAGCAGAGAAAATCAAATGCACATCTACACAGCACAGCGTTCACAGACCAGTGTGATGATGCATTCAGGAGGGTCAGAACAACTATGGTGCATTCAGGAGCATGGGAGATTTCATACTTACATACAAGGAGAGAGACATAAACACCTCATTTTGTTTCAGTGTTAGAATTCATTTTAAGTAACAGATTATAATTAAAAATGTCTCAGTCTTTACTGGTTGATGGTTTTTCTTTATTAGGACCCGCTGATTTTTAATGGTTTCCCCTGGTTTAATGTTTATAAATATTTATTTCATGTCATGTGTCTCCATCAATGCAGATCATTGGCTCCATCCACATCTAGTGAAAACTGCTAGTGTGATTGGATGAAGTCCTATAGAGCAAACACTTTCATTGGTTAGCTAAAAGGGAAATCATCAGAAGCTAGCAGGTGTTCTTCAAACTGCTAGCGTGAATTGTCTATGCCATGCTACAATGTAGGATTCAGAAAAAAGATGTTGAAATTGTCTGAAAGGTCCGACACAGGCGAGAGCGTATCTCGGGAGATGGAGACCAATAAGACCTCCCTCATCCTTGGCCTATCTCCAGAGAATTTTTCGAAATAGTCAAAAGATGAGTTTTCAGTTCATATAGTGGCATCTGGCTGTTTTTACTTAAAAGGTTACTTTATACTTTTATACTTTAAGTAGTAGTTTTGGAGTACATACTTTTTCACTTTTTTACTTGAGTAAAAAAGGTCAAATTAACGTACTTTCACTCTGGTTTACCAGAATTTGCTTTGTTAAACTGCAGTATCTATACTTCTACTTAAGTAACAAATGTGTGATCTTTTGACACCACTGTTAGGTGCTAAACTCTGTTGCAGGGTTAGGGTTTAAAAAGCAGCAGCGACTTGGAGGCAAGGAACCTACAAGGATCCTGGCAACGTCTAAAGAACGTTGGTTGGAAAACAGATCTGGTAAGCAGCTGAATTTCCCAAACATTTCATCAGTACACCTTTAAGGTCGGACACTCTCCTAGTCTCGGAGAAATCCAAGAATATTATCATCGCGGAGATGGATGTGCCTTTGGAGGACCAGCTTATAGAAGTTGTGAAAGAATGAGGACCATGTATGAAAAGCTGGTCAGAGGCTGTTGAGTGCAGCGCTGGAAGACATGATGCATGCAGGAGGTTTGGTGGGGCATTCCCTCCACATAGCCCTCAGTGAGCTGGGCATAGCAGGAGGAGCAAGGAGCGGGGCCATAAAGAACACCGCCAATGCAGCCAAGAAAGCCTTTAGATGGCTCTCCATCTGTAGAGGAGACCAAAGGGGACAAAGCAGGTGATAGCTGAACGCAAGCCACTGTCTGATCAGAAGTGGTTTGGTCACCTGGCCAATAGTGCTTGATGCTGAAAGACCCAGGGTTACATCAATCATGGTTAGGGCTGCAATTATCGATTATTTAATTGATTAATAATCAATAGCCTAAGAGCCAGCTGCAGTTGAAGTGGCTCGGGCATCTGATTAGGATGCCTCCTGGGCGTCTCCCTGGTGAGGTGTTCCAGGCATGTCCCACTGGGGAGGAGACCCAGGGGGAGACCCAGGACACGCTGGAGGGACTATGTTTCTCTGCTGGCCTGGGAGCACCTTAGGATTCCCCAAGTGGCTGGGGAGAGGGATGTCTGGGCCTCCCTACTGAAGCTGCTACCCCCGCGACCCGACCCCGGATAAGAGGAAGATGGATGGATGGATAATCAATAGGCAAAGATTCTTTAAAGAAGACTTTATAAAATTAAACCAGGTGAAACTACAACATTTCCACTTGAGGAGTTCTGGACAGAGTATATTGACAGACAAAACATTTATTTTTATCTTAAATGCAAAATATTTATATATTATTTTACAATTTTGATATAATTACGACTCTAAATGGGTTTCTCTGTTACCTAAAGGTATGTTTTATAGTCTCTTTACTCCATTTATTAATCAATTACTAACTTAGTTGACGGTTATTTTAATAATTCAATCCCCACCATTAATCCGATTAATTGTTTCATCCCTGGGCTGCATGGTGGAGCATAGAGGTGGGTATTGGCACCGATTCGAATCCGCGATTCACATGCGAGATGCGATTCTATCACGATGCATCCGCGATACTTGAAATATTGCGATGAGTTGCGATCTTTTCACTGAACACTGTAAGAAAAAGATACAGCCCTTACCAGTGGCTGACTGGCTGAGTGTGATCTGGATAGTGTCTTCAATTGATACATAACTGAAAGCAACTGAATTCATACATAGCTGTATTTATTGAAATGACTTTTGGAGGTGTTGCCATGAAAACAAATACTGGACAGAAATATTACTATTACTGGCGTGGACACACTGACAAAAGATCTTAGGATTCATCAAACTTAAAATAACAAAATAAGGATAATCAGTGCCGTTTACATGGCCTCAGTGGTCCTTTAAACCAATGAAAATAGAAAACATTCAAATGTATGACATTTCCCCTTTTGCAAATGACGTGCATCATATCAATTTCATTTTACACCTTCTTTGTTTTTAAAGCCAAAATGCATCCAAGCATCTGAGTTGAAATGTGATGGAACCGCTGGGCGAATTTTCATAGTGTCCTCCATGTTTTATTTCATATGACTCGTCGCACTAGTATCCCACGTCCGGACATGCTTGTGCGTCAACACATCCCGCAGCGACATCTGCTGGACTGGAAGTTGTATTCCACTTGGTTTGGCTGATGTCGCCAACCATTCATGTATTTTATTTGTTCATATTTTTTTTTTTTATAATCATTTCTTGCCTTCAAGAATCGATGCAGTAGATCACAAAAATTTGAATCGCGATGCATCGATATGACAATTATTTTGCACAGCCTTAGTGGAGCATTGGGTAGCGCTGTTGCCTTGAAGCAAGAAGGTCCTGGGTTCGAATCCTGGCCTTTGGTCATTCTGCATGGAGTTTGCATGTTCAATTGGCTTGTCTAAATTATCCTTAGGTGTGAGTATGTGTTCATGGTTGTGTGTCTCTGTGCTGCCATGCAACAGACTGGCAACCTGTTCAGGGTGGACCTTTCCTCTCCCCTGAGACTGCCCACCGCACCCCTGACGAGGACTAAGCTGGAGAAAATAATGTTTTTGATTAATAATTGGATACCAAAAGGTTCCTTAAAGAGGACTTTGTACCAAATTAATCCAGGTGAAACTGAAACATTTCCAATTGAGGAGTTCTGGATAGAGCATATTGAAAGGCGAAAATGTTTTTTTTTTATCTTAAATGCAAAATGATTACATATTATAATTGCGGCTTAAGGTGGGTCGCTCTGTCAGCTAAAGAAAGGTTTTAGAGTCTCTATACTCCAGTTAACGATTAATCGATTCCTAAATTAGTTGACAATTATTTCAATTTTCGATTATTCACGATTAGTCAGATTAATTGTTTTTTTTTAACCCTCTCTCAGATACATCTGAAGATGTATCCATAAACAAACAAAAAAAATAAAATCTGGGCCTTTCAACTGTACAATCACCTGATTTTAGATCTTATGGTGCTGAGAAGTTAAGTTAATAAATCAGACAAAATGCTAAACTCCACTCAGATATACACTCACCGGCCACTTTATTAGGTACCCCATGCTAGTAACGGGTTAGATCCCCCTTTTGCCTTCAGAACTGCCTCAATTCTTGGTGGCATAGATTCAACCAAGGTGCTGGAAGCATTCCTCAGGGAGTTTGGTCCATATTGACATGATGGCATCACACAGTTGCCGCAGATTTGTCGGCTGCACATCCATGATGCGAATCTCCCGTTCCACCACATCCCAAAGATGCTCTATTGGATTGAGATCTGGTGACTGTGGAGGCCATTTGAGTACAGTGAACTCATTGTCATGTTCAAGAAACCAGTCTGAGATGATTCCAGCTTTAGGACATGGTGCATTATCCTGCTGAAAGTAGCCATCAGAAGTTGGGTACATTGTGGTCATAAAGGGATGGACATGGTCAGCAACAATACTCAAGGTAGGCTGTAGCGTTGCAACGATGCTCAATTGGTACCAAGGGGCCCAAAGAGTGCCAAGAAAATATTCCCCACACCATGACACCACCACCACCAGCCTGAACCGTTGATACAAGGCAGGATGGATCCATGCTTTCATGTTGTAGACGCCAAATTCTGACCCTACCATCCGAATGTCGCAGCAGAAATCGAGACTCATCAGACCAGGCAACGTTTTCCAATCTTCTATTGTCCAATTTCCATGAGCTTGTGCAAATTGTAGCCTCAGTTTCCTGTTCTTAGCTGAAAGGAGAGTGGCACCGTGTGGTCTTCTGCTGCTGTAGCCCATCTGACTCAAAGTTTGACAAACTGTGGGTTCAGAGATGCTCTTCTGCCCACCCTTGGTTGTAACAGGTGGTTATTTGAGTCACTGTTGCCCTTCTATCAGCTCCAACCAGTCTGGCCATTCTCCTCTGACCTCTGGCATCAACAAGGCATTTCACGCCCACAGAACTGCCCGCTCACTGGATGTTTTTCTTTTCCGGACCATTCTCTGTAAACCCTAGAGATGGTTGTCGCGTGAAAAATCCCAGTAGGATCAGCAGTTTCACTGAAATACTCGAGACAAAGCCCTTCTCGGCACCAACAATCATGCCACGTTCAAAGTCACTCAAATCACCTTTCTTCCCCATACTGATGCTCGACGTACTGAACGTGCAGGGAGATTGTCTTGACCATGTCTACATGCCTAAATGCACTGAGGATTTGCCGCCATGTGATTGGCTGCTTAGAAATTAAGTGTTAACGAGCAGCTGGACAGGTGTACCTAATAAAGTGGCCGGTGAGTGTAGTTAGGGTGCTATGATTAATTTAAATCTATAGAACTATATGTAAGGAAACAAACTTTTTCTACTTGTTTATATTTCCTGTTAACTTCACATGTTATACACTTTGTGCATCACTAGTGTCAAATCGGTGAATATTTTGCAACCCTTCTGTGGCTCGATGCTTGGGCTTGTTAACTGCAGTAAAAATGGACTCTTCCATTTATTTATTTACTGAGTTACACTTGTTGCCAAACCTCATTAAAATATCCTTAATTCTCTGCAAGTGCTGTACTTATTAATACTGTAACAAGACACTGATGGTCCAGGAGGAAAGCACAGGAAGTTTTCAGGCCAGTGGATGTGTGCAAGAAAGACATATTTAAAGGAATAGTACACCCAAAACATGATTAGCCTTTATTTTTCTTCTCACCCCATGCTGAACTGCAGCACTCTGGAGTACTTTTTTGATATCTCAAATGCATCTGGAGTCTGGGAGGCTTCTTGCTGTCTGCTGACATTCAAATAATGGAGGTCTATGGCCGAGAACAGAAAGGTCCATAAAGGATCCACAAAAAGCGATGTGCCAATATTCCTCCATACCAAAACAAGTCAATGTATTCCAAGTGTCCTGAGTGGGTAGCATCAGAATTTACTGTCGCAGTCATTTTAGAATGTTTTTAGAGCATAAACAGTAGTAGTATGTAGGATTTCCCTAACCTGTAGCCTCAATGGCGTTCCACGGAGTTTCACTGAGCGAGCTAAGACCAAACCAGATGAAAGAGCGCATTCAGCGTCTGCTCTGCCGATAATGCAAGCGTAGAAGAAGCGCCAAATCTGCTGCTTTACCTGTGCAAAGAAAGAAACAACGAAAGAAAAATGTCTGAGGACTTCAGTGTTGAGGAAGAGCATGAGTTCTTTGCCGAGCTGAATGGCGCACTTTCATCTGGTTTTTGGTCTGCCGCGGTTTCTCGTAAGCGCGTTGAACGGCGCTTTTAGGAAACCTATACTACTACTGGTTTATGCTCTAAAACATTCTAAATGACTTTGTTTCGAGTAAATTATGGACGCCTACCCACTCAGGACACTTTGGATTACATTGGACGAGCAGTATGGAGGGAATATTGACACGCGTTTTGTGGACTTTTATGGACCTTTCTGTCTCGGAGCGCCATAGACCTCCATTATTTGAATGTCAGCAGACAGCAAGAAGCCTCCCAGACCTCCAGAGATGTATTTGAGATATCAAAAAAGTACCCAGAGTGTTGTTCAGCATGGGGTGAGTAGAAAGAAGCCTAGAATCAATGTTTTGGGTGTACTATTCCTTTAAAAGGAGATAAAGATGTAAAAGTGTGTCCCCTTTGTTGCTGTGGAATAACTAGAACTAGCAGGCTAATTTCAGCACTCTTAGGACAGTAACCAATGTCTCTACATGCTTACTACACTGCAGAAACCTGCACCTGAGAAAACCCTGCAGCACCAAACTAGGTTGGGAAGCACCATGTTATTCCGAGGACAGGCTTTGGAGAGAAAATTTTACATTTTTTCTACAATTTTTGGATCTGGTCCAGCAGATAAAGTGTGATGGTTTAGTTTGTTAAGAAACATGGAAGCTGTACTGTCAGCGGAGTAAGATAGGGAGCAGACCGAGGTTAAGACCCTTGCTGTCCGGATGTCACTGTGCAACATGAATTGTGTCCACACGGCAGAAATAGTGGAGAGGCCGGCCTCTAAGAGCGTATAAAGCCTCGTAGCTCACTGATACCATGATTGCCAGGGGCTGTTAGGATAAAAATAGTACTGCAGGAATTAAACAACAGCAATAAGAGGGAAATACACATCTTAGTTACAGACACAGCAAGACAATCACAGAACAAGCAACCACTAACAGAGGTTAGACTAAGCTTCAAAATAGCACATTAAATAATTACATTCTAATAAAGATAAAAAATGTATAAAACATGATATACAGTGACTACGAATGCAGCAGTTCTTTAGTGCAAGACAAGCAACTACAGGACATCCTTCCTGCCTACAGCAAATTGAAAAAAACAAAACATACAAGGCTTATGAGATTTAATTTCCCTTTGGAATCAATAAAATGTTTTTGAATTGAATTGAGCTAAATGAGTTTTACATTTTGTATTGCCAGCGGCCAAAGCTTTAATGTATTTTACTAGGATTTTATTTAACTAACCAACACAAAGTAGCTACTATGTGAGTGAGGGGAACATTAAACATTGTTTTCTAAATGTTTTCAAGATCAAATCAGAGAACTGCGCAATCTATCAACTGGAAAACTGAAACAGATGGAAAGACTGTTGTCCTGTTTAAGTTAGATCAACAGATGACTGATACTGTGCTTTATCCTGCAGTGATACAAGGTAATGGCAGCATTATGCTGTGGTCACGATTCTCTTCAGCAAGCAGAGGAACACTGATCAAAATAGATTGGAGGATGGAAGGAAGTAAATATATGGCATGTTTGGAAGATACCTGCTGCAATGCTGCAAGAGACTTCAGACACTTCAGCAGGATAATGACTTGAAACATGCAAACAGGTCTGTGTTAGAATCTATGGGGAGATTTTTTAATTAATAAATTATATTCATCCAGTCTAGCTAAGCTTAAGCAATCTGGGAAAGAAGTTCTGAAATCAAATTTCAGTCTCTAGATGTGCAAAAATTGCAGGAAAATCCATTTAACAATTACTAACTTCTTAGTTTTAGCTTCTTAATTACTTCTTATTAGTTTTCTTGACAAATTAAATAAACTGTGGATGTTTTTAACTTTGTGTTGATCTAGATGAGAGGTCTTCAACAGGGGATCCGCAATCCCTAAGGGGTCCACGGAGGTACTGTATGGGGGTCTCGAAAGTTTTGGTTGATTAGATTTTTTAAATTTATATTCCCACCTGCAATTTTTTCCACTAATTGAAATTTCTTTAAAATCCACATTAACATGACTTCAACAGACTGTAGTAAACAGATAAATGGAGGCAGAAGATGTTCCTTTCAGTCATCAATGCACACATTCAGTTTTACACACACAGGAGCTCTTTCAATCTGGGTAATCGTTTCATTCGCAACACCTGTCCCATCAACCAGGAATCAGAGTCAGAAATTGTTAGGACTCCATTCTGTGTGGTCTGTGTTTTTGTATGTTTTTGTGTTTGTCTTCTTTCCTCCACGCCTAGGCGTCTGGTTCTGTTCTCCCTCCTCACACACCTGCAAGGGGTTACCTGCGTTACGCAGTGCTCTTACCCCTTGCTCACACTGGCTCTGGGTACAGTTACCCGAAATGACGGAGACGCCCCAGAACTCCCAACAGACAGCTCTCACACAATCAGCACTTTGCAGGCTCACGGTGCGGTGCGGCTCCTCCGTCTCGGCAACAGGTCCTGAGATTTAACAGAAGTTCACTTGAGTTCACTGTGAAT
This sequence comes from Cyprinodon brontotheroides, assembly GCA_018398635.1. NCBI lineage: Eukaryota > Metazoa > Chordata > Actinopteri > Cyprinodontiformes > Cyprinodontidae > Cyprinodon > Cyprinodon brontotheroides. Next base: position 1,156,791 of record JAGKQL010000049.1, read on the forward strand.
CTCACGCCGAGCAACACGGCCCAAATAAAGGATTTTTACGAGAGCTTCGTTGCGGAGGGCTTCCCGCACGCCGCAAGGATAGCTTTCTTGCGGAATTCTTCTGCAGCCGAGCCCGGGTCCCGGTAACCGCAGCCGGACAGCTCAGCAGCCGTGAGAGAGAGGTTTCACGTCTTTTTAATGACTTAGGAATCACTCGCGGCGCCGCGACTCCACTGCACCAAGAACGGTAAGACCGAGTCAGGGAGCCTGGGGTTTCGCCACATCGCCACCACTTCTAATTCAGAGGCTTGCCAGTTTTGGGGTAATTTGAAATGCTGAGTTTGTTGAGTCAAGCTGAGTTTTTGTCAACCAGAGTCTTAACATTATTGTTTTTCGCTTTTGCCTCTCAGCAGGTGTCATCCTGGTAAACTGGAGTTTCGGACCTTTCTCCCTGGAAGGATCTTCAGAGCTTCAAACTGAGCCGGAGGTTTGGATCCACTTTCCCCACGAGGAATCGTTTGAGCTTCACACTGAGCAAGGGATTTATTTGCACCACAGTCCGTTCAAGTACCGCAGGAAAACTGAGTGGCAGTCAGCTTCTACGTTCATCTACAAGCAACCGCATTCTGGGTAACCCTGTCCATCCTCCACCATATGAGACAAACACCAGAACACATTCCTCACCTACTGGAGTCTAAGAGTAAACATGAGTCTGCCAACCTTTTCCCCTCCTTAAGTTCAAGAATCAATTCTCCCACTGAACCTGAACTAACCGCAGTGTCTTCCCCTCACCTTTCAGTTCCGGTTGAGCAGTGTTCAGAGCAACACTGAAATCTCCACAAAACTTCTCAATAAAACCTGTTAAACTTTCCCTCTTGTCTCTCTGGATTGGTTTATCTGCATGTGGGTCCGAGCTCTTGACAATATCATGACAGAAATACTTTAATAATTACGTAATTACGTTCATTACATTACTGCATCTGTAATAGAGGGACTATAGGACCAGTTTGATAGAACACATTTTAATTTAATATATATATAATTAGGGGGTCCCCGCTCCATCTCGCCATCAGTTTGGGAGTCCTTGGCCTGGAAAACGTTGAAGACCCCTGATGTAAACTACTTCAAATGGGTATGAATGCAGGACTGTTGGTTATCTTGCTCTGCACTAATGCTCACAATAGAAATTGGCTCAACACCTTCCTGCTGACCAACAATGCTGATAAAAACAATTCATCCGTCTCTCTTCTACTCAGGATTGTTTCACATCTTACACTCCCTCCAAATGAAAATGTTGTAGCTAAATCTAATATTGCCTAAAAGATGACAGTGAGTGCAACACACAAGGTAAAGTTCACCCTTCCAGAAAAGTAAAATGTAGGTTGCAGACAGACACGGTCAGAATCGTGAGGTTTTAACCTGCAGGGCATGGAGCCTGTTGTGTGAACTAGGAGTACAGTTATTTATAAGCAGATTAATTATACCACTGCATATGGTAATCACTATGGCTGTGGCTTCATATAGAGGGGAACCCTGCTGCAGATACAGCCATCTCTCATAACCTGCTGAGATAGAGACAACTGTTAAAAAAGTGGAGGTGGAAAAGGAGGACAAAGAAAGAATTCCCTCAAGATAAATTTGACAATTTCACTCGTAAATTAAAGGTTAAAGCTTTGTTCCAAATCACAGTTTTTCCCACATCTTTATTCTACTATTATTTTGACTTCCAAACCCAAGAGAAATGGCTTGACTACACTTTAGCTGTGCAGTCAAGCCATTTAGCAAGCATTTCAAATATATATAATTGTAGGTGTCTTTGTAATGCTGGTACCAGTTGTTTCTTAAAGCCACCATATTGCTCCAACTGATAATGATTTTAAACCATTTAAATATCTCTCAAAGAGTTTTATCTTAGGGAGTGTATGCCAACGGAAACATATCTGCAACCGAAAAAGGTAACACATTTTGTTGAGCTGCCTGCCTTTTTAATCACACATTTGCTGTGACTTGGTTTCAGTAATTTTCTGCTGTGTCACAAAATGTATTTCCGTACAGTTTAGCATTAATTTTACACCAGATTTGCATGGATCAAGGGACTGCTTCGTAAAGCGTTTTCCAGCACATCACAAAGACTGTCGGTGTGGTTAGGATCCGGACTCTGTGGCGGCCAATCCATTTATGAAAACAATGTCTCATGATCCCTGAACCTCTCTTTCACAATTTGAGCTCAATGGATCCTGGCATTGTCATCTCGGAATATGCTGAAGCCAATAGGATAAAAGAAAATCTGTTGATGGAATAACCTGGTCAGTCATTGGATTTTTCTAAGGGAACATACAATAATTGCCTCTGTTCTTGATGCACCCATAACTCTGGAACAAAGTAAATCTGGACTCATCAGATCATCATTATTTTATATCGTGGTGCAGCTGCTGCACCACGATATGAACACATCCTTACATAAAATGACTCTTTCAGAACCTTTTGTACAGACAGTCTTTAAGCTTTTTTATTCATTGATTTTTTTTCTTAATTTACTCTAAAGCTCTTAGTGAATAAAATAACTACAATGAAATTAGATTCTTAAAGATGCTACGGCATCCTGTGTTAGTGTTAGTGTAAAAAAAATAAATAAGAAAGACACAATATGAAATCTGTTAAACTGGCGTTTATTTGCTCTAAAACCAGATTTTAAACTGAAGTAACCTTTGGATATTTTATAAGTACTAATACACTCATGCTGGTAAATTCTTTTAACAGTAATAAAACATATGAAGAAATCATATTTGGTTTGTTTTGTGGTTTTGTCTCAGAATCAAAGAAAAATTATTTGATAACGAGAGTCAGACAGACAGAAAATTTATCTAAATAATATTTTTTTCAAATATATTTTTTCAGCTTCATGTCATCCTTCAAACTGATAATTTTCCACTACAAATTGTTACAGATGAATTTCTGTTTCCTAGCAGTATAAATGTGGCATGACCCTGAACGGGAATAAATACAATATTTATCTTAACTCCACTCATCATGTGCAAGATGTTGAGAATTGGATGATAAAAGCTGCAGAAATAAAGCTAAATCTTTGGGGTCACCTGTCTTCGTAAAAACCACAAAACCCCATCTACAGTAGCAGCCATTTAAAATTTCCTTAATGGGCCCTTGGCTGGTCGCCCTTCACTAAAATATACTAAAATATTCTTTCAGTCATGATTTGTGGACATTAAAAGGAGAATTCCGGTTTAACGCACAGCCCATTTTCGCCTTAGTGTCCAGGATGAAATCCCAGTGATAAACACAAAAATTTACGACAATTGGTCCTGTCTCTGCTTTTTGGCTCTGTGTACTCCGACGGTGAGGTGCTAACGTCTCTGTTAAACACTTTAAAAACTCTGAAAATGGAATACGAAGGTGGATTCTTGATTCACCGATGTGAATTACAGAGTGGCTTGGCGAAAAAGAACTACAACTAAAGTAAACAGGCCCATTTCGTTTCGGTGGCGGGAATATTGACTATTCCAACGCAGAACTCAATGGGATTTACAAAATGCTAAATAAACACTACAGGAACGTTTTCTTTACGAAACTTTTTGGAACGTCATTGAACAGCGCTGACGACCTGGGAGTAGCATATTTTAAGAAACGTTTAAGGTTGTTTTAAGGACATTATCGGACATGCACTAAAGAAAGCCCATTCTGAAACAGCCAGGGGGTGATTCTGCATGAGCTAAAAGCAGAGACAGTGACCAATTGGCTCAAAAATTCCTGGTGTCGATCATTCTCATTTCATCCTGGACACTACAGAAAATGGGCTAAAGTGTTAAAAACCGGAATTTTCCTTTAAGATTTAAAGAGAAGCATCATCTCCTCAAGTGACTAATAACATCTTGGTTACAACAAAAACAGATTGTTTCCGTAGACTTGTGAACTGGCAGCTTTCCAGGGAAAACCTATACACCTACTGTTTATGCTCTAAAAACATTCTAAAATAACTCGCTTTGAGTAAAATTCTGGATGCTACCCACTCAGGACACTTGGAATACATTGGACGAAAGCAGTATGGAGGAATATTGACACGTTTTTTTGTGGACTTTTATGGACCTGTCTTGCCTCGAGCTTGCAGTAGACCTCATTATTTTGAATTGTCAGCAGCAGACAGCAAGAAGCCTCCCAGATCTCCAGATGCATTTGAGATATCAAAAGTGGCACTCCAAGTGTTGTTCAGCATGGGGGTGAGTAGAAAATGAAGGCTAATCATGTTTGGGTGTACTATTCCTTCAAGTCTTTGTCACATCCCGAAGGTCAAAAAATCACAGACCTGTTCATATTCCTCTTTTTTATTCCTCTGTATGATCCCCTGTTTTTCTGATTAAAGGACCAGATGCAGAGACAGAAGAGGAGCAGCTTAAGTAGAAACACACTGATCTCTCCCTGGTCATTCTGACTTTTTTTTCATCATTTCTGCCTCCCATCTGTAGCAGGTTTGCCTTTATTCTTGCTCTTACTGTAACTCATCCCCTCCTGCTCTTCACACTCTCCACTCTTATTTCCAGTCCCATCTCATTTTGTCACCCACATTCCCGTACACGCGGTCACGTAGTGCATTCAATCCCAGCCTCCCAAGCTGACACTCCTCAGCATCTCAGGTGATCGCATCACAAGCACGCCCACACAAGCATTGCATCAGTCCTGGTTTCAAGTTCATGCCATGAAATGCATCGGCACATAAAAATATATGCAGGCTTCACCAGTCGGGCACAGCAGCTGAATTTGATACGGTTCTCCACACCAGATGGATCGGAGGAACAGTTCCAGAAGATAAATAATAGATCATCTGCCCGTATTAAAGTGAATCGATGCCTGCTTGTCATAATGAATGTTTTAATGGGTCTGAGTGACAGATCTAGGGCACAGATGAATACTAACTTCTTACTGGTCCATTTTTGTTTTCCTTGGCTGCCTTTGAAGGCCCACTTTTAACACTTTTCTTCGTTTGCTGCCCTATTTTAGTCCCAAACTCATATCATTATTTTTAATCTGCAACATTTTGTAAACGTCACATATTTCCCTCTTTTTGCTGGTCATTAAATGCAGCTCTTTTTCTAAAATGCATATTTAACTCCTGGCCCATGTGTGTCCCTCTAGCTTTGGCTCTTTGCCTCTCGCTTATGAGCTGTCCAGGACACTTAGGGGCAGCCAGAAATGCTTTCCCTCCACTCTGGAGCCGTCACCTCAGAAAGCGCTGCCAGACCCGTGCCAGACGCGCTCCCTACGTTCTGTGCATTAAGAGGAGGCACTTCAGCAGCCTACTGTAAGCTCAGTGAGTCATTCAGTAAGACGACGTTACATTATTACAAGAAAACACCAGGAAATGATTGCCGGGGATGTGAGTGAGCGACAGGCTCGGACAAATACACTTCCTGCCTTTAAATAACTCTTTCCTTGATTAAATCTCTTCAACCATAGTTTAAATGCAACGGCCAAAACAGATCAATAAGCAATAGATTCATGTTTATAGATAATTTTCTCATGTGTTTTTTACTGGGATTTTTCGCTTATAGACATAAAGAAAGTAGAAAATTAAACATGGTTTTCCTTATTCTCATTTTAAAAATTCAAATTAAAAGGGCAAATTAAAACTATTGACCCCTTTTAATTTTTACACCTTACAATAAAACGTATTGCACCTATAGGTCTCCAGGGGACATAAATAATAAATAGAGTAACTTGAGTGTAACTTAATCTCTGAACAAATCCCAGCTGTTTTGTCAAGGCCTTGGAGTTTTGTTAAAGAAAATTAGTGAACATACACCTTCTACAACAGACATAGCAGAAAGGGCTGGGAGAAAGTTTTAAGATCTTTAATGTAAGTTTTATAGCATGGAGATCCTAAAGAGGGCTGTTTAATCCCTGATCTGAAAGAGAAACACTTTACTGCAAAAAATTCTAGGGCTGAAACAATTAATCAGGTTTAATCGATTATTAAAATAATCATCAACTAATTTAATAATTGATTAATGGTTAACTAGAGTATAGAGACCTTAAAATATGCCTTTAGCTCACAGAGTGACCCATTTAGAGCAGCAGTTATACCAAAATGGTAAAAACAAAAAATGTAAACATTTTGGATTTAAGAAAAAAATCTTTTTCATCTGTCAAGCTGCTCTATCCAGAACTCCTCAAGTGGAAAAGTTATAGTTTCACCTGGTTTAATTTAGCAAAAACTCTTCTTTAAGGAACCTTTTGCTATCCAATTATCCATCCATCCATCTTCCGTCACGTGCTGGTGCCTATCTCCAGCTGTCTAAGGGTGAGAGGCAGGGTTCACACTGGACAGGTGGCCAATCTATTGCAGGGCAACATAGAGACAAACAAAGACATCCAACCACGCATTCACTCTAAGGAGAATTTAGAGAAGCCAGTTAACCTAACAGTCATGTTTGTGGACTGTGGGAGGAAGCCGGAGTACCCAGAGAGAACCCCTACATGCACGGGGAGAACATGCAAACTACATGCAGAAAGACCCCGGGCCGAGAATTGAACCCAGAACCATCTTACTGCAAAGCAGCAGTGCTTCCCACTGCGCCACTAAGCAAACATTAAACTAAATAATAATCAACAGATAAATCGATTTGCAAAATAATCGTTAGTTGCAGCCCTAAATATACCAATAAATGGCTGTTCACCCAAATTGAAAAGCAAGCTAAGGTTAACTTCCATTTCTAGCTGAATAAGAAAAACAGCACATGGTAACTCTGGAGGATCTCCAGGGATCAACAGCTCAGGTGGGAGAATCTGTGCACAGGACAAATATTAGCTCCTCAAAAAGAAGAAAAAAACAAATTTTTTCCGTTATCTGCAGGTACGGGACTATGTTAGGAAAAATTTATCGGATTTTGGAACTTTAACAAGACATGAAACCCTAGAGAAAATAAATAAATTTGATCCTGTCAGGCGGGGGGGCAGTGTCTCACTTTTATAAGATCTTTAACAATATATGTGTAGACACGACCAGGATTAAAAAGGCATGGGAGGATGAGTTGGGGCAACAGTTATCTGAAGATCTGTGGGAGGAGGGTTTGAAAAGTATTCAATATTGTTCAGTCAATGTCAGACACAATCTCATACAGTTCAAAACTATACATAGGCTCCATTATTCGAGGGAGAAACTGAGCACTTTCTTTCCTAGTGTGTCTCCAATTTGTAATCACTGTCGGGTTGCTATTGGTTTCACTCATTCTGGAAGAAAATTTTACATTTTTTTCCAGCAGCTTTTGGAAAAAGATGGGATCCAGATCCTCTTATTGCCATCATCGGGAATCTCCAGTGCTTTGCAACCAGCCACTAAAAGTGAGAAAATGGCTGTCTTGTTTGGTACGGTGATTGCTAAAAGATTGATTTTGAGATTTTGGAAAAAGGACTCTGTGCCCACATTTGATTCGGGTTGGGAGAACTAGCAAATACTCTGCATCTGGAAAGACTGAGACTCTATAACGAAGATAAGGTCCATGTGTTGACTGCTGTTGTCTTGACTGTGCTGTGCTGTTTTGTGTGGGTAAGGGTAGGGTGGGGATTTGATCTTTTATGTAAATTTTTGTATATCCATCTGGAAAATTTTATAAACAAAAAAAACAAAAACAAAACAAAAACAAATGTTCTCTCAATCCAACTCGACTGAGCCTAGGCTATTTGGAAAAGGAAAAGCAGAATATAATTTAATCTCTTCATTTTAAATCTTCCACATGCATAAACCAACACCGTTGCAGCTGCAGCTATAGATGGCCCTATAGTCTACACAATGTTTGAATATAAGCACACTAAACATTTAGATTTTTGTTTATAGAGGATTTTATGACCACTTGCACTCTTCACAATAAGGTCTTACTTTATGATGGGATATCTCCTAAGCTTTTGCTTAAACACATCAAAGTTTGTGGTTTTATTGTAAAAAAGGCAAAAGTAAAATACATTATGAGACACTGCAGAGCTATCCATTTCATCTTCCTGCCATTCTCCCTCTTCCTCTTTTCCCACAGATAGACATAAAAACTGACTTTTTTAACTGTTTGATTCAAAGCATTTCAATATTTGTCCTAAAATAATCCTTCCCTCACAGAAGCAGACCAAACCTGGATTAGAGACTTTGAATTCAATTTAGGTTCAGGGTGTGAGTCTTGATGGGGAAATTATTGAATCAATCGTTTTATCCTAAACATTGTGATCATGTTGTCATTTGAAGTCTCACTAAATCTAAGCAGTCTCTCCCAGTAGATGGAAGCTTTTCCCTTCATTCAAAGCTCCCAAAGAGAACATTCAGTGGAGCAAAGTGGCTGCAGTCTTATAGTTTGTCAGGCAACAGGGTTAATATTTCCTGACAAAAAGAGTCTGCATCTCACTGGTTGTTCTTCTCATCCTGCTTAGTGACAAATCATCAGAGTGTTGCTCCTTTCGTTTTGCATTTTTGGCAAAGTGCAAGATATTCCACTTACTTGGTGCTTCTTAAAAATCACTAACTGAACAACATCATAGCTTTTGATTTTGATTAATAATTTAAATGATGTAAATTTATAACAAACATATGTAGCAACAGAACAGAAAGCTCTTCAAGACCGCAATTAATCCGTTTTCTAAGGAAGAAAATCACATTTTAAAATCACTTTTTGTTATGATCTCAGCACTGATGCCTGGTCTGATTACTCATTTCACATACCTGTTTAGTTGTCATTACCTCTCATATGATCCACCTGTATTAGTCTCTGTTTTACCAGCCTTCAGACCAGTCATCAGTGCCAAATAATTCGAGCTGTGGGTAAAAATTATTCTAGCGTACTTGTATTCAGATTACCTGATCCTGACCTGTTCTGCCTCTCCACCTCTGAGCCTGCCTGTTCCCGTCTGATCTGTTTGCCTGACCTGTCTTCTGACTCCTGCCAGATCTCTGCCTGCTTATGTACCAACCAGAACCGTTTCCCGGCCTCTGAGTCTTCCTGCCCTCATCCAGCCCATCAGCCCCGCTGTTTAATGTTCCTGGAACTGTGACCTGACTTCATCTTGGATTCTCCTTCGGCGCCTCACCGGATCTCTGACCTCAGGATGACTCATTCGGAACAACTTAGGTACCGGGATTGGTCGCGTAAAGCTTCTTTGTTCCGAAATACAAAAGTGACTTAAAACTAATTCCTACAGAGTAATGAAGCATTTGCATAACTCGGTTAATAACTGTTCATTTGATTTCAGTCAGATAAAGTGTTAAACTCCGTCTTCTTAGAGCTGTAAATAAACATTACATATATTTTTATAAAAAGAAGACACTAATACTGCATCAGCTGTAGAATTAGGGAAGTGTGCAGCAATATTTCTTAAAGCTTCTAAAGCTAATTCTTTGTTTAATGCTCCAAATGCACAATTCACTGCCCTTAATTTGGTTTGCTGGTGTTCATAGTGACACATTGACCTCCTCCTGATTCCCACCACTGCCTTAAAATGAAAACAGAAAGTGACTTAACAAGCTCCATTAATAATAGTGAAAAATAGACTCTACTTGAATTCTGAACTTACAAACATCTGCAGCTGCACCTGATTCATATTCCCACTGAGAGGAAGCGACAGCTGGAATCTTTGTAGGTTAGACTCACAGCCCTGCAGTCAGACCACAAGGATTTTACGGTCAGGGAAACACTGACTTGTCTAACGCACACCGAGTTGCTCATTTGACCCTTCTCACTATATTACACTTTGTTTTAAACCCCTTATGTGTGCTATGCAATGCATGTTTTCATCCTTATAAAACTGTATTTATATATGCATACTGATCATGGATGTAACATTCATTTTCAGCCATTAGTGATCCGTTTGAATTGTTGCGTTTGAGCTTTTTTTCAGGGTGAACTGAAAAGCACATCTTTAACTAAATTTAAAAACAAGAGGACATGGGAATTTAGATTTACAGGGAATAGTCTCTAAATTACCATGAGAAAAATTTTGAAATATAGGCTCAAAAACAGATACACAACCACTTACAGCAATTTGTATTATAAACCACATTGTTTTTTAAAACCATTATACTTCGAAAATAAGGCAAGCTGGATATCAATTGAGTTTCTGCCATCAACTTGTCTTTTAAGCATATTTCACACATTCCAGAACTAATTCTGATCAGATTTTAAAATCATTGACCCAAATCATTGTCCAAATTTCAACTGTCAATCTGTGGACATAAGGGTACATAATAAAAAAAGTTGGATTAAGTCGTTAATTTCTACTTTGTTCAGGGCCGCAGCAGTAAAAACAGCTCTACTGCATGCTGCTGCCACTACCATGCTGAACAGCTGGTATATACAGGGCTCCCTATGTCTGACTTTTTAGTCATTGTGGTAAAACTGATTTTCCATCAGACATAAAACATCTTATCTAAAAGGCATTTAGGGCGTCCACCAGAGGAAACTTGAATATGCTCCTTTTGGAAACTTTCTCCTCCTGGACTTCAGTTAATGTTACGTTAAAGTGGTTTCATTGTGGACAGAGAGACTAGTATTTTAGTTCCTCCCACTTTATGATCAGCTTGGGTTTTGGTTATTCTTGGATATTTTCTACTAATCCTAACAATCAGACAATCAATTTTACATGGTTCCATCACCACAACAGCAATTTATCTGGAATCAATCAAGGTGTTCTTGTCATGATATTGGCACTGATGGCTGACATAATCACTCCATTCCCTCTATCCACTAACTCCATTCACCTGTTCATATCTGCCTGGTTTCCAATCATTGCTCATCTGATCCACACGTTCCTGCCTCTATTCAAGGTGCTTACATCTCGTCATCAAAGTGAGGTTATTCTAGTGCTCGCGTGTCAGTAGTGAGAGGGTTATTATCGTACATTAGAGTTTCTGATTTCCTGATCCTGACCTGTTCTGCATTTCAACCGCTGATCCTGCCTGTTCCCGTCTGATCTCACTGGTGAGAGGGCTTTAAGCGTATCTAAGCGTTTTTGATTACCTGATCCTGCCTCTGTACCACTGCGCCTGCCTCATCGCAGCTAAACCATTTGCCGGAACTGTCTTCAGACTCCTGAACCTCTGAGGTTTCCTGTCCTGATCTATTTGCCTGACCTGTCTTCGGACCCCTGCTTGTTCTCCGTTGTCTGGGACATTCTGGACGGCGCCCGCCTCATCTTGTTGGCATCTCTCTCCAGCTGGATCCTACCTCATTCTCAGGATACCTACTAAACCAGGTTAGTGAC
>JAGKQL010000049.1:1168513-1228421 GCA_018398635.1 Cyprinodon brontotheroides
GGACTTCACCATTGAAATTCACCAGAGCTATAGTACGTGCACGGCAGCTGGAGGTTTTAATGAGTTATTCCACCTTTCTGATTCGGGTTTGGTGGGTTTGGGATGCGGCAACGAGGAGTTTTCATACGAAAGTCGCCAGAGAAAAACCGTAATATGTAGCCAACATTTGGAAAAAAGAATGTTTTCAAGATGACGTTAATAGGGCGTTGTGACAAACACCAGATACAGCGATGGGACTTGATCAACAGTACGATACACAGCACCATGGCGATCACTAACCAGTAGGTAACAGTGGTGTTCTTTGACAAACATGGATGCCTCCAAGTAGAAGCTTATATTCACATGAAAATTACTCCTGAATTAAAAACACTGATCATTTATTGAACAGGGTGGAATCATTTCATATCTAAAGTTCAGAAGTTTGAATTCTGAATATGGCTACCATGCTTCCTTTAAAATGTTCTTGTATGTTGCCACTTAAAGGAGGAAAATTCGGTTTTTAACTGCTTTAGCCCATTTTTCTGTAGTGTCCACAGGATGAAGTCGAATGATCGACAGCAAAAATTTTGACGAGTGGTCCCTGTCTCTGCTATTTGGCTCATTTAGAATCCCCTGGCTGCTTTAGAGTGAAGCTTCCCATAGTGAAAATCCGAAACAGTCATGGAAGCAAATTATTGGAGCGTTCTTTTTTTTTTTTTTTTGAAATACCGCTCAACGGTTAGCTATGACCAGTGGCGTTCCAAAAAAGGATTTTAGATGTAAACCCGTTCCCTGTCTTGTTTTATTTGCTTACATTTTGTAGAAATCCCAAAATTTATTTTTTCGATACAGCCTAACCGCTTATAAACTTTTCAGCTTCCGGTTTGTATCTGAAGCTTGCACACTCTCCAGACCACTAGTTGGCGGCGGTATCCTCTACCGTCAAACTCAAAGTCCAATATGTCCTCCTCAAGAATCCACCTTTAAAGTATTCCATTTTCAGAGGTTTTTAAAAGTGTTTAACAGAGGCGTTAGCACCTCGGCGTCGGAGTACAGAGTGAAGCAAAAACACTTGGGCCTTGCGAAAGACTACAACTAACTAAGCGTAAGCAGGCCCCATTTTCCGTTTCCGGTGGCAGGGGAGGATATTGACTATTCCAACGAACTCAATGGGATTTACACAAAATGCTAAATAAACAAGACAGAACGGTTTTCTTCACAAAACTTTTGAGCGTCAATAACAGCGCTGACGACCGGTGAGTAGCATATTTTTAAAAAAGAGCGTTTAAGGTTGTTTTAAGGACATTGCTCGGACATGCACTATGGAAGCCATTCTGAAGCAGCAGGGGGGGATTCTGCATGGCCATAGCAGAGACAGGACCAAGCGTCAAAATTTTGGTGTCGATCATTCGATTTCATCTGGACACTACAGAAAATGGAATTAAAAAGTGCTAAAGCGGAATTTTCCTTTAACCATAACCATAAACAACTATATTCTTTTACATAGTGTATAGGTTAGGGATTTACTTTGACTACACAATTCCAGAGAAATGAAGCTGCTTTAATGTTAACTATATTGTAGCTCTGCTGGAATCACACTGGTCCAGAAATGTCCTGTATTCATGGATGAAATTTTAAAATCAGAAGTGGGGGGGACAAAGGTATTTTTTAATACAACTAACATCAGCGTGTTTAACAGCCAATCACACAAGAAAAGCTTGTGGGCGGTCTAAAATCAGGGAAGCAGGCTTCAACTTGAGCTGTTTCCCACTTGGTCATAGTGCTCGATGAATGTCTGCGTAGCGTAACATTGTTTTTGGACAGTAAAACATGCAGGGGACCAAAACTCTCGTTTGAAACAGTGCAGGGGACATGTCCACCCCTCTTAATTACGTCCATGCCCCACATTAAATATCTCCAACCACTCTGACCACCTTTCCTGTTAAAGAAACTGTTCCATTATGCTGCTGATATAATCATCTATTAAAGGAATAGTACACCCAAAACATGATTAGCCTTCATTTTCATCTGGTTTTGGTCTGCCTTGGTTTCTGTAGCGTCATGAACTTGCATGCGTAGCCGGCGCTTTCAGGAAATCCTATACACTACTGTTTATGCTCTAAAACATTCTAAATGACCGTTTAGGAGTAAATTCTGGATGCACTACCCACTCAGGACACTTGGAATACATTGGGCCGAGCAGTATGGAGGAATATTGACCGCACGTTTTGTGGACTTTTATGGACCTTTCTGCCTCGAGCCATAGACCTCCATTATTTGAATGTCAGCAGACAGCAAAGAAGCCTCCCAGATCTCCAGATGCATTTGAGATATCAAAAAAGTACTCCCAGAGTGTTGTTCAGCATGGGGGTGAGTAGAAAATTAAGGCTAATCATGTTTTGGGTGTACTATTCCTTTAGGGTGGTGATAAAATAAGTGTTTACAGTTTCATTGTAAAATTTCTTTAAGATTCTGTAAAAAAACATTTTTTCCCTGCCTGCCTTTTTCACACGCTTGTTGTGTCACACATATACCTCTATAACTTTCAGCTGTTTTTTATGTCTGCAATTCAACAACAGCTCTTTCTGCAGCCAATCAATAAAGGTCTGCTTGCTGCAGCTCACACAGGGCATGCATCCTTGACTGGCTTGTCAGATTATGAGGACGCTCACTTCTTGGTGTATTTGTGCTTTTCCCTCCAATTTGTGTTTCTTTTTTCATGGGATGTACATGCATATTGTAGAAGAACCTAACTCTACTTCCTTCATTCTGACCTCCCTGCTCCATTCCATAAACCAGAGGTCCTTAACAGGGGGTCTGCGACCCCTAGGGGGTCAACGGAGATACTCCATGGGGGTCACAAAACTTTTGGTTGATTAGATTTTTTCCACTAATTGAAATGTGCTTTAATAAAAATTAACATGAATTCAACAGACTGTAGTAAACAGATAAATGGAGGCAAAGATGTCTTTTCAGTCACATCAATGCTCACATTCAGCACGACACACAGGAGCTCTTTCAAGCTGGGCACCGTTTCATTCACAACACCTGTCCCATCAACCAGGAATCAGAAATACTTTAATAATCCCAGGGAGGGATTACTTTGGTTACATTACTCCATCTGTAATAGAGTGACTATAGGACCAGTTTGATAGAACACTATTTCATAGAATATATATATAATTAGGGGGTTCCTGCTCCAACTCGCCATCAGTTTGGGGGTCCATAGCCTGGAAAACTAATGGTGTCATTTTTATAACAAAGGTCTCTAACAAGCTTCTAATGTAAAATGCATTAAAGTTTGTGGTTGAGATGTGAAAAAAAGAGAAAATGACTTAAATTCTTCTGTAAATCTCTTTAGAAACCGACTGGAGGTCACTTGGAGAGTAAAGCCGGGCACCGTATCCCTGTGGCATATGGCAGAATCTAAGTTAGGAAGATTCTAAGGGCCCCTGATGGAGGTGGGGCCCAAAAAAAGAAGAAAAGATATGCCCCAATAGATATTTAAAATATTAAAAGAAAATCCAGCAGTTAAATAAATAATAAAGCGAAATCAATGTCTTTCATGGGGCCCCAGATTCCTGGCGGCATTAGGAACTAAATTAACTTATAATTTAAGTGAAACTTATAGTAATAGGTGTGAAAAGCAGAGAGATCATTTGTCTTTCAGATTTGCGTTTAACCTACAAGTATAACAAATGTCATGGTTTTTAAAAAAGAAGAATTTTTACCAAATAAAGGTGCAGGAAATCTTTCATCCTGCGGTGTTAATTAAAATGATGACTGCAAACTACCTGATCTGACAGCTTTTCTAGCGGCCTCACCTTGAAACTTGAATCCCTCACAGTCACACCTCCACGGGTTCCCACTGAGGCCCAGGGAGCGCAGCGCCGGCAGGGCGATCAGGCTGCTGATGTTCAGCACCGTCAGGTTGTTCCTGCTCACATCCAGGACCTGCAGAGCAAAGTTCTCCGAAAAAGCATCCGGGTGGATCTCCCCCAGACTCGGATTGTCCGTCATCCGGAGCATCACCAGAGACACCAGGGGCCCGAAAGTCCGGTCCTCGATCTGCAGGAGGGTGTTAAAGGACAAGTCCAAGTACGCGAGTTTCCGCAAGTTCCCAAAAGTGGACTCGGAGATTTCTGTCAGCGAGTTGTTGCTACAATCTAGATAAACCAGGTCGGACAGGTAGTTGAGCTGGAGGGCCGGTAGGTCCCCTATGCGGTTGTTGGAGAGGATGAGCTGCCGGGTCGCCAGGGGCAGGTCGCTGGGAAACAGAGTCAGATCCTGCCCCGCGCACTGGACCACCAGCTGGTCGTCGCACACGCATCCGTCTGGGCAGCCGGCGGTGAGTGCCGGAGAGGGGGCCACCCCCATCACGAAGATAAAAAGGAAGAGAAGCCAAAGGGAATGGGCGCTGGGCTCGGGCAACAAACGCATCACGAGGCCGCCCGGAGCGTCATGAACTCGGTCTGAGCTGGACCAGCGCTCCCCGGCGGCGCTGCCCGGGCATCCTGCATGGGTCTGAGGAGAGGAGAGGAGAGGAGAGGAGTCTGCTGCTGATTCTGACTGCTGCTCAGATCAAACCTCTTTCTCTCTCGGAAACACTGTCGGTCAGTCAGTCACACGCGCGCCGGCGGGACGCGCACGTTCTCATAAGTCATTATTTCAGAAGGTGACCGAGAGACGCGCAACCTACCGGACTCTGCTCCACCTGAGGACCAGAAAAAACTCCCCCCGGGTCTCATCTTTGGGCATCAGCGTCTCCAACTGGCTGCTTTGTTTGACTAGTTTCCAAACAAACGCAACGACTTCAGGAAATTTGCTAAATTCTCAATTTTGCAGACTTCTTCTCAGCTGGGACAGAAAAACCTTTTCTTAATCGCTGTTTTGTTTTCTTTTCTCCGGTTGTTGCCAATGTTCAGCAAGTAGAGCTGATGTCTCTCCTTGGAGATCAGTGCGTCCTTCCGCTGCGCTCTGCTGCGCTGTACTGATGCTGTCTGCCGCTCAGCGCGCCCCGCTGTGCTCCCTCCTCCTCCTCCTCCTCCTCCACCTCCTCCTCTTTCTCCTCCTCCTCTTTCTCCTCCTCCTCCACGCGCTCAAAACGCAGCTACGCTCACTATGCATGTGCGCGCGCGTGTTATTTCTCGTGTGTGAGTCAGCCATGAAGGAGGTTTACGCAGGTAACGTCACAAGGTGATGTCCTTTTCAGATAACCAAAAGCTCCCAATATTTTATGGTGGCCCTAAGGTGCAAAACACTACAACATTAACGAATGCACAACAACATTAACAAAAACACAACAACATTAATGAAAACACAACGACATTAAGAAAAACACAACAACATTAACGAAGCACAAATACAAATTCAAAAACACAACAACATTAACAAAAACACAACAACATTAACGAAAACACAACAACATTAATAAAAACACTACAAGCATGTCCAGTATCACCTCATATGTATATCCTGAGTCAAAATACTCTCGAATAGCAGAAGTAAGGTTTGGATTACGGAGAACATTCCTGTTTTTAAAAAACACGTTAAAGCCAGAATAACTTCCGGTTCAAAAGTAAAACAAAGGTCACCCACTGGGACATACCTTTTCCATTGTGTTTTCGTTAATTTTGTTGTGCATTCGCGTTAATGTTTGTTGTGTTTTTGAATTTGTATTTGTGCTTCGTTAATGTTATTGTGTTTTTGAATTTGTATTTGTGCTTCATTAATGTTGTAGTGTTTTTTGTTAATGTCGTGTTTTCATTAATGTTGTAGTGTTTATGTTAATGTCGTGTTTTCATTAATGCTTGTAGTGTTTTTATTAATGTCGTTGTGTTTTTCATTAACGTTTGTAGTGTTTTTATTATTAATGTCCGTTGTGTTTTCATTTAATATTGTGTGTTTTTCGTTAATGTAGATTTGTGTTTTCATTAATGTTGTTGTGTTTTTAACGTTAATGTCAAGCCTGTGTTTTTCATTAATGTTATTTGTGTTTTCATTAATATTTATTTGTGTTTTCGTTAATGTCGTTGTGTTTTCATTAATGTTGTTGTGTTTTTCATTAATATTTATTTGTGTTTTCATTAATGTTGTTGTGTTTTATATTAATGTCGTGTGTGTTTTCATTAATGTTGTTGTGTTTTCATTAATGTACGCTTGTGTTTTCATTAATGTTGTTGTGTTTTCGTTTAATGTCGTGCTTGTGTTTTCATTAATGTTGTTTTGTTTTCCTGTTAATGTTATTTGTGTTTTTGTCAATGTTGTTGTGTTTTTGAAATTGTATTTGTGCTCCATTAATGTTGTAGTGTTTTTATTAATGTCGTTGTGTTTTCATTAATGTTGTTGTGTATTCGTTAATGTTGTAGTGTTTTGCACCTCAGGGCCACCGTACAATATGCTTAAAAAAGAGAAGCACAGCCACTATGCCACACAAGTCAGATTTAAAATCTGATTCTTTTATTGAGGCCAGGAAAGGTCCCAGCAGGGCCGGCCCTAACCAATTTGTCGCCCTATAGGCAAGATTTGAGGTGTGGAGTCAAAAAGGGGTCAAAATGTTTGTAAACGTATAGATCTTAGTTGAAACTGAAAAAATAAAAGTTGAAACTGAAAAACTATAAGTTGTTATTGAATGTCAAATTTTTACCTATAATCTGAGAAACTCAAAAGCAAACATAAAAAAAACGAATTAAATCTAAATTCTTCCCCTCAACTTAAAAAAAACCCAGAGCAGTTTGATATTTTAACTACATGTTTATTAACGTTTATAACATAAGAAATTGATATTAAATAGCATTATACTTTTTTTTCAATTTAAACCTTTATTTTCTTAGTTTGAACTAAGATTAAGAAGTTTTTGACCCCTTTCTGACTCCATAGTGACCACACATGCATCACTCTAAATAGCAATGCTAGTTTACATGCTCAGATTAAAAAAAATGGAATAGTCTTTGACTGAAGTTTTTCTTTTATTTTTTGAGGAATAATAAAAACCGATTCAAATGAATGAATAAATCCTGATTGTGCATGGTGTAGTGTACAGAGGGTAACGAGCGGCGATCAGCCTCTCACGACCACCGCCCCATTAGGAATTGTGAGGTTGGTGTCATGATGTTTCAAAGTTCTGACCCAAAAATGCAGAAAACCGAACAGAGAGTCCAGGTAAAAGGTTTAACGGGTTTATTGAAGAAGTAAACGGGGGAGAAGTGTTGCTCTGAACACTGCTCAACCGGAACTGCAAAGTGAGGGGAAGATACAGAGGTTAGTTCAGGCTCCGTGGGGAATTTGACTCGTGAAACTTGGAGAAGAGGTTTTGGTTGCTCGACTCACATTTCCAGTAAAGTTGTTGTATCCTTTACTCCTGTCTGTGTGCTGTAGTTCCAGTGTTTGTCTGATTCGTTGGAGGGCGAACAGGGTTTACCCAGAATGCGGTTGATAGATGGTAGAACGGAGATACTGACTGCCACTCAGATTTCCTCGATGTACTTGAACGGGTCGTAGTGGAGAATAATCCCTTTCTCAGTGTGAGAAGCTCAAACGATCTCTTGGGGAAAGTGGATCTAAACCTCCTGCTTGAATCCCGAGCTCAGTTTGAAGCTCAGTTTATCCTTCCAGGGTGAAGAAGGTCCGAGAGATCCAGTTAGCAGGATGACTTTCAGCCAAGAGGCAAAAGACAATACAGATAAACTCAGCTTGACTCAGCAAACTCAGCTTGGCTTGAGTACTCCTAAACTGGCAAACACTCTTGCGTCGAGGTAAGTGCAATCAGCAGCTTAGCTAGAACACCTAGTTTAACGAGGAAACCATCAGCAGGTGTGTGTGTGAGAAGGCGACCAGAACCAGGCGGCTCCTGGTGGAGGATTTGTCGTGAGACAAAACATAAACACAGACACAAAACAGGAGTCCTGTTGACAGTCGGGAGAAAATGAAGCAGCATGTTTGAAATTCAGTCACGCCCCTCATAAGGTGGTTGTGGGCAAATCGCTCAGTGCGCCAAACAAGGATTCTTCTTCTTCCTCTTAGAGAAAAGCACATGAGCATGGCCGGGGGCAATGAGTGAAATGGAGTTCTTTCCCTAAAATTAACAGACCGTATTATCCACGTCTGCTCAGCCATGTTTTTTTGTTCAAATACGTCGTCACCTTTTCTTTAAGGGCCTCCAGCATAAAATTCCCCAAATTGCCAAAGCAGCGCGTTTCGCTCTAGTGAGCTTTATATTCCTCTTCTACTCGTTTGGCTTCCAGATAGACGAGCCTGAGTAGCGCCATCTCAGTCTGACGTGGTTTTTAGACGTATGGTGTGAGCAAAGTAGATCGCATCAGAACATTGGGTCACACAGTGTGTGAACAAACATCGTGAGCCGTGAACTTTTAAACTCTGCGGTTGCGTCGTCCAGTGTGAGCTGTAGCTGCGTGCAACAATTGAAAATATCGCACCATGTATGCCCGGCATTAGCATTTGCCTATACAGCCTAGGCCACAGCTGGCCCTGGCCCCCTGGGTGGGATAATATAATATATGCTGTACAGCATCTGTTGCTGCTTACTGCCATACAGCTGGCTGAAAAAAGACACTTATTACACCTTTCTATCTCTTGCAAGAATGAACAACTTGGCTGTTTGAATATACAACATTTCTGGTAATGGTAAACACAGATAGTCATGGTTGGTATGTTGGCTGCAGGCTGCTAATAGATATCCAGTCTAAATAACCAGTCAGCATTTGAACCTATGCCACTTTACTCCAATGCCTTAAGCATTTAAACATGGATGATAAAGAGATCATTAGTTAAGCTGGTGGGAAATGGTCCGTCCCCAAATAAAGCTGTGTATGTTAGAAAAACAAAAGATTAAATAATATGAGCAATCTTGCTTGAAAGCAGCCCATATTACCACGCTTAGACTTAACAGGCCTTATCTCATCTGGTCCACTGGTTCATTTTTCTTCCGTATGCATGTCCCCCAGAGGCATCTCGACAGTATAATGCATTTAGATTGGTTTGTATTTGCTATGTTGGGCTTTTAATTGTTTGGCATTGTGGAATTTTTAATTAGGGAAGGAAGTACAGTCACGTGCTCGGCTGTCAAAATGCATTCGTTTATCTGTTTGCTTATTTAATGAAAAGCCCCACAGTTTGGTCACTGGAAGCTCTAATGCTGCTGGATTACTCAAATATCAGAAAACAACGCTTTATAAATGTGAAAACTGGTGTCGCAGTAAAGCATTGAATACATTACCTAAGAATGACAATAAGGTCTGAAAAATGTAAACCATAAAGATAAAACAGGGATTGCTGCAGTTGATCACAACTTAGACCTCCACCTCTTTTTTTGTTGTTGTTGTTTTAGCATTTTGTTGTTCTTTTTTTATGTTTAATATTGTTCTGCCATTTTTGTTGACAATCAACTCTTGTTATTTGCGTCATGATATCATGTTTTTTCTTGGGTTTTTCTCTTTTCTGTACCTGGATTTATTTCTCGCAGATTTATTTTTTATTTTTTCACTCTAGTTTTGTTTTTGATAGTTCTTTCTTTGCTAAAAATGTTTTTAGAGGGAACAGGGATCTGCTTACCTTGACTTACCTCGTTGGATGGTGGAAGGAATACTTTGAAGACCTTTCCTGGCAGAAGCAGAGGCTGGATGCTCAGAGACGGACGTGTTTATCTTCCAGACTGGAGTCACAGAGGTGGCTTTGGACCACCTCTTTGGGGGTGGATGAGATCTGCCCTGAGTACCTCAGGTCTCTGCATGTTTTTGGGCTGTTGTGACTGAAATGTCTTTTCAACACTTCATGGTTGGGAAAGAATCTGTGCACAAATGTGCACAAAACAATGTAAATACACTCACCGGCCACTTTATTAGGTACACCTGTCCAACTGCTCATTAACACTTAATTTCTAAGCAGCCAATCACATGGCGGGCAACTCAGTGCATTTAGGCATGTAGACATGGTCAAAACAATCTCCCTGCAGTTCAAAGCGAGCATCAGTATGGGGAAGAAAGGTGATTTGAGTGACTTTGAATGTAGCATGATTGTTGGTGCCAGAAGGGCTGGTCTGAGTATTTCAGAAACTGCTGATCTACTGGGATTTTCACGCACAACCATCTCTAGGGTTTACAGAGAATGGTCCAAAAAAGAAAAAACATCCAGTGAGCGGCAGTTCTGTGGGCGGAAATGCCTTGTTGATGCCAGAGGTCAGAGGAGAATGGCCAGACTGGTTGGAGCTGATAGAAGGGCAACAGTGACTCAAATAACCACCCGTTACAACCAAGGTGGGCAGAAGAGCATCTCTGAACGCACAGTAGCACTCGGTCGAACTTTGAGGCAGATGGGCTACAGCAGCAGAAGACCACACCGGGTGCCACTCCTTTCAGCTAAGAACAGGAAACTGAGGCTACAATTTGCACAAGCTCATGGAAATTGGACAATAGAAGATTGGAAAAAGCGTTGCCTGGTCTGATGAGTCTCGATTTCTGCTGCGACATTCGGATGGTAGGGTCAGAATTTGGCGTCTACAACATGAAAGCATGGATCCATCCTGCCTTGTATCCAGCGGTTCAGGCTGGTGGTGGTGGTGTCATGGTGTGGGGAATATTTCTTGGCACTCTTTGGGCCTTGGTACCAATTGAGCATCGTTGCGCATCATGGATGTGCAACCGACAAATCTGCGGCAACTGTGTGATGCCATCATGTCAATATGGACCAAACTCCCTGAGGAATACTTCCAGCACCTTGTTGAATCTATGCCACCAAGAATTGAGGCAGTTCTGAAGGCAAAAGGGGTCCAACCCGTTACTAGCATGGGGTACCTAATAAAGTGGCCGGTGAGTGTATACAGCTAAGTTCCAAAAGGCAAACTTTTGCAATTGTGGTATTTCAATTAAAAAACAAACAGAATTCAAATTGCTTATGAATACGTATGTTCATGCAATAACTTGGATGTAAACACATGAGATAGACACAGATGTAACACAAAGACCTTTTTATTATTGTCACTACACTGTCACAAGTACAGAGCAACGAAATTCACTCTCAGCATTTTAACCCATCCTCTTGGGGAGCAGTAAGCTGCCATTGTGCGGCGCCCGGGGAGCAGTATAGGGTTAAAGAGTCTTTGCTCAGGGACCCAGAGTGGGAGTCTGTTGGACTTAAACTCAGAACCCCTGGATTCCAAGCACATTGCCCCAACCACTAGGCCGCCAATCACCCATACATCTCCTCCAACTTCTGGTCTTTTTCCTCTGCTTTTGTCAAGGTGGTAGGGTCCAGCTGCAGATCACGTGACCCCTGTGATGCAAAAAATTGTTTCCATTGCAGTTTTGTGAAATACAAACATTTCGACCAGAAAACCACTTCAAAGAAGCGTAACTACCTATCAGAAAATTAGATTTTTTTCAATAGCAGTCTTTCCATTTAGCTAATTATGTTAGACACCTGTCTGTGTGGTTTGTGTCTTTGTCTTCCTTCCTCCACCAGGCGGCGCCTGGTCCTGATTCACCTCCTCACACACCTGCAAAGGGTTATCTCATTAACAGAGTGCTCTTAAGCTGCTGACTGCCACTACCTCGACACCAGAGTGTTTGCCAGTTTTGGGTACTCTAGTCAAGCTGAGTTTTGCTGAGTCAAGCTGAGTTTTTGTCAACCTTAGTTTAAATCTCTTGCTATTTTTGTCTTTGCCCCTTGGCAGGAAGTCATCCTGCAAACTGGATGTTTCTGGACCTTCTCTCCCTGGAAGGATCAACTGAGCCTCAAACTGAGCTGGGGATTCAAACAGGAGGTTTGGATCCACTTTCCTCCAAGGGATCGTTTGAGTTTCACATTGAGCAAGGGATTCATCTGCACCACAGTCCGTTCAAGTACCGCAGGAAATCTGAGTGGCAGTCAGTTTCTCCGTTCTCCTACAAACAACCGCATTCTGGGTAAACCCTGTCCGCCCTCCCACCGTATGAGACAAACACTGGAACACCCCACACGGACTGGAGTCAGAGTCAACCACTTTTCTGGAAACGTGAGTCTGCAAACCTTTTCTCCTCTTCAAGTTCGAGAATCAATTTTTTCCCACTGAACCTGAACTAACCGCAGTGTCTTCCCCTCACCTTTCAGTTCCGGTTGAGCAGTGCTCAGAGCAACACTGGAACCTCCACAAGCTTCTCAATAAACCTGTTAAACTTTTTCCTGGTCTCTCTGTATTGGTTTCTCTGCATGTGGGTCCGAGCTCTTGATAAAATCATGACAAATGAATTTTCCTAATTAATATTTGTGCTATTTTGATGATTAATGGAAATGCGACTAGCGCATCTGGACTGGCATACTGGAGTGGTGTTTCCTAGGCATAAAAAGGAAGCTACAGGGTTATCCCACTTCACTCCCCCTAGGAGGGCTGACCACAGATCTGGGGAAGAGAGTTCAGCTACTTTTCAGGTGGAGCAATGTGGGTTTTCTGCTTGGCCTTCGATCACTGGACCAGCTGGGGAGAGGGAGGTCAGGAAGTCTGCTGAAAATAACAGTGTGAGTTCAGCTTCATCTGGATTACTTTGTTCCTCCTCTGCTTTGTCAGGCTCAGAACAAAATGACCCAGTTTTAGAAGTGGAAAGACATTTAGATTTAACAAAAAGTTTATTTAAGACTGAACTGCAAAGAACAACATCAGTGTATAAGGTAGGAACCTCTGTACGAGAGAAACACAGGTTAGTGACCACGTCTATCTGGTGGAGGATGAACATGTGAGTCATTAACTTGGTCTTAAAGTTTAGCCCATGCCCAGAGGGTGAGGTAAGTTGTAGCCACTGGGCTGGTAACGGCACAGGGCAGGTGCTGCCCAGAGAGTCCCAGGCACTGGTCGCTCAGAGGTCGGGGTGGGGAGGGAGATCAAAACCGAGCAGACGACGAAAGGCAGGACAATCCAGAGGGTGAAGCGAAAGCTGGTGTCAAAGATGTGCTCGGTTTTCAGAGCCAGGAGATCTGAGGTACGAAGAGGTACTGAAGGTAAATACAGAATGGAGTCAGGGAACAATTTCAGGTTCGGTAAACAGACAGGCAGAGATCCAGCAGGAGTCCAAAGACAGGTCAGGCAAACAGATCAGATTGAAAGATCCAGGCTCAGAGGTCCAGGCAATCAGGAAACACAAGAATGCTAAACAACTCTCACCAAAGGCTTGAATAATCTGGCACTGATGATTGGTTCAAAATGCTGGTTAAACAGAGGCTGAAGCAGGTGGATCAGATGAGAAGTAATGAGAACTGTGCGGAGCTAGGCGGGTGAAAGAAATGAGTAATCAGTCATCAGCACCAAGATCATGACATGCTTTCTCTCTGCCACAGCTGTTCCAAATCTTTTCTGATGCTCGTCTGGTTTCCTTACCACTTTTTCTACCATGTCTCTGGTTTCAATTGTACATTGGATTTGTGACTCTGTTATGCCGACACTTCTTTATTGTATCTGTTACTCTGGTAATGCCCCATGATCTGTTCTGCTAGTGTGTTTTCCAGTTCAGTCTCTGCACCCGATTCCTTAATGGAAGCAAACTTAACAGCATTTTATAAAAAGAAAATAGAAATGATTGATTGACCAAAATAGCAGGGATTGCATTTTATGGTCCTTTTTCCAATGAGTTGCTCATACTGAAACATGCTTTGTTGGGCTCAGACTCCAACCATACACAAAGCGGCCATGCTAGAATAATCAATCAGGAGCTACACTGTGTTGCTGCAGTGCACCAGGGCTTTGGCAGGTCAGCAACAACCAAAATAAAAAGAGGAAACAATGATTATAGCGTCCTGTTACAGTATTTACATTTTTCACATTTTTGTTTCTTAATCCTTGCTTTTTACAGTAAATATTCTTTAAAAGTGTCAATATTAAAAGAAAAGTCTTAAGTTTTCTCTTTTATAGTTTTCAACAAGTCATGTTGGGGAAACAGCAAATGTGGAAGAAAGTATTCTGGCCAAATGAGACCTAAATTGGAACTTTTTCAGTTGAATTATACAAAATATGTTCATATTACATGTGGGAAAAAACATGATTAATCAAATTATTATTTACATGACATAAACCTGACATTTTAACCAGGGTTTGCACATTATGAGAGCCAATGTAAAACATCCACTGCAGATGGGCTAAAGACATTCTTTTTACTACAAAGATAAAGTTGCAAACTCCCAGACTTAACAGACTTAACTCTTTCCATGGTGTTTGAATCACTTAGCTTGCAGCGCCATGGGCGTGCTGCTGCAGAAGAGTGCAAAACCTTAGAGAATGTCTGCAGAGACTGCAGTGATTGTGACTCGAAAGCAATGATGAGTTGGATCAAAGAGGCCTGCTGAGCTTTTGCAGAAACATTAACATTGAGGCCACTCGTTCCCATCAAGGGAGGTTGGGAGGCTCACTAACAAGGGGTCAAAAACTATTAAAGGGAAAGGCAGAGGATTTTAATGAAGAAAAATCACTTTATGTGAAGCCCCATGCGAGTTACCAAACCTCTGGGAATGTAGCCTGAAAACACTTTTACTCCACTGGAGTCTAAGTACAGAAAAATAACTCTATGTTTAACTGCTCTGTCTTAAATTGAATGTGAATATAGTTTATTAAATCTTATAAGATTAGATGTTACCTACATATTGACAGTAAATTAGTAAATATGCACTGGTGAAAGATCACGTTAACAGGTTTTGTTTTTTATATGGAGTCGATTCAACTACATGAATAGATAAAAGGTATTACAGCTTCTGAACCTTTTCCTATTTTGTTTTGTTACAGATCATTTTTTTGGGAATTCATATAATCTACCAACAGAATGCCTGTATAACTTATTCTTTTATACTAATACACATTTTGAAAGTGATATTTATTCATTAAGCTTCCTTTTTGCAGAAATGTAGCCAAAAACAATCATGTTAAGAACTAATTTAGATAGATAAATCATCCCGCTGTGAACTGTTCAATCAAAAAACTGAAAATGATCAAAGTATGAACCAACTGCAGGTTCAACAACACTGACTGAGTGGGCAGGGAGATCATTAATCAGAGAGGCAGCTCCACAGCTGAGGTGCAAGAATCTGCTGACAGGTCAGCTATGGACTCCGCAAATCTGACCCTTATGGGATATTTGCAATAAGAGAGCCAATATTAAAAGAAAGTCATGAGCTGTTTCATTTAAAGTTTTCCACAAGCCATGCTGGGCTCACAGCAAAGATGGAAAAATGGAACTTTTACTGCAAGCAAATAGCCGAGTGTGACAATGGAACATCCGCAGAGTGAACATTTAGTAGCTGCTCTTCATCAGGGTCAAGGAAGCAGATAAGGATTGATGGTTTGAGGAATGAACTACATGCAAAACAATAATAGAAGAAAACCTGTAAGAACACATCACAAAGGGAATGGGTCAGATTAAATCCTAATCTGTTAGGATGTTCTTTTCAAAGTCCAGATCCAAATCCTATTGGTCAAACCGTACCAATTTATTTCTATTGTAATTTATAAGCAAGAAAGAGGCTGCTAAAGGTGCAGTACAAAAACAAAACAAAGCCATGTATATACATAAATCAAACTATAATAAAAACCAGAAAAAGAAAACAACTACATTTAAAGCACACCTTTAAAAAAAAATCTACGGGAAGACGTGAAACTTGAGGTTCATGACAGCTTCATTCATTTAGCTAAGATGCAGAAAAACGTCTGTGGTTCAGACTCTAAACAAACACAACACTAAAGATCTCCAGCTAGAGATAGAATTGGTTTAGAGTTGTTCATCCAATTGCAGGTCCGATTTAGAAAATTTCTATTTTTAAAAACAGAAAGCAGCAGATGATTTTTTCTTAACCACCCACCCAGTGGTGGTCTAACATGAGGTATAAAGATATAAAGGATGATCTTTTATTTCCTCGGTGGATCATCTAAATAAGTGGTCCCTCCTAATTGTTCAATCATTCTGGTGATTTTGTTTACTTAAGGCCGTTGCGTCCCTATTATGCGTCATCCCCGTTAACTATCTTATTCTGCGCGCACTTTCAGAAGGCGTTTATCTGTGGTGAGCTACGGTTCTAGACATTCATTAAAGCTCACCTTTTTTTCACCGCAATTTTTTGAAAATGGATGAGGGTCGTAAGAGAAAAAGCGTCTACGTAAATGTATGAGAAGAAAAAGAAAGGCCTCAGAAGAGCTTTGCGCGGGGAGCTCTCTGCGCAAAGCATTATGGGATTTGCTGTCACAGCGCCCGCTGTCACCATAGACTGCCGCTACCCGACAGCAGCGACTAATAACAAAGATGGCGCAGGTACCGCACGGTGGAGGAGTTACGTGACCAATGGAGCAAAAAGCAGTGATCATCTGTCCGAACGGGCAGTTAACTGAGTTTGCTATAAAGTCTATATAATCCCCGCTGTATGTGGACACAATAAGCTTGTATGAGCTATGAGAACAGCACATTTAATACAGGGCGTGCACGAGGTGGAGAGGGTGGGTCTTTCAAAAACTCCTCCACAATAGCTTTAAGTGGGCACTGTATGGCAAAAACAGGTCAGTTATAGAGAAATGGATTAGGTGATTTTTTTTTTTTTTTTTATCGGGACCTTATTCTGAAGTAATCTGCATCTGCTCTGTATCCATCTGTATCTTAAATACATTTGGTGAAAACAAAAGCATGGTTACAGGAGAATCAAACCTGTAATCATAATCAATAACTTCTGTCTGCCTGTCTGATGCACTTTTGTCAATGCTTTTTAAATCTTATATTTGTAATAATGTCTTTGTTTTTTACAGATCAATGTCCAACTTTTATGTAGATTACTAACTATGCATTTTATTGTTTGCACTAATTTTTTAATGTTGTTGTTTTATTATGTTGGCATTTTAAACCTTGCCCAGGGACTACAGTTGAAAATTAGCTACTTAGCTAACACTGGCTCATTTACAGAAATGTTTGTTAATGTGCACTGTCCCTGTTCAAATAAACACGTAAATAAAAAAAAAAAAAAAAAAAAACAGAATTTAAAACTTCCTGCCAAGCAACCTGTGGCTGAGGAAAATAAATCAGAGGTAGTTTAATGATGCAGGTTCACATACTGTAGACCGGACACACACATCCTTTCATTTCAAAGCTGATTAGGTCAGACATGAAGATCTATCTGGGTCTGATGTGTCATTATTCAAGTAATAATGAGTGCAGAGCCAGCTGGAGAAAAATGAGCCCATTTGATCAGTGTCGGTTTCTCTCGGCCAGTCGGTTCCTCCTGTTGTTATGTGGACCCCATTTGCTCATGTTATCAGACAACTGGATTGTTAAAGCTTAACCATCAGCATATTTAACACAACTTTCCTCTCTTAATCCTCCAAATGGCGTCAGTTCCAGCGGCCTTTGTGTGTTAGCCCACATGCAAAGATGCATGAGGTGGAAGGAAGTTGTGTGGCAGGGATACACGTACTCCTCATCTTAATGGATGCTTGCGTGCAGGGTAAATGTCCCGGGCTGACCAGTGAAACGTCTTTATTTTTTAATTAGGGAGTGTTTCCTCTCTTCTGGCAACTGTCTGATCTCCAACCCAAGGAGACGACAACCTCTGCCAATGAAACGTCACCTTTGCTGCCTCTCTGTAATCTCACATCTTCAGTTTTTCTTTGGAACATTTATTGAAATCAATATTGAACTCTTTCCTATCAGCAGAAGGTAGCTGACTCTCCTCTCCTTTACTCTTCATGCCTCACTATCGTCATCATTCTTATCTCGTCAGCTTGCATCCTTCAGGCCGGGGGTCTGACGTCGTTCTTTCAGCATTAAATCGGTTCCATCTTCTAAATTTAATAGAATGTAGACCAGAGTTTTATCTGAGCGTCTTGACTGGCTCTAGGCTGCTTGTTTGAGTGTCTAATCTGGAAAGGGAGGGATTGGATAAGAAGAGACAGAACTTGTGGTTAATGTATTCTATTTTTAGCCTATAATGGATCAGAATGTGGCTAGAAATAGCTGACCGAAAATTGGCCTTAAGGCTTGTCCATTGTTATCATGTTAGAAATGTACAGTTTGGGGGATTTTATTGGGATTTAAAGGTGAAGATCAGCACAAAGTTCGATTAAGGAAAATAAAACATGTTGCAAATGAAATCTAAAGAGTGGGGCCTATATTTTTCTTGCCCCTAAATTAATAACCAGCAGAACCATATTATTTCAATGTGGTTCCAGCTTAATTTTGTACACTGAATGGTACAAAATGATAATATATCACAGTTCCTTGGAATCCGGTAAACCTTCCTGAAAGGCACTCGATCCTTTGATGTCCTTGTAGAGTTGGGAAACTTAAAGCGATTGTTTTTCCAGTATCAACAGATACCGGTAACGCAATCCGCACCAAAAGAACTTCTTTTACGTACTTTGGCCGTGTGCTGATGGGTTCACATAACAAGAGCCTCATCATCCTGTCCTTTCTCAGGTATACACACCGATAAGTTGAACTTAAAATTAAAAGAAAAGTCAGATTTTATTAATATTTATTAACACTTACTCATGAGGCATATAAAGTGGCAATAAGCAATCATCTGCAAACCATCTACTGTTGTTCTCACAATAATAGATAAATAAGGATAGATTTTCTACCTGAGAAGATTAAAAGCAAGCAAAGGGATAAACATAATGTAATTCATTAGGTTGCTAGAATATTACTATGGAATATATAAATCTGTCAGTCTCTCATGTTTTAGAAACAGTTTATTACATCATCATATATGTCTTCACTTTCTTCTTCAGTTTAATTCTTTCTACAACTTAAAGTACCATTTTGTTTGATAAAAATAATGAACAAAATAGCCCATAAAAGTACATGTTAAGAGCGGACATCTGGTCATTTTCAATGTTTTTCGAAAATAACACCAAGTTTTTACACCAACTATGCACAATGCTTTTCACCATTCCTGTCTTTTAGTCACATAATAACCACAGAAGATAACATTTGATTGCGTAGCTGTTATAAAGACAAACGTCATCAAATAATTTTTATATATCAGTAGTCAGTCTAACCAAGGACTTTATTTAAAGGAAAAGTCCGGTCAGCAAGGAATAATTCAATGGATAATTATTTATACCTAAAACTAATACGTTTGCAGTGATTTAATTAATTTATCGTTATTCAGTAAACAAATACAATAATAATTTCCTTTGCAATCAGTGAGTCTGGGAGCGGCCATTTTTGCCCAAATATAGTAACACCTCACTCCTGCCATCTTCCAGCAGTGACGTCACACATCTGCAATCAACAACCATTATTGAAATTTCCCGGAAGACTTCACTATAGTTAAGTCTATAGTGAAACTGACAATGCCCACGTGCATGGCAGCTGGATGTTGGAATACATCGGGTAAAAGTGGAAAAAATAAGCAATTTCAACTTTCCGATTCCTGATCCTCCACGGACGGGTTGGTCGTTGGATCGCCAACTTGAAGAGGGAGGATTTGCCATCGAACTTCTGGCCAGAGAAAAACCCGTAATATGTAGCCAACATTTGGAAGAAGAATGTTTTTCAAGATGACTTGGATAATTAGCCTGGGTGCCAGTCGAACTTAGTCCGCCCACAAGGTTTGAGTTCGGGAAGTTCGGTCTGGCTCTGCTCCATAGTAGCGCCAGTATTAAAGCCCACTGTCAGGCGATCCAATCAAATTGTCAGGGCGGGCTTTATACGATGATGGACAGATGATCAAGAGTAACGTTATCAACCACGTGACCAAAGCGCCGCTTGGGTGACAACAATAATGGCTGCCGCTGGAGAGTTTGGGTGAGTAGATTTCTGCTATTAGGTCTGTTCTAGAAGATATCGACAGCAAATTGATTTTAAAAGAGGAACAGAGAAAGCGATCAAGTCTCATCTTCTTATTCTGAAGGCGTGCAACTGCACGGCTTTGATTTTGTGGACAACAACTATGCCTCGCTTAACATACGTCCGCACTCCGTTGCTTTCTTATTGGTTGTAGATCTATCCAATTGAGTGCAGAGGCATTTTTCCTGGTTCGTTCAAAACACGCCCCATAATCCACAGCTCTATGGAGCAGCATCGAACTCATATTCTGACTAGAATTGGGTAGGACTACGATCAGGCTATTGGATAATAGCGTTGTGACAAACACCAGATACAGCACTGGGACTTGATCAACAGCCATACGCACCGTGACGTCACTAACCAGTAGGTGGCAGTGAGTGTTCTTTGACAAACATGGATGCCTCCAGTAAAAAGCACATTCACATGAAAAATTACTTTGAATTAAAAACACTGATCATTTATTGAACAGGATGGAATAATTTCATATTTAAAGTACTTTCAGAAGTTTTGAATTCTGAATATGAGCGGACTTTAAATTATTTCAGGGACATATCTAATGTAAAATGTTACTCCAGCTCTATCTGAAAATATTTTCAACAGACTCAATTAGAGGTAGACCAACAAATGAGGTTGCCAATATTTTTGATATTTGGGATTACATTTCTTGCCTCGCTATTGGCCGATACGTGAATGCATTCCCTGACTCAATAGTGTATGTTTGATATTTTGTTTCCTTTGTTAATAAAGGTTTTTATATTCTTTATAAATTGAGACTCCTCCAACATGTATTATAATTGTGTCATTTTTACCACGACACACATATCAGGAATTGTTGAGACATAAATAATAGAATAGAAACAATCAGTATTTGCATCAGTCTTAATAAGCCTGTATCAGTCAGCCTCTAATCTTGATCTGGGTTTAAACTTTGCAAATGAGATGTTGAGCAGAATCTTGTAGGGTCAGACCAAGCTTACAGAGATGTTTCACTATCATCAGACACAAAGGTCAAACACATTGCACTCGCTCTGAGCAGATCATCACTGTGCCATCTTCCTCCTTCCAGACATGTCGTCCCTGTGACTCATGCTTAACCTCGTAGCCCTGTCACCAGGCCTCCCTGCTCAAATTCAGCTCTGGGCTTTGATGAGGCCGAGAACGGAGGACCGTCTGCCATACACCCTGCAGAGAGGAGGACAAGTGGGACGGAAAGAAAGATGCTTTAATGAAGTGGAGCCAAAGAAAGATCAGAATGAAACCTCTTTCAGAAAAAGCACAACAACAGAAAGAGGGAAGAATGTAAGACCTGATTGTAAACCCGAGGGTGACCTCTGCAGGAACACAGAGAAAGCAGTGTGTGGGCACCCTCAGGTCAAACAGTAAAGCATGCAGACTGCTGACAGGAAAGAGT
Source organism: Cyprinodon brontotheroides (assembly GCA_018398635.1). Lineage (NCBI taxonomy): Eukaryota > Metazoa > Chordata > Actinopteri > Cyprinodontiformes > Cyprinodontidae > Cyprinodon > Cyprinodon brontotheroides. The sequence goes on from JAGKQL010000049.1 coordinate 1,189,700, forward strand.
GCAAACTGATCCAACCCGGCCCACAATTAAAAAGCATCCAACCTGATTCCACACAGGGCAACTGCCTTCTTCACGGTGAACACAAGGCTGAGTAATCTTGGCATGTTTGTGTCAGAGCGTGGTTCCGGTGTGATTCTTGTCCAACGTGTGCATCTTTTCCATCAGCAGACTGTCTGCAGCGGACTCCATCAGGCTCAGTTTCTGTCACTCAGACCGCCTCCTTCTCAAGCTGCCAGGGTCACTTTCCGTCTCAGGAATGAAAACATGCCAGACATCAAGTCTGAACAACCTGTTCTGCTCTAAATCCTCCAGGTATCGCATCACAGCACTGCCGCCTATAGGCGAATCTCATGCTGCGATTTAAACTAACAAGATTAAACATCAGATTACAATATGTTTTTATCTGCAATTAGTCTATTTCTATTTAATATTTCATCCAAATATCTGTTTTTTATTTATATGACTAATGTGCGTAGTAAGAACGAGAACCACGTTTTGATCCTGACTCTGCAGCAAACACCTGCACTCTGCATGATCTTCACCTATCATTAGTTCACATCACAATTACAAATTAGCATGACTCATTACACAGACTCGGTGGCATTAATTAAGAGTGGTAAACAAAGCTGATAAAAAAAAATAAAACAGACACTATAAATCAGTGATGAAAAGTAGACTGATTCTGTCATGTTGGGTGGATCACATGGATGTGCATGCAGACACCCAGCTCTCTCCACTAAAACTGGTGTGCCATGAGAGCTATTCTGTCACCGAGCGATTGCATAACTTGTAAAGATGCGCTCAATAATGCATGGTCAACCTAGACAGAAGCAGTCTGATGGAACACCTTACCTCAGCGGCAAAAGGCAGGAGCGGCTGCAGCCTGCAGGCCTCTTGCATGTGCGTCTGTGTCTGTGTTTATGCACGGTCATAATCTAACAACACACTATGAGAATTTCTCTGCTTCATACGACCTTTTTGAACATGGTGACATTTGTTATGAGATAGAACAACACAAACTAGAGCATAACTGTGAGATGGCAGCACAATAAAATGGGTTTTAAGGTTGTTTTTTTGTAAAAAATAAATCTAAAAAGTGCAATAAATTTTAATTTTGCCTGCTTGAGTGAATATTATGTAGAAACTTGTGCATTACTAAAGCAGCGGGGCCTTTGGGGTATGCCTCCGCATGCTTTGCATTGCATCTGAAGTCTAAATCTTTTTACTCTTCTTTCTAAAATATCTCAAGCTGGTCATAAGAACCTTAAAGGATCAAGTACACCTAAACATGATTAGATTTCTTCATTTCTACTTCACCCCCATGCTGAACAACACTCTGGAGTACTTTTTTTTGATATCTCAAATGCATCTGGGAATCTGGGAGGCTTCTTGCCGTCTGCTGACATTCAAATAATGGAGGTCTATGGCGCCGAGGCAGAAAGGTCCATAAAAGTCCACAAAAAAGCGTGTCAATATTCCTCTCCATACTGCTCGCCCAATGTATTCCAAGTGTCCTGAGTGGGTAGCATCCATAGTTTACTCGAAACGAAGTCATTTACAATGTTTTAGAGCATAAACAGTAGTGTATAGGATTTCCTGAAAGCTGTGCCTGCGCGCTTTCAGCGGCCTTCTACACGGAAGCCGCAGACCAAAACCAGATGAAAGTGCGCATTCAGCGCCTGCTCTGCCAATAATGCAAGCGTAGAAGAAGAAATGTGCTGTTTACCTGTGCAAAGAAAGAAACAACGAACGAAAGAAAAATGTCTGAGGACTTCAGTGTTGAGGAAGAGCATGAGTTCTTTGCCGAGGCTGAATGCTTTGCGACTTTCATCTGGTTTGGTCTGTCGTAGCGTTTCCAGCGCCGCGTGAACGCGCTTTCAGGAAATCCTATACACTACTGTTTATGCTCTAAAAACATTCTAAATGACTTCGTTTGAGTAAATTATGGACGCTACCCACTCAGGACACTTGGAATACATTGGACTTGAAGCAGTATGAGGAATATTGACACGTTTTTTGTGGACTTTTATGGACCTTTCTACCTCAGGCGCCATAGACCTCCATTATTTGAATGTCAGCAGGCAGCAAGAAGCCTCCCAGATCTCCCAGATGCATTTTGAGATATCAAAAAGTACTCCAGAGTGTTGTTCAGCATGGGGGTGAGAGAAAATGAAGGCTAATCATGTTTTGGGTGTACTATTCCTTTAACAGTGTTTTTGCAGCATTCAAGTTTTCTTCTTCCTCCACCGTTTCCAGTTTTATGTTTATTAATTTTTCCATCTACTATAACCTGCTTTGATGCTGCTGCTAAAGAAAAACATTCCCACATGATGATTCTGCCACCACCTTGTTTATCTAACTGGGGGGATGGTGAGTCCAGTTTAAGTGTGGTGTTCGTTTTCTATCATTCAAAGCATTTATTTTTGTGCGCTGTCCACGTACTTGCTGAATCCCATAAACAGCTGGTGGCAAATTACAAACAGGTTCTTCCTCTGTCATCTTTCCACAATGGCTGCTTTTTGTTGCTCTTTAAAAGGTTTGATTAGTGAAATGCTCATCTATTTTTTTTTTAAAGCCTTTATTTCAAACATCAATATACAAACAAAATAGCAAAATTAGTATTAGTAAACTAAATTAGTAGGGTTAGTCTGATAAAACACAAATAAGAAAAAAAGAAACTAAACACTTTCGAGGTGTAACATAAACAGTGTTTTTAATTTAAGCACAGACAGTGGTACTTAAAAATGTACACACCCTTCCATTGAAGACCAAAAAAAAATCAGCTGCCAGTAAAATAAACTGAAATAGAACAAAAGTAATGATAAATAAAAAAAACATTAACAATGGAATTCATAACATTGATTTATATATAAATACATATCATATATTAATAAAAAAAACAAATAGTAAACAAATCAAAGAGCTCCTGAACTAAATGTTGTTGAGCATAACTTAGAGACAATAATCAGTGAAATCAGGTATTTTCTGTAATGTTCAGAAAATGTTCAGTCAGTCTGCAGAATATTGCAAAAATGAGAAATCTCCTGTCCAGGGGTGATGCTGAGAAACTAGTCCATGCATTTGTTACTTCAAGGCTGGACTATTGTAATTCTTTACTATCAGGAAGTCCACAAACTGTAGTTAAAAGCCTTCAGCTGATCCAAAATGCTGCAGCCAGAGTTCTGATGAAAATGAAAAAAAGAGAGATCATATCTCTCCTATCCTGGCTTCTCTTCATTGGCTTCCTGTTAAATCCAGAATAGAATTTAAAATCCTCCTTCTCACATATAAAGCCTTAAATGGCCAAGCTCCATCTGATATCAGAGATCTGATTGTTCCTTATGTTCCTAACAGAGCACTTTGCTCTCAATCATTGATGGCTGATTGCAGGCTGACAGGTTGTTGCTGAACTGCAATCATCACAATCAGCTGTGTTGAATAAAAAAGAAACTCTACACAGGACAGTGGCCCTCAAGGACTGACTTTGGACCACTAATCTCTATTTATTCACTGGATTGCTGATTGCCCGTTGGTAGTATGGGGATGAAGTGAAGCCACCGGCCGCCATATTGGTACTCACTAGTTAGACCGGTCGCAATGTAAACAATATGTGGCTACAGCGTCGAACAATGATGGTGTTCTCATTTTAAGGGGAACTTAAGACTTAAAATAAAGATAAATTCATCACTTTGGCACACACTGTTTCATAGCATCAGTAGATTACTTTAACTTCTAATTGCATAGTAATTTTTGTCATGATGTTTCAAAGTTCTGACCCAAAATGCTGAAAACCGAACTGAGAGTCCAGGTAAAAGTTTTAACAGGTTTTTATTGAAACAGTGAACAGGGAAGAAGTGTTGCTCTGAACACTGCCCAACCGGAAGTTTCCAGTGAAGTTGTTTTCCTTGACTCCTGTCTGTGTGCTGAGGTTCCAGTGTTTGTCTGATTCTGGTGGAGGGCGGAACAGGTTTACCCAGAATGCGGTTGATAGATGTAGAACGGAGATACTGACTGCCACTCAGATTTCCTGCGGGACTTGAACGGGTCGTTGTGGAGAATAATCCCTTCTCAGTGAGAAGCTCCAAACGATCTCTTGGGGAAAGTGGATCTAAACCTCCTGCTTGAACCCCAGCTCAGTTTGAAGCTCAGTTTATCCTTCCAGGGAGAGAAGGTCCGAAATCCAGTCAGCAGGATGACTTCCTGCCAAGAGGCAAAGTTAAACAAAAAGTTAAACTCAGCTTGGCTAGAATACCCTAAACTGGCAAAACACTCTGGCGCTGAAGTAGTGGCAGTCAGCAGCTTAAAGGAATAGTACACCCAAAACATGATTAGCCTTCATTTTCTACTCACCCCCATGCTGAACAACAACACTCTGGAGTACTTTTGATAGTCTCAAATGCATCTGGAGATCTGGGAGGCTTCTTGCTGTCTGCTGACATTCAAATAATGGAGGTTTATGGCCGAGGCAGAAAGGTCCATAAAAGTCCATTAAAAACGTAGTCAATATTCCTCCATACTGCGCTTAGAGCATGTAGTGTAGGATTTCCTAAAAGCGCCGTTCACCGGTCTCCACGGAAACAGCGCAGACCAAAACCAGATGAAAGTGCGCATTCAGCGCTGCTGCTCTGCCGATAATGCAAGCTGCAGAAGAAGAAATGTGCTGTTTACCTGTGCAAAGAAAAAACAACGCAAAGAAAATGTCTGAGGACTTTTAGTGTTGGAGGAAGAGCATGAGTTCTTTGCCCGCAGCTGAAATGCGCACTTTCATCTGGTTTGGTCTGCCAGACTCCGTAGAAAGCTTTGGCGCTTTCAAAATCCTATACACTACTGTTTACGTTTGCTCTCAAAAACATTCTAAATGACTTCGCTTCGAAAATTATGGACGCCACCCACTCAGGACAATTTTTGAATACATTGGGCGAAAGCAGTATGGAGGAATATTGACACGCTTTTTGTGGACTTTTGTGGACCTTTCTGTCTCGGCGCCATAGACCTCCATTATTTGAATGTCAGCAGACAGCAAGAAGCCTCCCAGATCTCCAGATGCATTTGAGATATCAAAAAGTACTCCAGTAGTGTTGTTCAGCATGGAGGTGAGTAGAAAATGAAGGCTAATCATGTTTTGGGTGTACTATTCCTTTAAGAACACTCCGCTTAACGAGGAAACCATCCAGCAGGTGTGTGAGAAGGCGGAACGAGAACCAGGCGCCTCCTGGTGGAGGAAGGGAGACAAACACAGAAAACACAGACACAAAACAGGAGTCCTGACCATTTTAAGGCCAATGAGGTCTCTAAATCATGTAATTTAATATATTATACAAATTAATCACAATAAAATTTATGTTATTGGAGCATTTCTCTCAGATGTGCAAGTAGTGCCAAATTGATGATGTAAATGTAATGTACATTAATTTATTACATTGTTATGGTAAATAAAAACTTAGATGGCTGGTAATTCTCTCTCTCTCTCTGTCAAATGTTTGAGTTGCTGTTTTTCTGTCAGTATAACATGTAATATATTTTAACACAGCATTTTTTAAAATGAGAAATACAACAAACACTAGAAAAACCACTGCGTCATCTGCTTAATAACGAATTACTACATTGACATTTCACAGTAAATTACTTTCTATTTACTCTACTTTCTATTTTCCTACATTAGACACAATGTTAATGGCTAATTTAGTCAATAAATTTAAGTCAGTCCGAGATAGTCAATATAATGTTACGCTACTTACTATACTATAGGACAGATCAGCTTATATGTGGATTTTCTAGGTTAGTTCATCCACTGACTGTGGAACATCTTCCCACAGCCAGAAAACTGCTTGTTTTTGCAGCCAAATGCTGCACATGTAGGCATTTTGACTGTGGGTCTCTGTGGGAGTGGGGAGTACCAGCATGGCAGACCATGGCTTCACTTTTATCGGCCAATCAGCAATCCAGTGAATAAATAGAGGTCAGTGCTGTGGACGTGCCTGTTCTGAGGCCTTTATGAAGCACCGTTTAATAGCAGGTGACCTCTGCAGGCTGTTGGTTGCTTTGCAGGGTGTCAACCTAAAATAGACTGACTGCAGCAGCATGTGTCACTGCAGAATCTATAAAACATCCTGCAAAACATCTGACTTGTTCTTTAGTACTTTGCAGCTGTAGCCAGGGGGGGAAATGAAACTTTGTTTTTATTTTTATTATTATTATTACTCGTTTTTTGTTTAATAAAAATAACCTAACGTAAACAATTAGATTTTGTCCTCAAAAAGAAAAAAAATGTAAGAGAAATGGAGCAGCATGGAGTGAAAAAGTGCTCCACTGTTGCAGCTGCTGTGTGTTTAAGTCCCTCCTCATTCAGGAAGAACTTTCCTGCTGCTCCACAGCAGCTTTCCTCTGCTTGATCTCACTGCTTCCAGCAGAAGGATGGCTGCTGTCCTCCGCAGACTGCTCGTCCCCAGCTGCTCACGGTGGCGGCCCGTGGCTGTCCCACTCAAACACCGTGTGTTACACCGGGCCGGAGCGCCACTGCTGGCCGAGGGAAGCCGCTCTCCTGCGGCCTGCAGCCGCGCTGAGAGCCGCTGGCAGCACACACAGGTGGGGGGGTCCGTGGAGGTGGACCTGAAGCGATTAGAGGGACAGGATGAAGGTATGGACTCATTTTCTAGCGATTTGTTATTATTTTAGCCTTTATCCGATGGACGGATCACTTTGTTCTCTAAAACCTGTCACCCAATGGTTAAACTTTTATTTCACAGCAGGCCTCCGCTTCGGAATCAAGACGCGCGTTTTTTTTTAGGTCGCGCGAATACTAAGAATTACGGTAGTGACACCTGAGATTTAAGGAAGAGGATTAGGGCCACTGGGGAAAAAAAGTTTACGGATTTTGAAATTTTATTTCAGTTTAGTATTGGAAAAAATAGGTCAGAATTCTGCCACTCTGTGGTAAAAAAATCTAAGACTATCTCTGACTGAATTCCGACTATAAAAAAAGTCAGAATTTTGTGATTAAAAGTCAGAATTCTGATAGATTAAAGTCAGATATTCTGAGATAAAAAGTCAGAATTCTTGAGATTAAAGTCAGAATTCTGAGATTAAAGTCAGAATTCTGAGAAAAAGTAGTCAGAATTCTGAGATTAATCTCATTATAAAAGTCAGAATTATTTGAGATTAAAGTCAGAATTTTGATAAAAAAGTCAGAATTGCTTGAGATTAAAGTCAGAATTCACTGAGATTTAAAAAAGAATCAGAATTTTGAGATTTTAAAGTCAGAATCCTGACCCAAAAAAGTCAGAATTCTGAGATTAAAGTCAGAATTTTGAGAATTTTTTGTTGAAAAAAAGTCAGAATTCTGGTCAGACCTAAAAAGTCAGAATTTTGAGATTAAAGTCAGAATTCTGAGAAAAAAAGTCAGAATTTTGAGATTAAAGTCAGAATCCTGAGAAAAAAGTCAGAATTTGAGATTGGGGTGTAGTCAGAATTCTGAGATTAAAGTCAGAATTCTGAGAAAAAAAAGTCAGAATTGGCTGAGATTAAAAGTCAGAATCCTGAGAAAAAAGTCAGAATTCTGACTTTTTTGGGGAAAGTCAAATGTTGTTCAGGCAACGGGCCGAAAAGTCAGAATTCTTGAGAAAAAAGTCAAATTCTGAGTTTTGAGAATGAGACCTGGAAAAGTCTAGTGGTGTTCTGTTGTTGGACTTCTGTGCTTGTCATGGATTGAGAAAAAGTTCAGATTAAAAAAAGAGTTAAAATGCAAAACAAATCAGTGTGCCCCATCTAAGTCAGGAATTTTGACTTTGAGCTTTTTTCCAATAATAAACTGAAATAAAATAAAATCAGTTAACTTTTTCAGTGGCCCTAATCCTCTTAAAAAAGAGATTAGATGTGGAAATAACAGCAGTTATTTGATTACATACGTTAATTAATTGTGCTGCATTCAGTTTTGTTGTACCGTTTTCAGTAAATGCTTTAATTCCAGAATGATAGATGAACATCTTCAGATGTGACTAAACTTTATGGATGTGGGATTTCAAAATTAAAGCCCCTAAAAATCTCTCCACTAAGTCACTTCAAACTAAGGTACCATAAATATCGCTGCCAGACTATGCATTTTTAGTGAAGGTTTATTTCATAATGACAGCAGAACACCTTCCAGATGTGACTCATAAAGTTTCATCCACATCTGATGTGGAATTTAGAAATTTCTCTTTGACCTAAGTTGCTGTCAATGTTGCTGCTGAACATCAACCAGTCAGTCACAGGTTGATGGATGGATCCATTCATCCATCAGTAGTATCATAATTGAATATTAAGGTTTAAATGAAGTAGTAAAATATTTAGTTTTTACCATTTCTATGGTCTAAAGCAGGCATCCCTAAAGTCGGTCCTGGAGGGCCGCTGTCCTGCAGGTTTTAGAGGTTTCCTGCTCCAGTACAGCTGACTGACATTGATAGTTGATTAACAGACTTTTGCTGAACTGCAATCATCAGAATCAGCTGTGCTACAGCTGAGAAACATCTAAAACCTGCAGGATGGCGGCCCTTGAGGTCAAACTTTGGGGATGACTGCTCTAAAATCATTTTATTTAATTCTGTTTGTAGCCTAGAGTGGGGTAACCCCTCCCCCACCTGTTACTGTACCTTCCCTGTCAGCTGATTGCATAAAATAATAAAAACAAAACTGAAGTAATAATCTTTGGACCAATAGAGGAGAGATCTAAAGTTAGCACACAGCTTCAGTCGCTTCAGCTAGTAACCACTGATCAGGTGGTCTAGGGTGTAGTGCTGGATTCAGACTTGAACCTCCAAAAGCATTTAAGAGACATGTTTTACAAGGTGGGCTTTCTATCACCTGAAGAACATTTCCAGGATTAAAAGGACTAATGTCTCAGCATGATCTGGAAAACTAATCCATGCGTTTATTTTTAGTTGGTCAATTGATCACTGCAGCGGTGTTTTCCACAGGTCTGCCTAAAAAGTGGATCAGACAGCTGCAGCTGATCCAGAACGCTGCTGCCCGTGTCCTCACTAAGACTAAGAAAGTAGAGCACATCATCCCAGTTCTAAAGTCCTTCCACTGGCTCCCCTGTATCTCAGAGAATAGACTTCTTAAAATACTTCTGTTAGTCTATAAATCTCTGAATGGCTTAGCACCTAAATCCATCACAGACTTGCTATCAGTGTAAAGTTAGCAACAACCCTCCAGACCACTCAGGTCTTCTGGCTCCAGCCTGCTCTGCAGACCCAGAACCAGAACCAAACATGGAGAAGCAGCATTTAGTTCCTATGTCTCCACTTATATGGAACAAACTTCCAGAAAACTGTAAAAGTGCGGAAAGCCTGAGTTCCTTTAAATCAAGACTAAAACACATTTGTTTAGGATTGCCTTCGACTGTTCTAGTTAAACAGTTCAACTGAAACATCATTAGTTCAACTTTTTATTTTCTTTTAGTCCAACTGTTTTTAATGTTCTTTTTTGTTTCTGCATTTTTTATTTTATTTATTATTTATTTATTTATTTCCTACTATCTTTGATTCTGTTTCATCTTCCTATATTTTAATCATGTAAAGCACTTTTGCATTGTCTTTGTACTGAATTGTGCTATACAAATAAATTTGCCTTGCCTTGCCTTGCCTAAAAGCTACAGCAGACAAATTTATTTTCATGGGAATATTTCCGTAAATGTAATGGATAACATTAATATGACTCTTTTGTTCCCCATATTACTTTAGCTGTTCAATAAATGTTGCCTTTCTGAATAATAATCTCAAACTGGCTGATTGTTTTGGCTCAACACAGCGTACCAGTTTAATCCAAGAACATTTTCTACACTAACTCCAGTGTAGTTAACCAGAGCAGAAGATGATGGACTCTGCTGACCATCAGAAACTCATTAACCCTCAGCTTTTATAAATCAGTTTATTATTAACCATTGAGGCTGATGTTTTTTCCTGTGTCCCGTGATGTCTCCTCAGGTATAGTGGAGGTGCTGATGTGCCGACACCAAGCGAGAAACGCTCTCGGTCACGTCTTTGTGTCACAGGTGAGCAGAGCTGTCGACATCACACGTATACAAACACTCGCACTCTAAGTGCAGACCTGGACTCCTGTTTGTGTGCAGATGAGGGAGCTGGTGTCCACTCTGTCCAGTGACTCAGCAGTTCGTGTGGTGATCTTCAGGAGTTTAGTACCAGGGGTCTTCTGTGCAGGTAAAGAGGCTCAGCTCTGCATAATAGCTCCCCGTAAGTCTCTGTGTTTAACCAGTAATAATGTGTTTGCACAGGTGCAGACCTGAAGGAACGAGCTCTGATGAACAACTCCCAGTCTGATCTGTTTGTGCACGGCCTGCGCTCCCTCATGACTCAGATAGGTAGCAGAGAACCTGTATTTGGTGTTGGATATTTTCTTAGTGGAGTTGTAAACCCTCTCCTTTTTCTTACTGCCTGGCAGCATCATTACCCACCCCCACCATCGCAGCGATGGACGGCGTCGCCCTCGGAGGCGGACTGGAGCTCGCCTTGGCCTGCGACCTGCGCACCGCCTGTGAGTGACCTCACCTGTCAAAGCTGAGCTGGAAAAGGCCCGTCTCAGTTCTGTCAGGTGATGCTAATTCAGCTGGAATGGGGATGTCATGTTCTCCTTTTGCAGCTGTCAGTAATCCAGTCATGTGAGGTCAGCTGCTGAGTTTAAACGGGGAGACTGAGGACAGGAACTTCCACTTTCAGTCTTAGTGTTCCACTGACAGTTCCCAGATTGCATCGGCGTTGCTCGGCGCAGCGCTACTCACTGTGGGTGTTGGTATTTCCCAGATGTCAGAGTGGATATATACTCCAAGAAATGAGTAATCTCTGTCCAACTTTACATAATTTGTGATAAAAAACACAAAACGAAACCTGAATGTAGTTTTATTTGGGGAGGGACTTTGTTACAGACCAACACAAATTATGAATCAGGAAAAACAGTTATTTGTGCTTTTATGACTTTTTGTTTTAATGAATAAAATCCAGTGCGCTTTAATGGTCATTTAATATTACATAATTATTCATACATTTCTTGTTAAATGTTAGGGTAATGCCTTAGAGGGTGTTACAGATTACAAATTAACAAGCTGCATTAACACGTTGTAGATCACAAACATTATCTCACAAAAATCTGAAAGTCACGATTACATTCAAACCTACTGATGCTTTTAATGCCTCTAAAATGATTGGCTAGGAAAAGAGAACGTTAATTGGAGGAGCTGCTGAGTACGGAAGAGGATTAGGGCCAGTGGGGAAAAAAAAAAGTTAACTGATTTCTAAATTTTATTTCAGTTTAGAATTCTGAGAAAAAAAGTCAGAATTCTGACTTTTTTCCCCATGTTAAACTGAAATAAAATTAAAAATATCAGTTAACTTTTTTTTTTCAGTGGCCCTAATCCTCTTCCTTAGCTGAGAGAGCTATCATATTAATCTCTTTTTATCTGAAATGTTTTCCTAATAAAGTCAAAAGCGTTAAGCTATATTATAGTTAAGTCTGAAAACACTGAATGCTGGCCCATTTCAAAGTTATTAATGATGCACTGATATACCTTAAAGGTATTTATGAAACAAGTAGCAACAAGTCTTTAGCATGGAAGACATTTGGAAAAATTAGTTCAAAACACAAATTTAAATGCATATAAATTAGGAAAAAAACTTTACAGAGACTGGACATGAAAGGATGAGGTTATCTTGGGGGGAAAAAAAAATAATTCAGTAACTTTAGGATATAGGAGGAATTTAACATGTCGGCTAAATAAGTCATGAATTATTCAGACGTTTAAAGTTTGTGTTCTTTGAATTTTTAGACGTTCATCTGAAATACTCTCCAGTTTTAATGTAACTAACTAATGGTTGATGATGGAGGCTTTAAAAAACAACATGCCTGCGTTAAGAGAAAAGTCCTATATTTTGTGGATGTCAGCTACAGTATTCAATGAATAGTCTTAACACAAACCAATTGGATCCTTATCTCTTAAATGTTTATTTTGGAAAAATATTAATACTAAAATGTAATGAATATATTCACAGTAATTTAATGAATTTAGCGCTAATCAGTAAAAAAATAAAAAACAATATTTTTGGCATCGATGCACTGAGTAGATGGAAGACATTTGTTATTTACTCCAAATATATAAATTTCTCCTTACAAGACTGGACATAAGGATGAGGTTATCTTTAATTCAGCAGGACGCCACGCGCGTGATTATTCAGCAAGCTTGAATTTTTAGCACCATTCTCCCCGCTTACAAGCTAAATCAATGGGAACTACTAGACACATACCAAAGTGTTCACAAAGTAATGAATTTAGCACCTTTCCATGCAAGAAAAAAATCTGCCTTTCTTCAAGTTGGCCATCCCAATCGGTAAGCCTAGCGCCAACCCGTCCGCCAAATCAATGGGAACTACTAGACACATTTAAAGGGAGGATCAGGAATCGAAAACCCGCCCTGGTGGTGGAATAATCGGAAACGTTTTTTCCCCTTTTACCCGCTGTATTCCAGCATCCAGCTGCCATGCACGTTGGCATTGTCAGTTTCACTATAGCTTCTGGTGAATTTCAATGGTGAAGTCCCTCTGGAAATCTTCAATAATTGTTGTTGATTGCAGATGTGTCTAGTAGTTCCCATTGATTTAGCTTGGAAAGCTGGGAGAATGGCGCTAGGCTTACCGCACCGTGACGCCACTGCTGGAAGATGGCAGGAGGGGAGGGGTTACTATATTTGGGCAAAAATGGCCGCCTCCAAAAATAGTGAATTATTATTATTATTTTACTGATCAACACCAAATTCACCAAATTCATTATATCACTGCGAACCGTATTAGTTTTAGGTATAGATAATGATCCATTGATTATTCCTTGCTGACCAGACTTTTCCTTTTAAATCTTAAAATTTGGTGTAGAAAAGTAGAAAAAAATACAAATGAAGGTGGGAGGGGGTTAAATTTGTCTCATGTATGTCTCGGGTGCTTTAATGATCTGGCGTAGAGCCTTGGGGCTAATGATAGCCATCTGGCCAGCTGTTCAGTACATACATCAGCATGTGATGGGTTATATTAGGTGTGGCGCCGCAGTGATTATTCAAGCACGGATGAGCAAGGTGAGCAGGTGTTTGTGTCCGATTCTCTGACAGAGGCATCACTCAGACGTGGTCCTTTAACTGTCCTCTGTTTGCATGTGTGTGTTTCAGCACACTCTGCCCAGATGGGTCTGATTGAGACGACGCGAGGGCTGCTCCCCGGAGCGGGTGAGTCCACCAGAGGTCACAGAAATGACCCTGAACGCCATTGATTGTTTTAGTGGAGAGACAGATGAGCTGTGAGAAGTTCACCTTGAAGGGGTGTGTCCTGCAGGGGGCAGTCAGCGGCTGCCACGGATGGTCGGCGTTACTCTCGCCAAGGAGCTCATATTCACAGGTGTTAAAGAACTCAGCTAATGCTGAAGCGTCCCTGCAGGATCTGTTGGATAACTGCAGGCTGTTGTGCTTTCAGGTCGGCGTGTTGGGGGGCAGGCTGCTCTAGAGATGGGGCTGGTGAACAGAGCGGTGGAAGCGAACCAGACTGGAGACGCTGCTTATAAAGAAGCTCTGGCCCTGGCCAGAGAGATATTGCCCCAGGTTGGAACATATTTTAAATCCTAACCAGAATAAAGGTGAACCAAAGTCTACCGGTGTAAGATTAGGGAGGAATTTCCTGAAAATTCCCAAAATAAATTCAGATGAAGCAGAAGAGATATTACCAGGGACAAACTGATCGGACCTCTGTGTCCAAGTTCTGCTACGATTTTCATTTCCTGATTCTTTTTTGCTGATAACATTTTTCCAGGGTGTTGGAGCCCCTGTTCTGCTGTTCCTCTAAAAGCACATCCTGAAGGAATCACAGACATGTCTCTAAATGACTATAAAGATCTGTTTCTCTTTTAAACATCATCTTATGTGTTTGTTATATCAGAGTTTATACACCTCAGTGATGCTGAACATCCTCCACACTGAGTTTTCCTTGTTTACAGTAGCTAGGGTTGTCAAAAGTATCGATACTCAAAAAAGTATCGATACTGAAACGTTGTATCCGGATACAATACTCATTTTCAAAAGTATCGAGTACCAGTGGCACCTAAACAGTCATTCATCTAAAGCGCAGAATAGAGGACATTTATGCACTTTCAAAGGTAGTTATTTACTGGATATCACTTGCTGTTAGCATCCACTAGTTCTGTGAACTAGTGCGTAAACTTTATATCAGCCCCTTAACCTCTTACACCCCTCAGGGGTATAAATAAATTTCTGCCTGACAAAAACACACAAAAGTAAATCACTTTTAGCCCTAACAGCTATTAGATTTAAGAAGTAAATAGAAACTTTGGTACTGCCTGTAAAGGGAAGATGTCATAGAATGGTTTTCTGGTGTCAGCACCATTGTAGCTTTGACCCTGCCTCGAAATATTAGGGACAAAATACAAAATATTTTGCATTTTTTGAACCTCGCCAAAATTTTCTTTGAAATAAACATTGCAAAACACTACCAAAATATTATTTATAGCACAAAAAGTAGTACAGACTTTTAAATCTAAAATGTTGTGTAAAAAATATACCAAATTTGGACTCAATCAGATGAATCATATTTATTTTTTAGAATGGTATTAGTGAGAAATTTCTTATGAAGTAGAGGCCATTTTGGCACATTTATCCATAAATGTCACCAAACTGTGCCAAATGTGTTTTTTACATCAATACTGGGGGTTTGTTAAAATTACGAGGTCACGTAGCAGCTGGACCCACCGGTGGGTCCGTAGGGTTCTAGGGGTTAACCGGTTTGGCTAGTGTCATTGTTATGTGTGTAAAGCTGTAAAGCCAAGTAAGGAAAACTTAATTTTAATTTTGTAAGTTTTTTATCAAGCTTGCTAAATACTGTGTACAGCAAACAACCTCAAAATTTTGTTCCTATTGTTTATTGTATTTATTTATTTATTGTATTTTAATTATTAATCAAAATATTTCTGTTGAAATTTGGAAATTTTATCCTGCTTGTGGTATCTAAAATGGTATCGTGAATATTTTCCAGTAGCATCGTATCGAAGTTGAATACATGTTTTAGTATCGTGACAACCCTAACAGTAGCAGCCATTCAAAATGGCCCCTTTCCCATTCAAATGTCAGCAGAATGGCAGCCCACTTCCCTGCAACTCCCAGCGAAATCCCCTCCAACTTCCAGCCACTGGAGTGACCACCACTTGCATTCTCTTTAGATCTTAATGTCCGCAAATCATGACAGAATATTTTAGTACAAATATTGACGTTTAAAAAGGAAATGAAGAGGGACCAGTCAAGGACCAGCCAAGGAAAGTGGGGACATTTTGAATGGCTACTACTGTACATCGTCTACATGAAAGATTGCTGGATTTTAGGGATTCCTGACTGGCTGGTTAAAATCCGCTAATCGTGGTCAGGAGCTGATTTCATAAGACATCAGTTTTTGAGAGGTTTGATTAATAATTTTTACTCTGCTTATTCGACTCTGTGTTGTGTAGCTGAGATATATATATATATATATATATATATATATATATATATCTCAGCTATATATATATATATATATATATATATATATATATAATCAATTCTCCAATTGACGAGCCTTTCAGGAGCTTGTCTTTTACCACATTAACAAATTAATCTTATGCTATGCTTTATGCTCCTATAGGCTTAGAACTGCTGGAGGCTATACGGACCCACTTTTTCATCATTCTGAGCTTCATTCTATTCTCATATCTCTCCCACTCTGCAGAATCTATTAGTTCACCTCTAGTTCTTCCCTCTCTGCTTTTCTCATAGTAGCTTCATCTGGTCTGTTCCTGTTTGGCTGTGACTCCATCCTGAGAGAAATATCAGCTGTTGCTGCCATCAACAACACCTTTGTTTATAGATGTTGAGCTTGGCCTGTTTTTCAGTGTAGTCCTGTTTCTCGACTGTGATTAACTGGATGTGCTCTCCTTTGTCCTCTGGCATGGGAGCTGGCTCGAGCTCGTCTGCCTGGCTGTGTGTGTCTCCTGGACGGGGCCGCCTTTACAGCTGCTTTTTTGTATGTCTGCTTCTTGTCTCCTTTGTTAAAGTGCGGAGGATTTGTCCCCTTGGAAGTAAAGGCTGTAGCGCCCCCTCCTCACCGGTTATTTCCTGGGACCAAGTTATTTACTACTCTTAACTCAAACTGGGTAAAACCATATAAAAAAGGACTATAAAACAGGGAGTAAAAAGTTTATTACAGATCAGGTGGTTACAGGACAGAGAAAAATGCTTAGAGCTATGCACAGCTGTGGTCTCAAAATCGCGTCCGCAAGCGTCCAGCAAAGTTTGAGGCTGAACAACGTCATCTCCTGCTTCTTATACCTTCTGAGTCTGTGTTGCATCATGTGGATGCTTAGCTGTCCGTATCAGAAACTGACCCGCCATCCATGTCTTGAACTCCATGCAGGTTGCCTCTCTGTCTCAGGGTTACAGATACAGTAGCTCTCCTATCAGTCCGGCTTCAAGATGTGCCCATATCCTGTGTATTTTTAAAGGCACGAAGGCCTGTCCTGATTAGATGACCTCCGTACACACCGTGACATCCACAATGTGAAGGAAGGTCGCCTGCTCTGTCTATTCTGACTAACAAAATAACAATGCACATGATGTATAAATAATAAGCAGAATTCTTATGGAAATTAATCTCGCCTGAGGCTTCTGTCTCCTGGAGCCTGGTTCTGCTGGAGGTTCTTCCTGTTAAAAGGGGAGTTTTTCCTCTCCACTGTCGCTACAAGCATGCTTAGGTGTGAGGGATTGCTGAAGAGTCAATGAGTCGATGCAATCAACAAACTTTGAATCAATTCGAACTGGATGATCTGGTGAACTGTAAAGTGCCTTGAGATGACATGTGCTGTGAATCGGCGCTATAGAAATACACTAAATTGAATTGTTAAGTCCGCCTTCACGTCTGTGAAGATGATTTCTGCCTTAGCTTAATGCAAGAACTCTAACGAAAACAAATGCATCATCTGCAGAGAGGCAGGTCCCTTTCAGGGATCTGTATTCTATCTAATTTTTCCAAAGAATGACAAAGAACTTATTTAGTTAAGTTTGCTCAGAGGCAAAAAGCACTAGAAAAAAAACTATTAAACTGATAATTCAAAAGCCAGTTTCTGTACTCCAATATTTAATGATTTGTGGGGAAAACAAACAAAATAACTAAAACCTAATGTCGCTAATGGTTTGGATCTTTACATTTATTCTGGTAAAATAAGGAATTCTAAATTCAAATTTTAACCTCTGTAGTAATCGTTTGATGAGTAAGGTAGAGGACCTGTAATGCTGTGGGCCTTTTTACCTTTATATTTTAGATAAACATCTGGCAGACTGACTGAAAACTGAAAATGGGTCCTGATGAGGGCTGAAACAATCTGATTCATCATGATTCATTGGTTATTTAAATAACTTTCAACTAATTTATGAATGGAATAATCATTAACTGGAGTATAGAGACTGTAAAACATGCATTTAGGTGACAGAGCAGGAATTATATCAACATTGTAAACATTGTGCATTTAAGATGAAAAATAAAATGTTTTCATCTGTCACTATGCTCTACCCAGAACTCCTCAAGTGGAAAAGTTTTAGTTTCACCTGGTTTCATTTATCATCTTCTTTCAGGAACCTTTGGCTATCCGATTATTAATCCATTAAACTAAAAAAAACTATCCACAGATTAATCAATTTGCAAATCAATTGGTAGTTGCAGCTCTAATCCTGATTGTCTTTTATTAAGAAAGTGACTCAAAGTGTTTGACTAAATTAAAAGCAAAAATGTTAAATATATATTTTTAATCCCTTTTAAATCTAAAAGAAAAGCTGCAAAGCTTCATTCTGCTATTTTGATCTGTGATCTGATGAAGGAAGCCGAGGATATAAAGACTTATTGTAGTAAATAGATGTTAAAAAAATGTTAGAGCTGTAAATTTAGCCTTTTTTTTTTACTATTTTTCAAGGCTGCACTTTAGAAAAAGATGAAATTGTTCCAAAAGAAATTTCTTTTTGTTGACAAATAAAATGTCTAAGTCTAGGTCTTTAATAAGAGCTGCTATAAAAGCCCGAGAAGACTTTACAATGATTTATGTGTCTATATTTTTTTGCTAATTCTTTAATTTTGTTCTTTGCTTGATCATGAAATCAGCCTAATGTATTGTGTGTGCTTTTTTGAGGGACATTGCATTTTAAACCTCACGTTTCAAATGAAAAGGTTTGAGGGAAATAAATCTGTGATGTAAATAAAGCTATAAATCTAACAGCATTCATTTTGTGGTTGCAGGCTCCTGTTGCCGTGCGTTTGGCCAAAGAGGCCATAAATCGAGGCGTTGAGGTACCTTAGGGATTCATCAGAATTTGACAGATCTTTATATCAAAACAAAGGGTGACAGTAATGTTTCTTCCAGGTTGACATCGGGTCAGCAATGGCCATAGAGAGAATGTGTTACGCCAGGGTAAGTCTCCTTATAACACCTCTAAATCTAAACTAAATCTGTGGACAGTTCCGTTGTTTTGTTTTCCTTAAAACTCCAGGTCATACACCAGCTGGGTAAAGCTTGTCTGCAAACACTGATGCCTGTAATCTGAGCAAATTGATCTGTCCTTTCCCAGGTCATCCCCACACGGGACCGAAAGGAGGGCATGGCTGCCTTTATCGAGAAGAGACCCCCGCGGTACATCGGGGAATAAAACGTGCCCAAATGACACATGTCACATGAATGAGGATCAAATGTTCATAATCTATAGTTACCATCGGATGTCAAATAAGAATTCATGTTAGAAGTTTGGTCCATGTGGATCACAAAATGAGTCGATATCCCAAATTTAAGAAAAGTGCAAATATAAATACATTTAGAATTTACAAATATTAATATCTATGTACTTTAAAAAAAATGAAAAATAGTGCTTCTGCTAGGTTAACTTTCTATTTAAAGTAGACCTAACCACAGTACAAATACTGTGTTACCTTACTTAAGTAGAAATTTCTATGCTATCTATACTTTCCTGGATTATTTGTTTTAGAAAATGCTTTAATTCTACTCATTATATATATATTTTTTCAATTATCTCTACTTTCTACTCCTCACATTTTTTTTAAAATAGACTCATTGGTTTTGTTTCATTAAAGCTCATTTTCATTATAGCCTGTTGGTATTAAATTAAAAATTAAAAATAATTTGTTTCATCCAATCACTGAATTTCTTTGTGGTTGGACTCGGTGCTGCCCCAAATTGTTGTTCACCGAATAGCAAAATAAATAGTTTTTCAAGATGATGCAAAGTTCAAGTCGACACTGTTACCATTAAAGCGAAGTAATTTAAGCCTAAGGAAGTTATGCATTACTTACTGCATTACTTTTTATACTTTACGTAGTTTTAAAAAAATGGTACTTTTACACTTTGACTTGAGTAAAAAGTTGATACTCTTTTTAATGTTTTTTCAAACAGTAGTATTTATAATTATACTTGAGTACGGTAATAATCAGAGATGGGAAGTAACGAAGTACAAATACTTTGTTACTGTACTCAAATAGATTTTTCTGATATTTTTTTACTTTACTTTTCACTACTTATTTTTATGGCGACTTTTTACTTTTTACATTTTACACAAATACCGGTATATACTTTTTTACTCCTTACGGTTTTAAAAAAATTGGCTCGTTACTTTAGTTTTGAATCATTTCAATGGAGTTACCGTTATTATTTTTCACGTCATCAATACCAAATTCAATCTAATTAGGATGGGAATCTCACGTTGCATTTGACGCTTACCACTACAAGATGAATCGACAGATTCGGGGCGGTATTCATTGGCGGCAAATCATTTGCAAGCTTGGTGGCGGCGGCGTTAGCATAGCATGGACTCCACGAGATGATTGAAAATGAACACAACGGAGATCTGAGTCCTATTGGCAGACATCGACATTTGAAAATGTGGTGGCGGCATGAAAAAAGTGGTTTCTACTTTTACTTTTATACTTTAAAGTACATTTACAAGCCTGTACTTTTGTTACTTTTACTTGAGTAAAGAAGTTTAATCAGTACTTCCACTTTTACCAGGGTTAGGGTTAGTATTTTTTTAACACAAGTATCAGTACTTTTTTACTCAAAGTCACGGAAAGTGAGTACTTTGCCATCTCTGGTAATAATGATACTTTTGACACCTCAGGACATAACGTTTGGCTTTATGGGAAGAAAATGTGAGGTATTATCTGAGTGAAAGAACATCGTGCAGAAAGCAACATCAAGCAGACGGTGAAAGAGTTGACATAAGTTGGTCTCCCAGATGGACTCTAAGCATTCAGTCACATCTGTTACTGGCTTGATGACCACTACATTGTTCAGACAGCAAGGAAAAAACGGTTACGTCAAGCCGTTTCAACTGTATATGCACACAGATCTCTTGTCAGATAAATTATCAGCATCTATCATTGTTTAAATGTTGAGGTCTGAGTAAAGCTGCACCTATCAAGAGATCACTAATGGTGAGTTATCCTATTAACCTGATGATCAGGAGGTTAAATACTGTAAAATTTTTATAAAATGCATCTATCATTAGTTATTTTTTCAGCTGTAAAAACATTAGCTGTCTGTAATTTGTCTTTGATTTTGAGTTTAGTATAAAATAATACAAACCTGGTATTAAACGCATTCGTAGAGAAATATTGAAATTCCTTCAGTTTGCTTCACCATGTGTAAAAACACTACCTCTAGCAAAAAACAAACAACCTTACGGCTCAATTTTTTTTTTTTTTTTTTTTGAGAAATAACATTTTTCTGTATTTTTCAAAAACCATCTTGATCTCTGATTTGAGGAGATATCATTGATAAATATATATATATATATATATATATATTACAGTCATAGTTTAAAGGTGCCAGTATATTTAGATATGATGGGCAAAAAAAAGAAAAAACTATGCCAACATACTTTAATTTTTTATTGTTTATTGAATCATGTCTCGGCTGCCCCATGACAGCATTTGACCAAACAAACTATTTCATATAACTTGCTAATCCAGTCCCCAGGTAGTTGCATAATACATGCGCTCACCAAATACCAAATTATAAATGTCAACCTAAACCAGCGGTCGCCAACCGTTTTACAGCTGAGGGCTAATTCAGGGGCACTGAGTCACAGGAAGGGCTACCAATACTGACCTATGAATTGCAAGGGTCAACGTTTACCTAAACGCTTCATACATTATAAACATATGCTATCGTTTCCTTTTAAAATTTATAATTTTCTTTTAGAGATTTTGTTTTGAAATCTCTATAGTAAATTCTTAAATCGCCATGCTCTCTAAATGATGAAATGGTCTATAACCCAAATTAAAAAAGGGGCAACCAATAGAATACAGGTGAGAATTTCCGAGCATGCTCCCACTGTTGAAGTTGTTCTATTTTCAGAAGACTCTAAGAGCACCCTTTGAGGGCCCCTTGGTGCCCGCGGGCACCATGTTGGTAACCCCTGAACTAAACCATTAGGCCATAATCCACTGGGCAGGTGAGTTGGTCTACAGTAGTTATGCAGACTGCATGGTTTTTTGGTGGCCTTCTATTTATGTGTGTAAACCGATGTTCTGGTTGGTTCCCTTTGTGGAATCAAGGTTTTCCCTTTGCCTATATTGTGTGATAGAAATGTTTTGAACAGAAGTAATGATAGAGAGATCCAGTGCCATTCTCTATGCTGTACTGTTTAGGGGGACAGAAAGCAGGTGCTTCCCCTCCCTACTCTAAACAAGAGTGAAGGGAAGGTCATGAGAAAGCAAAGGGAATTTACCATAAAAGCCTCAACTTCCATGCTATGGATTTAAAACTTTATAAACTTATGCTCTTATCGTTTCTCCTGTCCTGTTTCAGTTGGTGTGAACGGGAATACAGCTATCACGAAAATGTTTATCTGAGCGAGATTTATGTCGCTTTGATGAACTAAAGTGTTTCTATTGGGGGAAGATTCAATGTTCATGTGTGTGTGTATGGTTTGGATTCTTTTTAAATGTAGAGGTGTGTTTCTGAATGCTTCAGAATCGCACTCAGCTGTATTCAGCTGGTTTGTGCCCATTCTCCTCTGCAGAGGTAAAATAAAACGTGTTCTTCCTTGCATATCAACTCTCAGTGCTCATTTTTACTCCACACCTGCCTAAACGCAGTTTGTAAAAACAGGTTGACTTTATTAGCACTGAAAAGGGAAACGTAAGAAACTAAGACCGCAAAGACAGTCCTTACCACAGTCTGGAAATTTAACTTTATAATTGAAGTCTGAATGTAAAAGAAAAGAAGATCAATTTTGAAAGGTGGGTTTTACATGCTGCCCTCACTTGCACTGGGGTGAGTTAGCAAACTTTTCAGCTCCTTGACCTGCAGATGTTCATAAAGTCACAGCATCAGCACCAACTGTCTAAGTTACTTTTTCATTTTATTAAATCTATTAATCTAGTAAAAATACCAAGATTACTTTTAATTAGAGCATCTGAACAGATAAAAAATGTATGTGAACTCAACTTTAGAAAGCATTACAGTAGAATCAATAAACTATATTTAAAATGCACATTCGGCATTAAGATGGGAAATAAATATGTTTTCTAAGCAAGAATAAGGGTGTGATAAACACCAAGCCATGCTTTAAAGTATCTGTATTATATATTGGATAATTTATGTTAAGACTAAAGCTCCTCCCAGAAGCATCGATACCCCTTGATCTTTTTTAATGGCAGCTTATTTTATATGTTATGTGGTAAAACACAAAGTAGTTCATTATTGTGAACTTAAATGCTATAGAAAATCACAATATTGACAAAATTCATAAGAAGTCACCGGATGACTGAATACTGCCCCCTTGTGTCTCATCTCAGTATAAATTCAGCTGTTGCCTCAGTGGTGCAGAGAAAACAAAGGAAAATGTGGAAGTTTAGGACAGTTACTAGGTTATAAAACCATGTTTTCAACAAATCAATCATTGTAAAATGACAAACCTAAATGGACATTGCCCTCCAATTGAAATGACACGCCGCACAAGGTGACCATTAACCAAAGGAGCAGCCAAGAGACTCCTGCTGATTGCTTACACTGGAAAAATGATCTAGAAATAAGTGAAAATGTCTTCGAAGACCGAAGTAACCATTTCCACATAATTTGGTAAGGGTAAAATAAGGAATGGTTTGCCGCCTTGAATTAGCGGTGTTTTACTCGATGAAATAAGATATTTACATATATACGCTTGAAATTAAACAATGCAATTCTGTTTTTCTTATTCTAAGTGTAAATTGCCTTGTTCCGTTGGCAAGATGTCTCTTTTACTACCTTAATCCAAGGGCAAATGCACTTATTTTAAGAAAAATGACTCGTCTAGATTTTGATTTTTTCCAGTGTATAATCTAACCTTTTTAAAAAAAAAAAGCTTTACAGTCAACACGGTTTTACCGCCAATCCATAGTAGTGGAAAAAGTAAGAAATGACCCACATGCAAAATGCTCCAACTGCACCAACTCAAAACCTAAATGCAGAACACAACAAGAAACATTAAAAAGAATAATTTCAGATTGAGGAATATTTCCAATATAGAGGGGGGTGGGAGCCTGAGTTTGAGCCCCCCTCCCACAGACTTTCACACTGGGTCCCTGAGCAAAGATCCTTAACCCCCGATTGCTCCCCGGGCGCCCCACAATGGCAGCCCACTGCTCCCAGAGGAAATGAGTTAAATGCAGAGTAGAATTTATCCAATGTGGAGATCAATTGGCCATTCATATTTAGAAAACAATCTTTACAATCACTTCTCCATCAATCTGTTTTTGTCTCCCAACACACTTTGTTGCTTCATAATCTACGGAAGAAGGATTAGAGCCACTGAAAAAAAAAAAAGTGATTTTTAAATTTTATTTCAGTTTAACATGGGAAAAAATCAGAATTCTGACTTTTTTCTTAGAATTCTGACTTTTAATCTCAGAATTCTGACTTTAATCTCAGAATTCTGACTTTAATCTCAGAATTCTGACTTAATCTCAAAATTCTGACTTTAATCTCAGAATTCTGACTGAATTCTGATAGATAAAAAGAGTGAGAATTCTGAGAAAAAAGTGAAATTCTGAGAAAAAGTGAGAATTCTGAGAGAAAAGAGAGAAATTCTGAGAATAAAGTCAGGAATTACGAGAAGAAAAAGTTAGAGGAATTCTGAGATTAAGGATGCAGAATTCTGAGAAAAAAGAATCCGAAATTCTTAATTTTAAGTCCAAATTTTGAGATTAAAGTCAGGGCTTCTGAGATTAAGAATCAGAATTCTGAGATTAAAAGATCAGAATTCTGAGAAAAAGAATCAGAATTCTGAGAATAAAAGTCGAAATTCACAGAAGATTGAAAGTCATGTTCTGAGAGTTAAAAAAGTCAGAATTC
The DNA here is from genome assembly GCA_018398635.1 of Cyprinodon brontotheroides. NCBI lineage: Eukaryota > Metazoa > Chordata > Actinopteri > Cyprinodontiformes > Cyprinodontidae > Cyprinodon > Cyprinodon brontotheroides. The sequence goes on from JAGKQL010000049.1 coordinate 1,214,150, forward strand.
TGAGAAAAAAGATCAGAATTCTGAGATTAAAGTCAGGAATTCTGACTATTTTTTCCCATACTACTACTGAAATAAGAATAAAAATCAGTTAACTTTTTTTCCAGTGAAGCTATAATCCTCTTGCGGTAGTAATCACAAAATTTGAAGGCGACTCAACAAAGGATTTGGACTCATAGAGGCTGGATACACTGCGCATGCCACACCTTTTCAGACTTTTTATTTGCAAGAAAAGGCTGATACCCAGGCATAATTATCTTTACATTCACAAATATGAGCTACTTTATGTATGGCATAAGATCCCTATTAAAAACAGAACACACTGAAGCTTATGTTTGTCTCCTAAAAAGGTTTTCAACAGTTCAGAAACATTTGCAAGGCATTATTTATTTGGTAGATTTTAAAACACAGCAGGTGTTCAATTGGAGCGCATGATGATGAACCTGAGCTGTGTGATAAACCATCTGTAGTTCAACACTTTCAGCCCAAATGTGCAGAGTCTTACCAAAAATAAAAAAATCAGTTTGACGATTTAGTGGTGGGAAAAGTACGGCATTACAAAATAAAGGGACAATGTGTAGGAACCCTGAGGACTGCAGAGGCGTCTCAACATCATTTCTATTTATTTCCAGGAGAAAATATTAAATTGTTTTTTTATTAATTCTCTATGCAATCACCTGAACCCCACTCTGGTAGATTACTATTCTGCTCTCACTGTATACAAATAACACAGTGTAGAAACCGGAGCTCTTTCAGGTGATTTGAGGGGTGGAGAGAAATGTAGAAATACAAACACACATCAACCACATCATTATATCCATTAGACTCCAGAAACCAAAGAGGACGTTTCTGTAAAAACTTCTTCTGGTTTTTCTTCTTTGCATGTTTCTCACATGATTTATAGCTTCAAGGTTGTTTTGAATTTTACAGGAAATGATCAGTAACTTCAGGAGCATTTCCATCTTCTGAATGTTCCCAGGTGAAGTTTTATTTTTCCTTGTAGCATGGTGATAAAGGTGTCAGCAGAAAAAAAAAAGATGGCCTGCAGACCTGGAGGCTTCGTCCAGCTGATCGGAGCTCTAGTTTATAAAATCCATGGTACGAGCATTCACACCAGCATGCTAAAGCTCTCAGCGGTGTCATGCATATATTTAAAGATTTATCCATAATTTCCGACTATAGAGAATTTATCAGAAGCAGCAAACCCCGCCCCCCCTGCTCAGGTGTTTGGAGTCTGACACATCCTGACGGTTTCCTGCTTGAGAAACATCCAAGTGCCCACAGTCAGGAGGAAGAGCACAAATACAAACTTAGCTTATAGCAATTTCAGTTTTCCAACACGAGACTGGCACGCAGTGAAAGTTTCTGGTTTGAACACAACGGAAATAAATAAGGTTAGTGTGTGCAAAGGTTTGCATCGTCTCTGATGTCTTTATAAAGATGGTCTGTGTGCGAGATGGGCAACAGGCTCGCCCACGCATGCACTCTCACACATTTCACGTCCTCTTCCTCATCAGGGAACACCGTCGCCTGAAAGGGAAGAAACGAAACGCCTGCTAAGCTGCGTGCGAGCTTAAAGAGGAAGAACAACAGCGCAGGGTTCTCCTTCACCTTAGTGATGTCACTGGGGGGCCAGACGTCGCCCTGTGTGTGCAGGCTGGCCTGTGCGGGCTCTGTGGCGCTGCAGGCTGTCCAGGATGCTCTCAGCCAGCAGTTTGACGTCCCTGTGGGTCTGAGGGTGCGTGTGAACGAGCTCCAGCTGGTCCAGGCCCCCCTCCTCCAGCAGCATGCTGCAATAACGAGAAGCTGCAGCAACACAAAGACCAAGAGGTGAGCAGCTGGAGCCGAATATACGTCACTGGGGTTTTTCTCAATCTACTAACTGACACAAAGTAAAGTCATTTAACAGTCAGTGGGTAAAAACACCAACTTTAAAAATCAACAACTCCTGGTTGGATTTTAGCACATTAACATGCGTAGGCACCAGATGCTTATTTTATGCTTAGTTTTGAATTTGCCCCAAATTATATATATATAGTTGATATTTATATTTCATGTTTTTATTTCGTATTGATAAAATATTTGATATTTAATTTAGACTCATTATATAAATAATTTCTGTTAAAACATGTACAAGGTTAAAATGAGGAATTAGAATAATTAAAGGACGTTACTAAGTGGCTTTTAATGATTCTGCGTGACGTGCCCGGTACAGTAGCCATTCTTAGATTGACGCCGTTGGCGCTGCGGTGGTCTGTGGATTCTAAGATTTAGATTTATGAAAGTTAAGGAGGCATTTTTTCATTTGTATTTGTTTAACTTGTCTTTATTGTTTTAAAATAAAAATTAAAAAAAATGTGAATTCGGTGGAAGATTTTATTTCTTTTGGATCCTGGAACACGCTTCAGCCACAAAAGCTCCAATCTATGCAGAATTTAGATTTTCAAAACTACCCGACAGTGTGCTTTGATCTGGACCAGTCTAGAACTTTTGCCCCATGTTTAAGTTTTATTCAGGATTATCCTGGATTTAGCTGCATTTATCCTCCCATTAACCCTGATTTAGCTGCATTTATCCTCCCATTAACCCTGATTTAGCTGCATTTATCCTCCCATTAACCCTGATTTAGCTGCATTTATCCTCCCATTAACCCTGATTTAGCTGCATTTATCCTCCCATTAACCCTGATTTAGCTGCATTTATCCTCCCATTAACCCTGATTTAGCTGCATTTATCCTCCCATTAACCCTGATTTGCTTCCTTGTACTGATAAAGAGAAGCTCCAAACATGATACTGCCAGCGCCGTGCTTCAGTGTGGATAAAGTGTTTCTCTTCCTGTCATTAAGCAAGTTCAGATTTAAAACCATTCTTATTTTGTTCTACGTTTACCAGCTTATCTTTTTGTCCCCGTCAGCCCTCGTCACATGAGCCAAGACTGTCTGCAGCTCCTCCATAGTAACTAGGAGTGAGTATTGGCATGGGTGTTGTGATATGACACGCGTCACTAGAGCTGGGTAAAAAAAAAATCGATTTTGAATCGATTCCTGTACATTTCTGCAAAATTGATGTGTAGGGAATGAGATCGATTAGTTTTGATGTTCACATTCAAATGAGCAGTAAAGATGCACTCAAGATGACTTCAAGCCAGACAGCTGCAAATATAGCTAATAGGTTGGCTGAAGCCATAACAAATGGGGGCTGACCAGAAAACACGCTGTAGTTACAGACAACACTGCAAATATGGTTTGTTCAGTGGAGATACATTAATGCAGCTCATGCATGTCTGCTTTAACTCCCCGCTGTGTCACGTCTGCTCGCTCGAGTGAAGCTTCACTTTTTCACTTTTCACAAACCAGTTTGCACTTATGAGACAGTTTTGTTCACATCTCAAGCTTAAACTGCCTGATTTACAAGTTTGCACTTTGTGTTTAATGTGACAGGGAAAAAAAATAAAATACATAAGCATTTTGAAACACAGTTGAACCACTTTCATTATTTTAAAAACGGATGGAATCGAATTTAATCGATTTAGAACTTTAGGAATCAAAATTGAATTGATTCAGGATACCCAGCCCTACGCGTCACGATACTTGGGTCATGATACAATATTATCACGATATTGTACTATCACTGTATATAGTGTTATTTTTCGCAGCTGTCAAAATTAAATGTACAGATAAAAAGCAAGTGCTGTAAATGTTCATTGGAATATTTTGATCATTTATTTATTTTGGTATCCATGTTGTTTGGGGGTTTGAGTCAGTCCTCGTCTTCCACTGTGACTGCCTCAACTACAGGTACGGTGCTGCGCTGCAGAGCTAAAGGGCTGCAGAGGTAACCTATTTACCTCATTGTTTAAGGTAAAATGTTTTCTTTAAAAAAAAAAAAATCAATGCTAGGAAATGCAAAATTGATATCATATCGGGCAGCCGAGAATCAAGATATATCGACAAAATTATTTTTTTTCCTCACACCCCTGATAGTTACTATCTGCAGTTGCAACTGCTTTTGTGAACAATGCTCAGTTTCTCCAGCTTTAAGGCCTGAACACAGCGGTTGGTTAAGACTTTAATTCTCTGATCCGATTTTTTTTCCATTTGTCCCACTGACTGCGTATAGAGAGACTCCGACTAGGCAGGGTGGGCAGATCTGCACAGATTTTTTTTTCTCCCACTTCTGTCTCTGTGCTTTACACAAATTAAAACAATTTCCTATATCTGCCTTGAGACGATTACGAAAAGTTATAAAATATAAATAACGCTGATAGGTCAAAAGAGAAGAAAAACCTAACAATAAACGCTGTGGGGCGGTTTCTATAGCGACTGAGAGGTGATTCTCAGAGAGAGTTTATCCAAGTTTTTCTTTCTTCTTCTCATAAAGAGGCGAGAGAGAAACGCTGCGGTTACCTGCTCTGTCTGCCCCTCCTTTTGTTTTTCTGTGAGGCTCAAAGAGGATCACTACTTTATCTGTTTGTCTGTTCTGTCCTCCTGAACTCCTACCATGTATTTTTAATGTTTCATTCACTGTTTTTGCACCAGTCTGTCCTGCTTACTATAAACATGATATCCAACTCCAAAACTGATTCTTTCCCCGTGAGATTAACAGATTTTATTTGTATTTTCCCTCAAAAAGGATGTGTTTTACTTTGTAATCGTGCCTCTCTTCCTGTCAGACCCATGAAATTGCTGCTGAATTGCTGCGTAGTCCGACTAAAATAGACCCGGGCTACATCTAAGTTGGTCCTATGCAGCCCCCTTCTATAAAATCGTGTCGGGTGTGACCATCCCCACTGACTTTCAGCGAGCGCTAAACGCCACGACCTCGGCCGACATGATTTTCTGTTGGATCAGATCCAAAATCTGATTTGGTGTGTTCAAGCCTTCATGCAGATGAGCGTTACTTGGCAGGTCAGTAGTTGTGCTCAAATCTTTCCATTGTCAGAGGACTGTTTGAGCAGAGCTCCCTGAAATGGTCAAATCTGGAAATATTGTTCTACAGCCCAACCCTGCTGAAAACATCCCATCCTCCTGAGCCGTCTGCCGTTTTCCTTGGTTTGATAAAGCTGTTTGTTCCCTAGTAAACCTTAGATCTTCAATTGGTTGCGTTTGATGTCATTAAGGAGTATTTAGATGGTAACATTTTTAAAAAGTGGTGCATCATTAAATCCATTGATATTTGTTGTAATGTAACAGTAAATTGGATAAATACACACAATAAACACTTCTGCAAAGTCTCACCGTTTTTGCTGCACACGTGTTGCATGGCCCAGGCTGCCCACAGCTGGACTCCCGGTGTGTGGAAACACTCCAGCAGGGGGAAAAACGGGTTAAAGGACCTGAAGAACCAGTGAAGGGGAGATTTAGTTTCCATTATGAAATGTTGTAAGGTCTTTAAATAACCAATTTGTTCAGCGTATGCTTTTTACTTTATATATATATAAAAAAATTCATGATACATTTGTAAAACAGTCGCCATGTGGGATGTCTATCTCACCTGTAGGCCACCATTTCACACTCGGGCGTGGGCCACTTCATAATGACAGCATGCTAGAGAGGCACGCACAGATAAATCACCACAGTGCTTCATGTGATCCGGATTTAAACTTGAAAGTAGTTCTGCTTTACTCCTACCAGCTGCTCGAGCAGCGTGCAGCGCAGACCCGGGCTCAGCACCCACGCCTCCTCTCCTCGTGATGTCAGGTGTGCGAGGATCCCTGCGGCGAAGTAGCTGACCTCTACCTCGGGGCTGTGCAGCAGAGCGCTGATGTGGTCCAGGAAGCTCTGCACCATCAGCTCCGCATGCAGCTCCCTGACCTCGGCTATGTTGTTCTGCACAGCAGAGGGCCAAGTAGGAATGTTGAGGTCGTAATTTAGAGAAAAGGCGCACAGAGTTACTCAGATGAGCAGCAAAAAGCGTGTAAACTCACCAAGAGACCAAGAACCTTCTGCTGGATGGAGGATTCATTTGGGAAAGACTGCAGAGATGGTGAGGGGACACATTACCACACACTGATATCCACATATTTTATGCAAAGATTTACACAGGATTAACTCCCATAGAGGTGACTGTACAGGCAGCTTTATTTCTGCGTACCTCCAGCACTTTAATGAACAGATCCAAGCCTTGGTTCTCGATAAAATGGCGACACGTTGTAGGCGATTCATCGGTTAGGTTCCAGAGAGCGCTCAGCGTAAACTTCAGGGTTGCATCCACCACGTTCTGGTTTGCCTTCTGACGAACAATGTGCAGCAGTTGCTGCAAAGCAGGAAGAGAGTATTGTAAGCATTTTGTGCAAAAGTGCCAATAATTCATGGTGAATTAGTGATCAGCTGTGAGGGGAACGATACCTTGACGATGAACAGCTCTGCTCCCAGCTGGGCCGTCTGTTCTGTGGACAACTAAAAAAAAAAGAGCAAACAATCGTTAAAAAGATCCAGGAATGAAGAGCAGAGAGTCACAAACAGCGCGTGTACCTTAGCAGCCAGTATGGAGATGATAGCCACCGCCATCCTCTGCATGTTTTGATCTTCATGGTTGCAGAGCCACTGCATCACCAGTTTGGCTGCTTCAAACCTTGGGAGGAGAAATGCATGAACAATCACAATCCAGGCCTTTTAACTGAGGATGCTACATGGTAGGACGTGCATCATCCATGAAGTAGATGCAGGTTTCTGACCTGTTGAATGGTACCTCCTGTAAAATGCGATCGCTGCACAGAGACAGCAGGCAGTTTTTCTGCAACTGCAGAAAGACAAAGCAAAAAAAAAAAAGCAGAACCTGTAAAAACCTCCGGCTCTGGGTAAACAGATTCCACTGAGAAACATTAATCTAGTTGAAAAAGGTCAAAACAATGAAAGGGAAGCTAGATGTTGTTGTTGGAAATTCATTGTATTCAAATTTTTGAGCTGTTCCAACACGTTTAAAGAAAGTTTCAGATTTACACAGATAAGTTTTGTAGTTTTATGATGTCTGCTAAACCACTGGAACAGAACCATGCTAAGAACACGTTAGCTTTACTAATTCAGAATAAGGATGGGTCTAATTTAGAAGATTACAGTCTATGCTGCTCCTCAGCAGGACTTCTGTTGAACAAGTGGAGAAAGGAAATGTCTCCTAAAAAAAAGGAAATTTCCTAAAACTTTGTTCAACCTGCTAACTGTGAAAAATGACACTTCATAGACAAGACTTCTCTGCTTTACTGCATTTGTTGCACAAAATCAGACTCCCATAAAAAAAAAAAGGTACCTTCAGTACAGATGCGCTTTGTGATGACAAAAGAATAAGTTTTTGAAAACCGTCCGAACTGTTGGGATGGTTTTCAACAACAACTGCGAACCGAGTGTACGCATGTACACTCCAGAGCAGAAGGTGGCGGTACTGCGACCAAAAGCCAACCACCAGTAGTAAACAAGAAGAAGAAGCGAAGCAGCGTAGCCAGGTGTAGCAGCAAAAAAGATCAGTTGTTGTGGAGAATTGTGTGGGTATGGCGAGTTGGAAAGAACAGGAGTTGGAAGGCGCGCCAGCAGCACTTTATAAGGTCTGCTGTATGGGACCACTTGCATTTAGAGTGACCTCACGATGACGGGCGGAAGAAAGCTGTGGATAAAGTGCAACAGTGTGCAAGCATTGTGCAACACGTACGTTTTGTTTATGATAGCAGCAACACGACCAACATGTCAGGCTAACCCGAAATCCCACATAGTCCATCAGCGCTCGCCCGCTGCGCTCCAGACCCGGCTGCACAAAGCAAAGCCTACAGCCTCCACTGTGGCTCCGTCGCTCCGCTCTGAGTTTATTGGACATAGATGAGGGCATGCGCCAGATGATTAAATTCAAAGCAGCAAAACATACGCGAGGAAATGATCCAGTGTTTCCGCGGATCATTAAAAATAATTACAATTCATTAATTTTTGGGATTTTTCATTAATTTCATTAATTTTATGGGATTTCGGGGTAACAATCAACATATACCGAAGCGAACCGAAAAGCCGTGACCCACGAAACCGTGAACCAAACCGGTGGATTTTGTGAACCGTTCCACCTACAAAGAATAGATGATATATGCTCCTTTACCTGCTGGTGGTTTGGGAACGCCCTCATGGCCTCCAGGAGGAGCTGGGTGATGGTGCTCAACAGCCGGACCGGCATTCCTGCTGCCAGGTCCTGCTTTGTCAAGTTGAAGACACACGCGCTGGCAGCCAGCTGGACGTTTAGAGTGGCTTGATGGTTCTTCATGCCTAAAACTACGAGCTAAACAAAAATAAATAAATCAAAAGGTTAAGTTATAAGCGTAGAGGGAAGGCACTGGGCCGGTATTTGTTGTTTATGGTAGTAGGTAGGGATGCACGATATTGGGATTTTGGCCGATATCCGATATGCCGATATTTTAAAACTCATGTGGCGGAATAACCCGATATCGATGTTAAAAGCTGGACGAAAAAATAAGTAGTCATTGAAAATAGCAGGTTTTGTTATCCATTTCTGACACTTTGAAAAATAATATACTCAAATATATTTTCATATGCTGATATCAAATTGATGATTTTAACTCAACCGCGGTATCGATTTATTTTACTTTCAAAATCTTGTGAAATTTCATCGTTCTGTTACAAACTCGTGATATTTTGCAAATTCTTGTGAGATTTATGAAAATATATGGCAACATTTGGTGAATTTACAGGGGGATTTAGAGTAGCATAACGATGACATATAGCAATATTTCATTAGTAAAAAGAGATTGATATGGTGTTTTAAATGGCAATATATCAGCATATGAAGATATTGGGATATTTTAATGTATCAATATTTTTTCCCACATCTTTAGAAGTTTTAAGTCTGTAAAAAGAAGTTTTTGAGGAAGAAGAAGTAGTATTTATTTTTTTTTTTTTAGACTTTTAGAAACTCAGAAGCTGATTCCAGCCTTTTAAGGCCGATACCGATAGGGGGCGATTATATCGTGCATCCCTAGTAGTAGGCATACAGATTTATTTCATGACTAGACAAATAGTTTTATCTTTTCCCGTTAAGGAATGTGTTTCGTAAACTCTTGGTAAATAATAAAGACATAAACATCATACGACTTACCTTTAGAATGTCAGGCCTTGGTTTCTCCATGACATGAGTTAGGCTGAACAGATGAAACAGAGCTTCTCTGACGAAGCCCTCCCTCTCGCTGTAGCGACGCAACGCCTCGCAGATCTGAGTCTCGTTAGCTTCTCCTGTTACCTGTTTCCATGCAGAAAAAAGCTCAGCTGTTGAATCTCTGCCCCTCGTTGGATCTTAGATCCATTTTGTTTCCATTCCTACCTTAAGGTTTCCTTCTCCGGAGAGGAAGTCGGAAAAGCCGGCATCCGTGGCCAAAAGGCCGACAAAGGTCATCCCTGGTCTCTCTTCAACAAACGCCCTGACCGCCGCATCCGTCACCTGCGACACGTGGAGGAAAACAGATATATTGGCTCCGGCCTTTTGGGTTTAGGGACAGAGGAACGGTCATGGACACGCACCTGCTTCCTCCCAGACACATCCAGGGAAACGAGAGCTGGGAGGATCCCGCGCTGTGCCAGCAGCTGACGGGCCACGTCGGAGGTAAACTGCTTATCGTCGCTTATGTCCAGGTGCTGCGTTTTGACCACAAGCAGGTGTTCTCTCACTAAAAGTAACGAGGCTTCCTCTTAAGTTAAACAGCAGCACAGCGATTAGCACTAACCTGCAGTACATTCAGTTGGCCGATGACTCCCAGCAGCTGAGCCGTGCTCATCTCCAGCCTCTTCAGCTGGTGTAGTGTCAGCGAGCGGAGCCGCTCCTTCAGGCCCAGCAGCGGGCTGAGGTTGGTGACGGAGGTATTGGACAGATCCAGGCTCTCCAGCCGAGGCAGGGAGCAAACGTCCACCAGCCCGGAGTCGTAGAAGTCCACGTTAGCTAGAGAGAGTGAGCGCAGACCCAGCAGGGTGCTGAAGCGATAGCGACTTTGCTCCACCAGTGAGCACATGGTGAGTCCGGTTAAGACTAGTCGCTGAAGAGACTCCTGGAGGGTAAAAATAAAAAGGAGCTGGAAATTAACCTCACATTGTGAGAAGAGAGAACTTAGCCGCCACGTCGGCCATTACTTCACCTGACAGTATTTGTTGGTGGCCAGCCGATGCAGAATGTCGGGGATGGTGAGGTCCGCGTTGACCCTGGTGGCGTCCAGCTCCAGCAGCCTGTGCGGGCATAGAGCTTTCTGGAAGGCCTCGGCAGAGATCCGGGCTGTACGGATACAGGCTCGTCTCAACCGTAGATACTCGCAGTTCCTAAACACCCCCACTGTGCTGTCATTCAGAAGACCTGGAGGAAAAACAAATCCCGCAATCTCAGAGACTTACCGGAAAAAAGAAGATACAGTCTCTACACTTGGAAAGTAGATAACAAGGCAGGTTATTTTATTCTTTTGAAAGATTTCAAGAATAGATTCTAGAGTCCTAGACTGCGTCTGGATGTCTGCCATAACTTCTAAATCCCTCAATCATTATACAGAGCGGGGATATATAGTGGACTTTATAGTGAACTGATTTGACTGACGATTCAGACTTCTCGCTCCCCAATGGTCACGCGTCTCTGCCTCCCAGTGCTGAGCCTGCGCCATCTTTGTTATCTGTAGCTGCTGTCAGTTTGCGACAGCAGGCTTCTGTGATAACAAATCCCCTAATGCTTTGTGAGGAGAGCTCTCCTCGCAAAGCATTCCAGGATATATCTGCTCATCTAGTGACCATGGATAATAACTACTTTTCAAGTTGCATTGTGGAAAATTTCAAGTCCATTACTTTTTCATCCAATAGACATTCAGACACTCATTTATAATGGTGCAATCACTATATTATGCTCTATATAGGGAATAGCTCTATATAGAGACTAGGGATGGAAGCGGTTTATGAAAACTATCCCGAACGTTGGTTCAATTCCACGATGTGTTTCGTTCGGTTCATGCACTGCTCCCCTTTTCTCATAAGCGAAAGCGTTTACACTCCAGAGCAGAAGGTGGCGGTACTGCGACCAAAGCCAACCGCCAGTAGTAAACAAGAAGAGAAGAAGCGCAACGTAGCGGGTGTAGCAGAAAAAATCAGTTGTTGTGGAGAATTGTGTGGGTATGGCGAGTGGGAAAAGAACAGGAGTTGGAAGGCAGCGCCAGCATACACTTTATAGGTCTGCTGTATGGGACCACTTTGCATTTAGAGTGACCTCACGATGGCGCAAGGAAAGAAAGTGGTGGATAAAAAGTGAAAACAGTGTGGCAAGCATTGTGCAACGTTTTGTTTATGCTAACAGCAACACATGACCAACATGTCATGCCAACCTCGAAATCCCACATACCTCATTAGCTCACCGCCCGCTGCGCTCCAGACCGCTGCTCAAAGCAAAGCCTACAGCCTCCACTGTGGCTCCCGTCGCTCCGCGCTCTGAGTCCCTTGGAGATGGTAGAGAGCATGCGTGAGATGATTAAAATTCAAAGCAGCAAAAACATTCGAAATTATGCGGGGTTTTCTCGGATCTTAAAAAATAATACTCATAATTCATAAATTTTTTGGATTTTTTCATTAATTTCAGTAATTTTTATGGGATTTAGGGGTAAAAATCAACATATACTGGCCAAACCGAACCGAACTCCGTGACCACGAAGGCCGTGAACCGAACCCGAACTGTGGATTTTTGTGAACCGTTCCACCCCTAAGCAGAGACACAGCCCTATAGTCCTGGTATGCATTGCATGCTGGGTAATCACGTCAATAACATGCTTCTCTTGATCTGACAACAAGTTTTGAAGAGGTTGATAATTTTGAATTTTGTTAGGCATATTTGTGTGGGTGGATGAGAAATATTCAAGTGTTATTTCTTTAGAAAGCAAAGCAAAAATGAGTATAATAATGCAGTAATTTCAACAATAACATATGAGAAAAGAAAAAATCTTAATGGAAACACTTTTTCCACCTCGACAACAAAAGAAGAATACAAAGATGGAGAGTGTGCTCCTTTTAAAGGAACAAAACACCTTTAACTTCAAGTGACAATGAGTTTTAGAAATGTAAATACCTCTATGGGGAAATGAAGCTGTTGGCTTTATAGGCTGTTTAATGATAATACATCTGTCACCATAAACTAGTTGTTGTTTTTTTTTTTAGATCAGGTTTACCTTCAGTGGCCATCTTGGCCAGAAGCTGGTCTGCCAGCTCCTGAGGGAAGAGCACAGCCTCCCTGAAGCACAGGGAGCCATCAGGCAGCTTGGTGCAGAAACACTCCAGGTTCTGGCTCACATAGGTGAGGCACAGGTCTGTCAGGGAGGCTGGAGAGGCATCATCCTGGAAACACGAGGAAAAGAGCTTTGATAATCAGATTTTATAAACGAACCCAAAAAAGATTGGTGGAAAAAGAAACTGCATACTTACCGCGTTTAAAAACAAAGAGGCCATAGCCATGGTTTAGTCTGTGAATCCAACAGCGACCGGAGTCAGAAAGAGCCAGATGGACGGAGCCTTTCACTTTCCCTTTCACCTGCCTGTTCAGATACACCTGAGGGGGCAGGAACCTGAGGCGGACGGTGAGCCTAAACCCAACAACCTGCTAGCTAGCTAGCTAGCTCACTTGTTGTTGCATCGGAGCTGGGAAAGCTCGCGCGCTGCTAAAACAGCCCGAACAGTCAGACGAGGCGGGATTCATACCGACCGACAACATAAGCGACACTAAACCTGCGAAATGGGGAACTAGTGAAGATTTCACCGCCAGTGACGTCTGTTTCCTTTTTCTTTTTTTCATCTGGCTGAAGCAAAAGAGAGAGAGGTCTGTAAACAAAGGTCACGACACAGGAAGTACATTAGTAGAACCCGACGGCGGCTCTACGGAAGCCCGCAGAGGATAGTTATGGGCGGTTGGACAAGGAGGAAGGATTGCATGTGGATGGTCGTTTGGTGCATGGCGCGTGTTTTGAAGCTGCTTATGGAGAAATGTCTTGGGCCGTGAGTAGTGAGGAAACAGGAAGCGATTCTTGTGGGATGGAAGAGGGAAATAGTGACAATGAAGGCTTGGAAGATAGCAACATCAAAAAAAAAATGAGAAAAAGCGGAAAAACAGAGATCAGTTCAAGGGGAATCTAGTTCAGAACAATCCAGTGATGATCATTCCATACATTCCACAGCACAACAAAATGAACTCTGTCAGCATTCAAAGTCGTTAATCAGGCAGACCCTTTTACAAATTGGAATCCGATTCACTTAACAAAACCATCAATAAACTTGTCGGAGAAGTCAAAGGTGCCAGAATTCTGTACAGTGGAGACCTGCTAATTAACTGCAGAGACAGCGCCCAGCAAGGCAAAGCAATACGGATCAACAAAATTGACGGGATAAGAGTTCAGTGCAGCTTAATGGAGAACAAAAAGATCAGCAGGGGAGTCATTGGAGGAGTTCCTCTAAAAATTTCTGAAAAAGAGATTCTGGAAAACATAAGCGGTGCAAAAGTAAAAGAAGTAAAACGGTTAAAAACAACAAGCAAAACGGAGAAAGATCTGACAGTTTATCTGTGCTAATTAAATTCGAAGAAGAGCAATTACCAAGCAAAGTATTCATCGGTTACATAAGCTATAATGTCAAAATCTACAATCCTCCACCATTGAGATGTTTCAAATGCCAAAAATTCGGTCACATTGCAGCAGTTTGTAAAGGGAAACAGAGGTGTGGAAGGTGTGCAGGAGAACATGAGTACGGAAATGTGGAAAAGAAGCTAAAATAAAATGCTGTAATTGTGGTGGAGAACATACTGCTGCTTATCGCGGCTGTGAAGCAAGCAAAAGGTCTGAGGAAATTAAAATGAAATTTGAGCTCGGAATAACCTACGCTGAAGCTGCAAAAAGGTCCCATCTCAGTCAGAAAACCCAAACCTACAGTTCAACACACGGCAAATTCCAAAACCTCTAGAGAAATCTCACAAAATTGATGAAGACTCACTTATTGTTAAAAAAAGACAAATTTTGTTCTTTTCATGGTAGAAGTAATTAATTGTACTGTACAGACAACAAAAAAACGGAAAAAATCAAAAATAATAGTGAAGGCTGCAGAAAAAATATCTTTTTCGGACATTAAAGATTTGAACACAAGGAGATGGTTGAAGTATGGATGGGGGAGGACCGATGGGACCATCAGAAACTGGCAGAGTTAAGATGACCTAGAGTAAATTAAAAATTATAGGGCAAATGTGATTTAGTATTATGTTGGCTTGGAAGTTACACAGGTTTTTTTGTTTTTTTCGTGG